>JAUCMX010000004.1:26950290-27055290 GCA_033459395.1 Hemibagrus guttatus
GAACGGCAAGACAATCTAGAAAACTATACGATAAGACTATAATTATACATGTCACTACATAATATCCCATTTGAAGGACAATAAAGGCAGACAATGTAAACTCTTCAAATACTAATTGAATGAAATAACTTTGGTCACTATTAAATAGCAGTAAAGAATAATAGATAATAGACTATGAGCTTTTTTCCAGTTATTAATTCATTTCTTTCATTTTCTTTTCATATCCTTGCCCTGCTTTTTGTCTCGGATGAAGATGATGAACCAGTTGGATCGATGTAAGACCCAAGCTTTCCTAATTCCTGTCTACAATATAATAATAAATGCTTCTCAATGTTATCTGAAGTTACTGAACAAACAGCACCAGTCAAATGGTTGGCCACACCCACTCATAGAAGAGGGCTCTTATTCTGCTATTATAGAATAACACTGAAGACACAGTCAGTGTGAAATACATATGGAATTATACAGTTAGTAGGAAACAAATCAAATTATTTAAGACTTCAGTATCCTTAATAGTGTTTCTAATGAATAGCAGTGGTGGCTGCAGTGGTTAAAGCTTTGGGTTGTGGATCAGGGTTCAAGCCCCACCACCAAGCTTCACTGTTGAGCAACTGAGCATGGCCCTTAACCCTCCCTGCTTAAGGGGCGCTGTATCATAGCTGCCCCTGCACTCTGACCCCAACTTCCTCAGCTGGGATCAGTGAAGAAAAGAATTCCATTGTGCTGTAATGTATGTGTGATAATAAAGGCTTCTCTAACGGTTAAACATATAGAAACTGAAGATGCTAGCCAGATTTATACACTGAGCAGGCATAACATTATGAGGGAGGATGTGGTAGCTTAGTGGTTGAGGTGTTGAACTGCTGATCACAGGGTTGTGAGTTCAAATCCCAGGTCCACCAAGCTGCCACTGCTGGGCCCCTAAGCAAGGCCCTTAACCCTCAATTGCTCGGTTGTATAAAATGAAATAAACTGTAAGTCGCTCTAGATAAGGGTGTCTGCCAAATGCCAGAAATGTAATGAAATTTGGCATTTTTTTAACCAGTTCCATGATGGAGTTTACTCAGTAGGCTTTCCTTAAACTTTCTGAAGAGGCCGATATTTCTAACTGCTTCTCGGAAAGGAAAAAAAAAAGAAAGGATGCAAAGGAGCAATTTCACTTTCAGAAACCAAAGCTACAAGAAACAAAACACAACCTTCAGCCTTGAATGTCTTCAAGTGGAAATTCTATAGTCAGTCTAACGTCTGAATTTTGACCAGTGGTATAATTTTAATTAATTAACTCAAATTCTGTCGCTATTCTATAATCATTTACCATTCGGAGTTCCTCTTGAGCATGCAAAACATGCCTTTTCTTTTTCTCTGACAGGAAAACCAATTCAACTAACAACCACAAAGACAAAAACCTGAGACAACGCAACACCAACTGAGCAAATACAGCAAATAATGTGAGTGTTACTTATACACAACCGTTACTGCATTACTTGGATAAAAACACAGGGGTTTTGATCAGGGTTTCAAAATGAATATTGTGTTATTGCACAGATTTTAAGAAATACAATCACAATGCCTAACTGGATACAAACTAATAAATGTAATATAACACTTAAAAAATGAAGAATATATTTATTCGTGATGTATTTATTATTTATATGGGCTAAGAAACATGATAACACTTTCTATCAAGCCCATAACTATATTCATCTATAATACACTCAGAACATGTAATAATACTGTATATTTATAAGGCATTTAACGTATTGTCTAGAGATTGCATTACACTCTATAGTAATGTCTATACGGTGATGTTATAAAATGCATTATAAATCTAAGCACATTGCCAATTTCAGTGAAACTCACCAAGTTTAATGTGCTAGAGATGCACAACTGTTGCAATTATCCATTTATTTATTATCTCTTTTTTTTAGCAATTTATTATATGTTGTGGAACATTTGAAAGAAGATTGTACGTTCACGTAATCCTTTACATCGTAGCAATCGTTCCCTCACCAGTCCCCCTTTATTAAAAAAAAAAACAAAAAAACAACACAGTTATTGTATGCTACAGAGAAACTGGAACACACTCCTCTTCCTTGGCAGAAAATTGACTGTAGATTCCTTCCATTAACAAAAGTCTCCTATAAGAAAAGGAAAAAAAAACATCTTTTAGGATTATACGATGTGAAGTACCACCTGTGTATGAGCTGTTGCTGTAGAAATGGAACTCCTGTCAGAGCTGAGCTCTTATGGAAAATTAAAAATGAACACCTTTTGATTTGAGAATTTAAGAGTACTGTGTTAGAACAAGTCGTATACCACAGCGCAGCTGAATCCTCAAATCAGATCAGAAGGTGTGTGTTAAATATACACCGATCAGGCATAACATTCTGAGCACTGACAAGTTCAGTAAATAACACTGATTATCTCCTCATCATGGCACCTGTTAGTGGGTGGGATATATTAGGCAGCAAGTGAACATTTTGTCCTCAAAGTTGATGTGTTAGAAGCAGGAAAAATGGGCACGCATAAGGATTTGAGCGAGTTTGACAAGGACCAAATTGTAATGGCTAGACCACTGGATCAGAGCATCTCCAAAACTGCAGCTCTTGTGGGGTGTTCCCGGTCTGCAGTGGTCAGTATCTATCAAAAGTGGTCCGTGCAAGGAACAGTGGTGAACCTGCGACAGGGTCATGTGCGGCCAAGGCTCATTGATACACGTGACAACACAATGTTAGGCAGGTGGTCATAATGTTATACCTGGTGTATCATGGACCTACAGGTTAATATTAACGCACTTGTTCTTAAACGTTATCGTTTCTATAGTGACAGTTCATACACAGGGACTTGTACAGCAAATGCTCCATTAAAACTAAGACAAATAATCAGTCATGGGTGTAAGCACTGTGTTTAGTAAAGTTTCTGTGTTTCTTAAAGGGAACGACACTCGTTGCTATGAACAAACTCGTCTCGTGGACAGGCCGCAATATTAGATCTTACTTTAAAATGTTAAAATGCGTAATGTGTTGTACAATAATGAAGGAACCATTGTAATCATCTGCAAATCACAGTGGTTTAAGCGAAATAACACACTCCAGACTATGTGGTGCCCTATCACACCACTCCAGCATGGATTATTTTCACATAACTGCACATTCTGCCTTGCATTATTCTTTACACAATAAATAACACACATTGCTATGAAGTGCAATGGATATGCATGAATAAATACAAATGTATTAAAAGATGTTAGGAAAACATTTCCATAGCAAGTGTATAATTCTTATAATTCAACTATATCCAAAAGTTTCATGTGTTGCTATGTAACTGTAACTGGATATCAGAACAAAACAACAACCCAACACAGCAGTAATAATACACTATACAGTGTGTAAACTTGTGTAAACATTTGCTTGCTGTTCTACAGAATACTGACTGCACATCTTGACCGTATGAAGGTATCCAAGGAGAGCAGAAGCTCCTGGCCATTTCTAATAAAGCATATCCTGCCTCACTTGGCCAACGAATCAGCAACAGCATATCACTGGCAGAAAAGTACAATAAGGACTGTCTTAAAGCATGCCTTATTCAGTCGTATGGTATTTGAGTATGTGTGAGCACAATTGATCCAGTTCATTCAAAAGGTGTGCACATTCCTTTTACTCTTCTCTTCTGTGCTGTTCTTTCTTTGTTTTTTTCCTTTTATCATGTCATCCTTCTGAGGCGAATCCTTTTGCATACTCGCATATCGTGTCGAATGCATGCAGTAACATAACCTAATAACATGCCATTTTTTTCTATTGTTATCCCTTTGTGTGATGTTGCTTCAGAGGATTACCCTAAGTGTGTGTGTGAGAGAGCGTGTGTGTTTTTTTAAGAAATTCAAAGTGAGATATATATATATATATAAAAAAAAAAGTCAGACCCAATCATTGAGTTCTTTGTACAGTTTATCATCAGCTCATAAAACTTAAACAGAGGTGTTCTATGTAAAGCTGGACAGCTGTGACTGGCAGAGCAGTATTTAATCACGGAGAACTGTCTATGTATTAAAGAATTTTAAAAGATGAATAAAGGTTATTTATTTTCTAGAATTACCTAGATGTCTTGTACAGGTTGAGCTGTAAGTGTTCAAATATTATAATAGCATATCTGTAAAAAGTGAAGAAGTTTTTTAATCCTCTATGTCCTCCGACCTTGTTTCTTTTTAGTCAGATATGAATCTTGTATAGCATGGCTATTATCCTATGCAATATGTATTCAAATAGAATTAATGGCAACTGTACGCTGGGCCGCATTCGTTTTGATGAATTTCAGAGACTAAGCTTTAACGTTGTGGGATCATCGAGATGCAGGAACGGCATAAATGCACTGCTGTAGTTGCATGACTACTTCTCTTCAAGAAAACGATGTATCAGTGTGTTGCAGTGCAACTGGACCAATAAGTAAAGATGGCACCTGCTGGAGCTAAAGCCATTACAATAATATGTGAGACCAACTGTTCTTTTTAAAATAAAGGCTCAAAAATATGAACCGGTGTGTCGTTTGAATTGCTTGATTCGTTGAAACGATTAGCTACATGGCTGAAAGCAAAAGTCCACTCGTTTAAATATTTGTTAGCCGTTCTGGTGTTAATGTGTTCATTGGTGTTGTATTGTTATTTGCTGTGTGTATACATTTCAAGTAGTTGTGTGCTGCACTGATGTCATAGAGGGGACATGTGTTAATGCAAAAGCCCTAGAATACAATACGATATATAGCTACTTAAGGGATTAGTTAAGAGACTCTGCTTAGCTAGTTAGTGAACCATGACATTGTTGATGGTGATCTTAATATGAAAGTTGATCCTTTGGAAGCTGATCTGTTTGAGCAGACCATGCACATAAAGAAAAGGAAAAAAAAGCAAGGATAAAGCTGAAGAGAGAGAGAGAAGGTTTAGAGAGCTGAAGGTTCGAGATGAAGCTAGGGCAAAATCCCACAGCAGGTACTCAAACAGCACTGAGGATAATGTAGGAACCCATTACCTGAAGTGGAAAATAGACCGACGCCGATGAAAGAAGTTGAAACTAAAAAGGTCAATACGAAATTTCATTGCAACATGAATCTTGGGCGCCATTAAAGACCGCAAGTTGTTCAGGGTTGTTCAGACTTTATTTCTGACGCTTGTTCATATGTCCAGTAATGTAAATGAATGCCTTTACGTGGAGCTGTACCTCATTCTTGGATCAGGGCTTTTAGTTTGTTCTCCACCTCTTCTACGAAACCAGGGAAGCCAGAGTCGAGCAAACACAGGCGCAGTAGAGCCTCCATATCGCCTGGAGGCAGAGTGAAATGACGATATGCCAGTGGCAGGGACAGTCCACTCTCACCTAGGAAATACTAAAGGAACAAAAACAAACACTTTTGTGACTGTGCATAAAAATATTAATACAAAACATCACTTTGCGACAGTAAGCTGAAGTGATATCTCCCTCAAAATTGAATGAAAATCACATCCTGCTCTCATAACATCATGTTCCTGGACACAATATCTTGTATTGTCTTTTATCAATCAGTGGATCAAATGGGAAGTCTTCAGTGGTACCTGAGAAAGTTGCTTGATGGACAGTGATTCCTGGATAACGTCACGGATCACCTGCGGTGCCGCTACAGGAGTCTTAAGAGACACAGGGATAGATCCAATCATTACACTCTCAGGTCTCACTCCAAAGAGCTTCCATGCCAATCAGTAAGGTCATTCCTATCTAAAAGTGCTCATCTTTTTCAAAACTATTTTGTTCTTCTTTCTCTGTCACTGTATTGTATTGTATTGCATTGTATAGTGCATTTTGAAGAGAAGGATGTGTCTCAAACTTGCAGAAGATTTCACCATCCAGTCCAGTGAAATGAGTGTTGTAATAGAATCTGCAAGAGCTATCGTTCTTGCGTGAACGAGAATGTTCCTTGAGCACCATCTAGTGAAAGCAAAGCTACACATATCACGTCTCTCCTTGTAGAAGTGGTAAGCTGGAACCCTGAAGAGGCATAGCCTGCATGGTTTAACACACTGCGAGTTACACTGAGTATTAAAGTGTGCAAACCGTTTTTTAATGACACACTTGACATGCAGCAAAGCCTGTATTAACAGTTCAACAAATGTGCTTTGAAGCTAAACGCTCCCATTGAAACCGCAATGAAATCTAATGACACTGAGGGAGATACAATGAGTTACCATTGTGTTCCATTTAATTGAATCATCCTGCTGTAAAGAGGAGGCTCCAGTTGATGGCAGTAATAAGGCTTAAGTGGTTTAGTTGTTATTAAATCTTGATCTCTCCATACAGACAGCTGCTGCAAATGGAAGCACATCCCACATGCCAGTCAATGGTCTTCCAAGCCAGTGCCTCTCAAGTTCCATCCTATGAAGCCTATGCTCGTCACTTTTTATTCAGTGCATCAGATAGCACTGGAGCTGACAGCTTCTGCTCTGTGAGTGACAGCTGGAGTGCCAACTCGTTCTGTTTTATGCATCACAACTAAAGCGGTTCATGCGACAATCTGAATTCTCAGCCCTGAACATGAAATCTTGGTGTGGTCCATTCTGAAGTGAGGACTTTAGAATGAGGAACACACGATATTCAGGAGATCATGTCTGATTGTTTGTGCTATTATTGTTCTAGAGGACTGTGGCAGCCAGGTTAATAACCTATAAGCATAGGTCAAGTTCAAGTACAAAACAGTATTAGAATTCGCTGTAAATTGGAACAAATTTAAAACAAAAGATCCTAGAAATACTGGGTAAAGTCTACGTTAAGGCTTCCATGTTTCTAAAGCTAGTGTTTGTTTCCATTTGCAAATTATTCTATTTACCACTGTTCTGTTTATTATTAAACTGTTTTCAGAAAGCTTAGGTTAGCATACGCTGATGTACATTCAGAGGGTCTCTGATTCAGAGGGAGTATGGCATAACCTCAGACTGGACCGAAGCATCATTACTTACCCATGTGTGACCTGCATCATCATCGTCATTGATAGCCCCATTGCTCACCCCGCATTAACCACCAGAAACCTCTGTTTTTGGAAAAATGAAACTTCTCATCCTTGTATTTCTCACTATTGAAATTATTCTACTATTAATATCTACTATAGAATGAGTGTACAAGCTAGATATACACAGGCCATGATAAAATAAGGATCAGGTTTTTTTTGCCTTACAACTGCAATCATGATCCACTAACAGAACATTGTGGCAGCATTTCTCTAGCTTATTTTTGTTAATCACTGATCTATAGGCATAGCTATACTGGTTAATTAGTTGTGGAAATATTTCTGTTTTTCTGTCGAAAACAACTCACAAGATGCTTGCAAGAGTCTGGTTTTGATCAATGGGCTCTATGCAAATGCGTCACTGGAGGGATTTGTATGAAATGACTCATGCTTGCAAATTCAGTTTATACACTATATTGCCAAAAGTTTTTGGGACGCCCCTCCAAATCATTGAATTTAGGTGTTGTTCTTCAGGGACTGCATGCTTCAGCATACCAAGACATTTTGGACAATTTCCTGCTCCCAACTTTGTGGGAACAGTTTGGGGATGACCCCTTCCTGTTCCAACATGACTGCACACCAGTGCACAAAGCAAGGTCTATACAGACATGGATGAGCGAGTTTGGTGTGGAGGAACTTGACTGGCCTCAACCCGATAGGACACCTTTGGGATGAATTAAAGCGGAGACTGCGAGCCAGACCTTCTCATCCAACATCAGTGCCTGACCTCACAAATGCGCTTCTAGAGGAATGGTAAAAAAAATTAACCATAAACCTTGTGGAAAGCGTTCCCAGAAGAGTTGAAGCCGTTATAACTGCAAAAGGCGGGCCAGCTCCATATTACATTCATGTGCATAAAGGCAGATGTCCCAAAACTTTTGGCAATACAGTTATATAATTAGTCATTATTTGTTTAATTTTGAATTCAGTACTTAACACTAAATATTTGGCAAACATTTGATCCAGCTCACTACAAGTGGGTGTTTGGATCATTTTAAAATTCAACACCGGCTTTGTGACATTGCTGTATTTCATTGTTGATTATTCTGCACATTCGCCACACTTCAGCTGCATGTACGAGGTTAAGACAACCACGATAATGGGAAATGAAGAGGAATATCAGTGCTGTTTTATGCAATGGCTGTCTTTATGCAAATGTTAACGAATTGACACTGTTCATGATTCCAGATTACACTGAGAAAAAAATGTGGGGGAAAAAGCAACAATAATTCATACAATTTACAGAGCCGCACCATAGAGATGCACACAATACCATTACTGACTGCAGCCTGTCTGGTTGTTGCTACGCATACTAGTTATTTTCGCTTGGAGGAATGTTCTTATCTTTGAGCTGATCACTTCAAACCATCAGATCAGTGTCACTGTGCTTAGAATAGTACACAACTCAAATTAAACAAAATAATACCAATTGGTCCCCAGTGGTCTGGTGATGCCACTGGTCATAAATATTGGACATACACTATATTTGACACTTCCACATCCATATGTGCTGTTGTAACATCCTATTCCAGATTGAATCCCCCTTTGCTGTTATACTAGATTTCGGAGCATGGCTGTGGGGTTTTTTGCTCATTCAGCCATAAGAGCATTAGTGAGGTCAGGCCCTGATGTTGAGTCAAGAGGCAGTCTGCATTCCAGTTCATCCCAAAGGTGTTCAGTAGGGTTGAGGTCAGGGCTCTGTGCAGAACACTCGAGTTCTTACGATTCAGCTTTGCTGCACGGTGTTCGTTTTGTGCACAGGTACATTTTCATGCTGGAACACGTTTGGGGAAAGTGTACTGTTACTGCTTACAAAGACATGCTGTACAATTAGGTGCTTCCAAATTTGCGGCAACAGTTTGAGGAAAGCTCACATGTGGATGTTATGTGGTCAGGTGTCCACAAAGATACAGTGAAAGTATACGTTTTTATATATATATATATATATATATATATATATATATATATATATATATTATGTATATATATAATATATATATATATATATATATATATATATATATATATATATATATATATATATACACCGGTCAGGCATAATTATGTTATGACCACCTGCCTAATATTGTGTTGGTCCCCCTTTCACATACACTCATTCAGCAATCTGAGCAACAGTAGCTCGTCTGTTGGATCGGATCACACGGGCCAGCCTTCCCTCCCCACGTGCATCAATGAGCCTTGGCCGCACATGACCCTGTCACCGGTTCACCACTGTTCCTTCCTTGGACCACTTTTGACCACTGCAGACCGGGAACACCCCACAAGAGCTGCAGTTTTGGAGATGTTCCGATCCAGTGGTCTAGCCATCACAATTTGGCCCTGGTCAAACTCGCTCAAATCCTTACGCTTGCCCATTTGTCCTGCTTCTAACACATCAACTGTGAGGACAAAATGTTCACTTGCTGCCTAATATATCCCACCCACTAACAGGTGCCATGATGAGGAGATAATCAGTGTTAATCATAATGTTATGGCTGATCAGGGGTGTGTGTGTGTGTGTGTGTGTGTGTGTGTGTTATATATATATATATATATATATATATATATATATATATATATATATATATATATACACCGTATATGGTCTTTCATGTAGTGTACCTGCTGTTGCTGGTTAGAGATTCCAGTGGTGTGAGTTGCAGATGAAGGGCCAGGCTGCTCCTGGGTGCCTACAGGCAGATATTCATTCAATCTCTCGACTGCCTGCCTGCATAAATCTACAGCTTCAGACCTGCTGCTGCCCTCAAACTGTAGTCGTATCATACGACTCTCTTCCTGTGAAACACACACACACACACATTTGTTTTACTATCTGTCTGAGGACCTTCCACTGACATAATTATTAACAGTGCCTACTAATTTTATGCCTACACTTAAATTAATCCCTCAGGTTTTTTTTTTTTAATAAAAAAATAAAGCTGCAGCTTTTTTAAAGCATTTCCTGAACAAAGGTCCCCACAAGGTCAAAACTGCTGGGTATTCCTATCCGTGTTGGCACATTTGGTCCCCTCCCCACTCCCCTAACACACTGTGCTTAACATGTACACTCTATGCTATATGTGCCCACGTATTCATTAGTCATCCTTCATCAGTATTCATACTGTAATCGATTCTAGTTACAGTCTTCCAGTTGGTGGAGAGAGATAATTGACTTAATTAAGAAACCGGAAACTTAAAGCATGCGTCTTTTTTTGCGGCTTCAGCTCAAGGTCAGAGAACAGTTACTCCTGTACATAGGCATATGATGATCTGTCACAGCTAGGAAATGAGACGAAGGCCGATCCTGCTCCTGGGAAGATATATCTACCATCTGTCATCCAACTACTGTCTGCCTTGTTTCGATATTAACTATATTTCGGTTTCTACAGCTAAACGCATCGTTTATAACACGCATACAAGCTTACCAATGAATTCATGGTGGTGTGTTTTTCAATCTCTCACCTTGACGGTGAAGTAGAAAAGCAGGCTGTCTGACTTCTGCTGGATCTTCAGGAAGCTCTGAGCGTTGAGAAGAGAGAAGCCTTCCTGCACAAAAACACAGAACAAAACAAAACCCAGTGTGACACGATGGCAAGGAAAGAGTGTCTGAAAGACTGACAAATACTTAAATCTCAGAAGTGTCAATGTTAAACCCTCCAAGTCATATCTTGAATAGACAAGCCAGAATTACCAATAATTGTTATTCCACCAGTGAAGCATTGTGAGGATTTACTGACTAAGCTGAAATTACCTTAATATTCCTGCAGGGGGGTCTATTTCCATAAAATCCTCAAATGCCTATGTGGCTTGCCAGAAACAGGAATTTCCCCTTGGCCAAAAATCAGCTTTCCAAAAACTTACATTCTCTGCTGCCAGAAAGCTCAAAAGGTTGTGTTCAGAATCATAAAAATATTCATTATACATATATTTTTATAGCTTTTTAAGCTGTGCTTGTTTATCCACAAGACGTTTTTCTGTAAACTATGCTTGATTATACTTCATCTATTATATTTGAAGAAGTTGCTTTCGGCTGCTCCATGTTCGGGGTCGCCAACTGGTCCGCACAACAACTTGGCACAGGTTTAATGCCCTTCCTGACACAACCATTTTCCCGGGCTTGGGACCGGCACTGAATCCAGTGGCATTGGCTGGGAATTGAACCCGGGGCTTCCGCATGGTAAGCAAGAAACCTACCTCTGAGCCCTTATACATCTATTATATATAAAACTAAAACAAAAATAAAAAAATAAAAAAAGCCCTCTGGCTCTGTGATTCTGGGGACCAGGGCCATTTATTTTCTCTGCCATGGTGTGAGTTCACTTGTCACTGCAAATCAATGCAGTCCTTGTGCCTGATTATGAAATGTTTCAATCATGAAGGGCGTGGTCTTTTCCAGGATGACCCCGCCCCTTCACAGAACAGGAGGGCTCACTGAGCAGTTTAATGAGGATGAAAATAATATCAATTATATATAATGACCTTCAATCGGCAGATTTCAACCTGTACAAAAGAACTGGCAGATTTTCAAAACACTTCTAGTTATACTTATGTCTTTTTTTTTTCCCCCAAGACAGATATTCTGTGCATGTGCATGCAGATCTAATCCGGATGACCCACTTGATAACTTCTTTCTCCATGCTCTAAACAGAATATTAGTCATGCCTACAGAAAAAAGATTAAGAAGCATTTACTTCTGTGAAGAAAAAAAAAAAAAAAGATTTTTCCCCTTTTTCTCACAGCCATACATTAAGATTATGGGTGCAATAAATCAGTGTCTGCTCTCTCCGGCTATCAAACGACCCAGAGTTTTGTCCTGAATGCTCACGTTGCCTTGTTCGGCACTCAGAAAAATTCCTGTTCTGCTGCTAATTTCTCTCTGTTGTGCTTCACTGTCCATGATTTCAGCTTATTGTTTGGAGATATCACAGGAGCTCAGATGCATTTGCCCTCGTAACCAGTGGGTTATACAGGCAATTTCTGTTCGGGATAAAGAGAAACACCACACTAAGCAGTTATAGTGTTTTCTACTGTATCTGCCTTGCACAGACTGGATAAAATAAAATCCTGTAATAGGAAGCAAGCAGCCTGCTCTTCCTTGCATGGAATATGTAAATGTGTAAAGCATCTCTTCAAGACCTTACCAACAGTTCCTGAGCCTGTGAGATGAGCAGATGACCAGATTCCAGTATCGTCAGCTCCAACGTGCCTTTACTTTCACTGGACTCGAACACCTTTAATAAATGCAAAAAAGTACCTTGTGTAAAAAAAAAAAATGATTTATGGTGTCACCCCCAGCTGTATTTAGCAGCTTGAGTAACTTATAAATATTTAAAACATGCAGATTTTCAGGCAATTACTTTTCACGCTGCTTTCTAACGCACTGTGGATGGCTGTGTTTCCCAGTTGGTGAGATTATAAAGTCTTTACTTTCAAGTGCACCTGTAAAAGCTGGCTGGTTTGCCAGTCTGATCGAATTGAATGTCTTTATAATATTTTCTGCTATTGTAATAATGTATAAAATGAAACTGGTGGATGCAGATGTATGCCTAATTGTGTTTATAGCTTATTAAATAAAAAAAAAAATAAAAAAACAATAAAAAAAAAATACCTTGGACACAAAGTGTATTGAAATGGTAGAAGTTAAAACACGTAGAACACGGAAACTCCATTATTTCTGAGGTTTTCACTGAGAAATGCCACTTCACTGTTCACGGCTCAATACTGAGCTCAGATTACTATTTTTATGGATTTTGCTCCAGGTTCTCCAGTTTTCTTCGAACCACCTAGGGCTGTGGCTACACTAAATTGCCGCTGGGAGTTTGAATACGTGTGTGTATGTGTATGTGTGTGTGTGTCTGGTGCCCTGTAATAGACTGGCATCCCATCAAAGATGTATGCCTGCCTTGTACAGTGTTTCCTGGGACAGACTCTGGATCCACCGCGACCCTGACCAGGACGAAATAATTTTAATAAGGTAAACATGTGGAGGCAGCAAGAAAACCAGGCCTAAACACCCTACAGAAAGAAATTTAGAAAGGATAAGCTTGTTCTTTAAAAATGATTCTTTGCAAAAGTACTATAAAACAATATATGGTAAATGTTGTATATTGTAAAATATTAAAGATGCAGTATGTCATTTGTAGAGTTCTCTGTTATCAGTAGAGTGAACTGAAATTGCAGTGAAAATATGAACAGACTAACCCTTCACCCTTTTTTATGTGTTTTAAGGGAAATGAGCAACAGAGCTACATTTTAACTGGGGGGTGGAGCTACACTATATTGGCAAAAGTTTTGGAACACCCCTCCAAATCATTGAATTCAGGTGTCGTTTTTCAGAGGTTGGGCTTGGCCCCTTAGTTTCAACGAAAGAAACTCTTAATGCTCCAGCACACCAAGACATTTTGGAAAATTTCATGCTCCCAACTTCATATTTTTTTTAAAAAATGTACTTTTTTCATGCACAAAGCAAGGTCCATAAAGACATCAATGAGCGAGTTTGGTGTGGAGGATCTTGACTGGCCTGCACAGAGTCCTGACCTCAACCCAATAGAACACCTTTTGGATAAATTAAAGCGGAGACTGCGAGCCAGACCTTCTCATCCAACATCAGTGCCTGACCTCACAAATGCGCTTTTAAAGGAATGGACAAAAATTCCCATAAACACACTCCTAAAACCTTCCCAGAAGAGTTGAAGCGGTTGTAGCTGCAAAGGGCAGGCCAACTCCATATTACATTCATGTGCATGTAAAGGCAGACGTCCCAAAAATTTTGCCAACATAGTGTATTTTCTGGGCCAGAATTTTTTTTTTTTACTTTTTCCATACTATGTTTGAGATGCTCTGTGTCCAAAATGTCTAAGACTTCGACACCATTCATGACCAAGTGGGAAATGGGAATTTTCGGAAAAGACCCATTTGAATTGCTTTCCAACTCGTGATTCCTACTTGAAAGGTCTGTGGTCTTTCGAGCTCAAAGTTGCAACTCTGTAATGTCACTTCAACATGGCAGAGATTATAACAAGTAAAAAGTTGGAAAAGAAATAAGAGTTAAATAAGATAAGAGAAATAGTAAGAATTATGAATGTTTCTGTTAATATTTGAATTCACTAAATACTGAAGATCACTGAAATTTTTTTTTGCGTTCTGCAAGATTTTTTGTTCAAAGTGCTCTTTCATTTCATGTTCAACACTACTAACAGTGAATGATCACATTCACTTTAAATGTCAATTAAGCATTAACCACACAACTCTTTAATTCCTGTTTTTGTAACCAGTGACTGTTTTTCAGATGGCTGTGTTCATGTCGACGATCTAACATGGGAAGTGGGAGGTTCCGAGTTTCCAGTTGTCGTGAACACAGTATATACAACAACCAGGCATAACATTATGACCACCTGCCTAATATTGTGTTGGTCCCCTTCTGCTGCCAAAACAGCCCTGACCCGTCATGCACTGTGTATTCTGACACCTTTCTATCAGAACCAGCATTAACTTCTTCAGCAATTTGAGCAACAGTAGCTCGTCTGTTGGATTGAGCCACATGGGGCAGCCTTCGCTCCCCACAAGCATCAATGAGCCTTGGCCGGCCATGACCCTGTCTCCGGTTCAACCTTCTTGGACCACTTTTGATAGATACTGACCACTGCAGACCGGAAACACTCCACAAGAGCTGAAGTTTTGGAGATGCTCTGATCCAGTCGTCTAGCCATCACAATTTGGCCCTTGTCAGACTCACTCAAATCCTTACGCCCGCCCATTTTTCCTGCTTCTAACACATCGACTTTGAGGACAAAATGTTCACTAGCTGCCTAATATATCCCACCCACTAACAGGTGCCATGATGAGGAGATAATCAGTGTTAATCATAACGTTATGGCTAATCGGGGTGTGTGTTATATGGTCTTTCATGTAGTGTAGACCATAGTTTCAGTGTTATTCACTACCTCTCAGTGCTCATAATGTTATGCCTGATCTGTGTATAATTCGGACCTTACCGGAATGCACTGTGTGATTTTAGGAAAGTTCCTGCTATCTTGTAACGTCCCTTAATTAGTATTGTACAATGAACAGAGCGTGGTTTTGGACATACAGATTGTCTCATCATCATTCCACAGGGATAAGTATGGGCTTGCACTGGATGGTTAGCAAAGCAGAACTCTTTTGCAATCTTCTGCTCTTACCATTAGATGTGATTTCAGTTAGTATCGAAAAGAAATGTCCGTTAAAGCACCTCACATTAAATCAAATCATTTCTTAAACATCAATACCCATGTCAGTCTTTAAGGCTTCTTAACTTCAGATTTAAAACAGGCAGAAGATGGAAGATCTAATACGCCCTAAACAGTGCTGAGATTACATATTGAACGATTTCTGAGCTCATAGGGTTCAGAAAGGTTGTGTGTGTGACCTAGCAGGCTGGATATCCAGTCAGTATTTTTATTTTAAAAGGGAAAAAAAAACCTCTGTAAAGCTGGCACAGTGGGTTTTCTTGTTTACTTGTTCTGTTTCTCGAAGTGTATTCTGTGGACTCCAAGGGGTTCCATCGTTTCATTATTTTATATCAGGTGGACTTAGGTCTTTTTGCTCTACTCCTAATTGACTCTGACTGTGCAAGCCACCATTATGAAGAATTGTTTGCCTAGTAACTTTAAAACAAATATAAACCAGTAGAACTATTTATTTATTTATGTATGGATTTATGTATTCATATATTTACTTATTTACTTACTTAAAACTATTTAATGTTTTAATTCAGAGCTTTAAGACAATGAAAAAAAATTTATATATTTATTTATATTTATATATATAGGGGGACACGGTGGCTTAGTGGTTAGCCTCACACCTCCAGGGTTGGGGGTTCGATTCCCACCTCCGCCATGTGTGTGTGGAGTTTGCATGTTCTCCCCTCAGGGAGATTCTCAGGTGCCTCAGGGGTTTCCTCCGGGTACTCCGGTTTCCTCCCCCGGTCCAAAGACATGCATTGTAGGCTGATTGGCATCTCTAAATTGCCCGTAGTGTGTGATTGCGTGAGTGAATGAGAGAGTGTGTGTACCCTGCGATGGGTTGGCACTCTGTCCAGGGTGTATCCTGCCTTGATGCCCGATGACGCCTGAGATAGGCACAGGCTCCCCGTGACCCGAGTGTAGATTGGATAAGCGGTAGACAATGAATGAATATATATATATATATATATATATATATATATATATATATATATATATATACACATATACACACACATATATATATATATATATATATATATATATATATATATATATATATATATATATATATATATATAAGTATATATATGTATATTTAGTTTGTCCAAACTTTCATTTTTGGTGCATTAAAATCTTCAAATAAATAAACAAACAAATAAAGAAATATTTTATTAGGTGTAAACATACTTTGATGATATTTTAAATTAGTTTTAATTCATAAAGTATATTCATTAAGTTTAAGCTAAATAAAAGTTTGAGAAGCCCTGCACTAATTAGCATGTAGTGTCAACTAAACTTCTTGTACTAATTAAAATGTTCAATGTTTGATCCATATTCTGACTTTATATACCTTAAATACCTCAAATTATAACCAAGACTAAAAACTAGTGAAACTTATGTGTTAGAATGCTGTCATTGTTAGCTACACTATGTTGCCAAAAGTTTTGGGACACCCCTCCAAATCATTGAATTCAGGGGTTGTTTTTCAGGGGTTGGGCTCAGCCCCTTAGTTCCAGTGAAAGAAACTCTTAATGCTTCAGCATACCAAGACATTTTGGACAATTTCCTGCTCCCAATATTGTGGGAACAGTTTGAGGATGACCCCTGACTACATGACTGGAAGGGTGTCCCAAAACTTTTGGCAATATAGTGTATATAGCTAATGATCCATCCTTGAATTCATTTCAGCTAGCTAGCTTGTTTTCTAGCTAAGCTAATTTGTAAAATGAATTATTTACCTTCCATGAAGAGCTTCCCCCGACATTTTTGGTTTTTGGCAGAAAACGCCCATAACGTTTTAACTTCCATAAAGTTTTGTTTGTTGTATTTTCTTCCGACATTGTTGACGATAAATAGGGAAACAGCTTGAAAGAATGGCTATGTCTTAATCCGAATAGTGCCGCTCTACAAAGTGCACTAGATAAACGAGCGCACCGTTTGGTGGAGCACTATTTAGAAATACTATCTAGTGTGTTAGTATGCGGTTTAAGACGTGACTTTTCAAACACCAACGGTTTTTCAAAATGGCGGTTGCTTCCTTGGGCAATTTTACACGCATCATTAAATCATGTTGAATGCTGGCGGAAATGAATATAGGGGAGAGCGGGGATGGTTGTAACACTAGCTAGCTGTAATACTACCATCTTTTCCTGCTAGCAACAAGCTAACAGCCTCAATACTCATTTTATTCATTATTTCACTTGTGAAAGCAGCACTCTGTAGTAAATACATAAGTTTTTTTTGACATATCAACACTGTTCTCAGAACGTTTGAGTTATTACTCATATAATTATCATAGGCTGGCTAGCTAATTGCTAAGCCACTCGTTATTGTCCGCTGTGCTGCAGTGTCACGTTAAATGTCAATTAAGCATTAATCACACAACTCTTTTATTTAGTTTTTGTAGCATGTGACAGAAGACAGAGTTTTTCAGATGGCTGTGCCAATCATTTTGATCTAACATGGGAAGTGGGAGGTTCCGGGTTCCCAGTTGTCGCGATATCATTTGGACATTGCACTGTGTGATTTTAGCAATGTTCTGGATATTTTGCTATCTTGTAGTGATAATTTTCCTTATATAACATATAAGAATTCTGCATAAGTGTTTGAAGTTAGTAGAAAAGTACCAAAAGCCATTCAGACTTGTAACTGTAAAATGTTGAACAATGGTGAAATTGGGAAATGGTGTTATTACGACTTGAAAATTAGGCCTTACAAGGCACCAGGATTGCAGCATAAATATCTTTCATGCAAGCTGTAAGTGCTTGGTCATGACTACTACCACAGTCTGTGAAAGTGGTAATAATATTTGACATACACTATGTTGCCGAAAGTTTTAGGATGTCTGCCTTTACATGCACATGAATGTGATATGGAGTTGGACCGCCCTTTGCAGCTATTACAGCTTCAACTCTTCTGGGAAGGCTTTCCACAAGGTTTAGGAGTGTGTTTCTGGGTATTTTTGACCATTCCTATAAAAGTGCATTTGTGAGGTAAGGCACTGATGTTGGACGAGAAGACCTGGCTGGCAGTCTCCGCTCTAATTCATCCCAAAGGTGTTCTATCAGGTTGAGGTCAGGACTCTATGCAGGCCAGTCAAGATCATCCACACCAAACTCGCTCATCCATGTCTTTATGAACCTTGCTTTGTGCACTGGTGTGCAGTCATGTTGGAACAGAGGGGGAACTCTTCCCACAAAGTTGGGAGCATGAAATTGTCCAAAATGTCTTGGTATGCTGAAGCATTAAGAGTTCCTTTCACTGGAACTAAGGGTCCAAGCCCGACCCCTGAAAAACAACACCTGAATTCAATGATTTGGAGGGGTGTCCCAAAACTTTTGCCAATATAGAAGAAGAAGCCTTTATTATTGCCACACATACACTACAGCACAGTGGACTTCTTTTCTTCGCATATCCCAGCTGAGGAAGTTGGGGTCAGAGCGCAGGGGCAGCTATGATACAGCACCCCTGGAGCAGAGAGGGTTAAGGGCCTTGCTCAATTGCCCGACAGTGGAGCTTGGTGGTGCTGGGGCTTGAACCCCGATCCTCTGATCAACAACCCAGAGCCTTAAGCACTTGAGCCACCACTGCCCCGTACATCCTACCAACAATTTAAAATTCTCTAATGACCCGTTGCAGCTAAATTTTTTAGATGGCTTAATTAGTTTGATTAATAATTAAAGTTCAGTTAAGTGTTTATTTCAAGATGCAGTGGCAACCCTTTAACATTTGATGAAGTCAAAATAGAATGAAATATTTTATATTTACCATATGCAGCCAGTTGGTTCAATAATATTATTTGTGTTGTATTATCTATTTTGGTCGAGGGCAACTAACCACTACAACATAAGCAGAAAGTTGACTGGGTTATAAATATTATACTACTCAAGTAAAAGCAAATTCTATAACACATGATAAATAATAAATTTCTCACTTACTTTCAGTATCTGATTTATCCAAACTCCCTCACTCTCTCTCTTACACACTCTCTCTCTCTCTCTCTCTCTCTCTCTCTCTCTCTCTCTCTCTCTCTCTCTCTCTCTCTCTACACACACACACACACACACACACACACACACACACACACACAGAATGTTCAGTTCAGTTGTTTCAGTTGTTTAGGCTGGCAGGCATTTGCTTTGCACATTCTGTTCAGGTGTATGATGCTGCTGAAATACTTCTAGCTTAAATGATCTCTGAGGTATAGGCAGAAATGTAATAAAAATGATACAACCATCCCTTCTCTCACGGATATTTCTAAAATATTTATATCTAATCTTTTTCTTGTTTTATTTTCATTCCTAAACTTTCTACTAACAGAATTCAGACATTTTTGCATCGAACCAACCAGATTTTTTGTTTATTATTTATTGTTTGCATTTCCATTTTTAATCTGAAGACTAATAGAATAACATCCTACAAATGAACACTATGTGACATCTGTTTAAACATGTCCAGAGAGACTTAAAGCTCAAAATCTCTATAGCAATTGCTTACAGCAAATATAACAATGGAAGCTTATAGTATTTTATTACTTATATCTAAGACTACCAGCCTACAACTGCCCCTGGATGTCCCCGGAGCCCATTTTTATAAAGTCTAGTGAAAATTTTGTCACTTAAAAAAAAATATATAGTCAGGGGTCTCTAGCAGCCAGGGACCCCTTTAACTGTCAACATCAGCAGCAACAATAAAGCAAACAAAAAATAGCCCTCAGTACAGCTTTTTTCACCTACACAACTCAATATAGACCTAATAGTGTTTGTAATGGTGTGTTATGATTTCCAACACTGTAACGAAATAAAAAAAAAAAAACTTCCTGTCTGTGCTTTACAGACCCCAATTTGAGATCTACAGATTTATGCAATAGTTCATTAAATACCAATAAGGATGGAGCATATGTGGTATAATTAATAATTTTCCTGCTGGGATAAAATGGTTAAAGGTAATTAGGGCTCATGGGTCAGTTGTCTTTAACTGATTTAAATGCATGGGAGTATAGCAGATCACCACTTAAGAGATGTAAGTACACTTTTCAAGAAGGAAGTTGATCTATGTGTGTGATGTTGGCAGACAATTAACCCTGACAAAAAGATCATTCTGAAGGTTTTAACGCGGTCTGGCAATGCTAATCCGACAGACATCGAGGACAAAGCTTTTAATCGATCAGCAACCCGGTTCAGACCTTACGGGGGTGGGCGGGGCTTGTTTGCCTCCATCGCTCCTATGGCAACCTGATAGATTAGCATCCTCATGAATATTCATGAAATCGGTGCGAGCCTCTCAGCTCGGCGGACGGTGGTGATGTCAGCGGCGCTCTTGGCTGCGTGAGCGCCTCGCCTTGCCTTGTTGATTATTGACAGCCGATAGGGGGATCTGGAGGCTTGATGCCTCACTAACGTCCATGACCTCCGCGCGTCTCCTCTCCATCCTTTCGGGGCGTGCATGGTGAGGTATCCCCAAAGCTGCTTTGTGCTTATTATTTTATTACGGTTTTTTTTTTTTTTTTCCTTTTTCGTTTTTTTAACCTATGACTTTTATATGGTCTCATCGGAATAGAGAAGCACAGTGCCTTGCAGCTGGAGTGGGCATGTCCCGACTGAACGGGAGCGCGCAGATCATCTGAGCTGACAGGTAACGTCCGAGATTATCTTCTTGCATATGCATGCGCAGGAGCTCAGGTTATAGACTAGGTGTGGATAAGGCAACAGACTTAAAGAAATATACGGAGCACATCTTAGAGAATTAGTAGGATATCGTAAACAATGTGAACCTGTTCTGTCATTGACCTGATAGCCAGTGCCACTGTGCACAGGTTGCATCCTTCCATGCGCAAAAGGCTTTACAGTTTGCCACAGCACGTCGGCCGGAACGCTTCGACCATGTGCGACGGAGACGGAGACGGAGACCGGGACGCGCGCCGGAGGAGCATCAGGATGAAGCCGCTGCCGTCTCCGTGCGCCGCTGAGAGCAGCAGAAACGCAGACGCGGCGTCCGTGGCATCGGCGGCAGCGGCGCTCGCAGACCCGGAGGCGGCCCGGGGCGCGAAAAGCAACTCGAACGGCGACTGCAGGAGGTTTCGAGGCAGCTTGTCCTCGCTCGCCGGCCGCCACAGCCACGAATCGGACTCAGCCGAAGAGAAGCGTCTGATCGCCGAGGCTGACCCAAGCCCAAGCGAGGAGAGTCCACCCGGAGCGAGAGGAGGAGGTGGAGGTAGTGGTGCTGGTAGCACTGCTGGTGGAGGTGTGGAACCGGGAGCGCGCGGCACTCCAGAACGGTACCCGGGGTTTGCCAAGCTGGACGGCGGCATTGAGCATGTTCTGGCCGAAGATGAGAGGTATTACCAGGCGGGTTTCATGCACAGGCAGTTTGGTGCCATGCTGCAGCCCGGGGTTAACAAGTTCTCCCTGAGGATGTTCGGGAGCGAGAAGGCGGTGGAGCGCGAACAGGAGCGCGTAAAATCGGCCGGATTTTGGATTATACACCCCTACAGTGATTTCAGGTAAAATAAATAAATAAATAAATAAATAAAAAGATGGACTATAGTTAAAGTTAAAAAGAATTAGACAGAATTTTTTTTTTAAATTGCTATAATTTATACAGTATAACATTTATATACGTTTTAAAATACAAGGTCAGATGGTGTCTCTGAAGGGTCCTTCATTATATTCCTCTAAAGAAAGTTATTATGTACAACTTTAAACATGAGGGTTTGCCTTTCAGAAAAGGTTTCCAGTAGTACAACTTATAAACAGTTTCTAAAAGTGTATAGGCTACATAAATACTGTCACAGCTCTGCCAGGTAAAAAAGTACACTACTGAATATGCACATTATTGTTCCTCTAGGTACAGTGTAAATGCACTCATGGTTCTTTTAGGTCATGTACCTTAATTATTATGTTCCTTTACAAATATTTTTCTCTAATTAAAATACAAACTAGTTTAGTGCTGTTGCCCCTGAGAGTGAGGATAACAGGCCTATGTGGTGAGAGAGTGATTAGCCCATGGAATGGAAGCAAACTTCAATTTACTTGACATGCCTAGTTGTACAGAGTAAAGATTACAGATCATTTACAGATAATGAGGATAATGTGGTTTTTCTAAACTATACAGTGACGAACGAGGCGCCACACCGTGTTTGAAAGTCAATTATGTTTTCCATTTGCTCAGTGTAGTTCAGGCAGAGAACATGTCCCATTTGGAAACGTTTCTAATTTGTGTTGAGAGAACTTTATTATTGAAAAAAAAAGTATAGAATTTTTTCCTCACCTTGCTAACCACCTATCTGGTTATTAGAGGTGACATTAGCAGTTAGGCTTTTACATGGCATCTGCTCACTCTCACTATTTAATAATGAAGTTGTGTCCTTGAGGGTGACATTGACTCCATACATTTGATATGACAGTGGCCAGATGCTTGGATGTAGGTGTGCTGGGGGAAACCATTAGTGTAAAAATTATCGTGATCGTATCTAGGGTTTGTGATTTATAGCATGTACAACTCGATTTACTGTATGTCTAATCATTTTGGTGCTAATGCAAAAACTTAACAAACAAAGAATTCAAAGATTGAACCATTTGCAGGTTCTGTGGATATGTAGATTCATTTAGTTTGGTGTCTTTTAAGAAGAGATTTCCTGTATGAGCAATGTGTGGAGAAGAAAACTTGTTTCTAAGTCTTATTGGCATCAGGTTTCAGGACAGATCTTACCTGATTAGTATTAAATTCTGAATGATTTTGGATTGGCTTTGAATTGTTCTCATGAGCTCTCTAAATAATATGTCATGATGGTGTCTTTTAGATAATACACAGAATGTCCAGGATTTATTACGGACTAGTATTCTCCTTCCTCGTACATATTCCTCAGTAATTACCACCTCATATAACAAGGTCAAAGTATGGGAGCTGCAAAATGGCAGGAAAGGACAATGCAGCATCATCAAAAATGCATCCAGTACACGAGGAATAAAGAACCAGATACTGAAGCAGATAAGGATGGTCGTGATATTAGAAGGGACGGCTAAAATCGAAGAGCCGTCAATAGCTTAACAATGAAACTATTAGTGTTGAGAAACCTTTTATATCATGAGGTGGGATTGATGGCATAATAATGAGGTCACACACAGACACACACACACACACACACACACGGTTAAACACAGTAAGGCAGCTATTTCATTTGTGATTTAATTTTTTTTCTATTAGACTGGATTCCATGTTTCCACCAAGTTCCAAACATCATAAACAAAAAAGTTGTAATCTACCAAAATGTACAGTTAGTGTAGCCTGGACTGTTGTATATTTATATTTTGGATACTCTGGGCAATGTGTGCTTTTAGTTTAGTTTACTTTTAGCTTCTCTTCTGAAGGCATTTTTGTATGCTAGACTGAATAATCCACCTTGTTCACGGTCAGTACATCAAGTGTTGAGGATGCAGAAGATAGGGATAGGTGGAGAGAGATGATTCGCTGTGGCGACCCCTGAAGGGAAAAGCCGAAAGAAGAAGAAGAAGTTCACGGTCAGTACATGACTGAATTAAACCAAATGGAGATCAAATCTAGGAGTAATGTCACTCAGTGTAAACACATCAACTGTCACTGACAGACTGCATGAATCTATAGTCTGGGCTAGAAAGAAAGCAGGCCAAGACTCACTTCATACCACTTTATACTATTCCGAGGTTTTCTTTCCAGACCATTTGTGCGCTAGGATTTACAAAAGTCTAATATAAAGTCTATATATACTAATATAAGGCATTTGTTAAAGGCAAGTAATCTGCCGAAAAATGAATGTCTTGATGTCCTATTATAAGGCTAAGGCTTATGTAATCTCTTATAAAATTACAGCGTTGTCCCGTTATACATTATCTCTACGACTGTGCAGTGCAGCAAATTTTAATTTCCTCTCTCTGTCATGTTTGGCCATGTGACTGGGAAATCATTACTTTCACACAAAAATCAGCTTTCATCTTTAAGATGCCTGTTTGGATTTGCAGTTAGTGTAAATGCGCATGAAAGTCAGCTCTGCTTTTACTTGGATCTAACGCTCATCGACTCAGTCATTAGAAAAGCTGCAATTAAAATCTTCGCCTCTCACCCTGTCCGTGTGTGTCGAATTATCTGCATCACTATAATTTAGTCATTTATTTGAGGCATGGGTCATGAAGCTGCAGAATCTGTGATCAGCGTAGCGAGGAGTGTTTTCTCAGCCACAATACTGCTCTAATGAGCTGCGCCGCATGAATAGTACACACTGGTACTTCATATGAGCCGGTAATAAGAGTAATTGGGTTTGTGGAACGTACCTCCGGGAACATTTTGGATGCGCATGATGAGGTAGTTGATGCTAAATGTTCTGGCCTTTAATACGTCCATTTCCAAACATTCTCTTCTTATCGCACTTATGATGGACTGAGAAACAAGAACTTAGTGAATCAGCAGTGAATATGCCCCAGGACATGTATAGACGTGATTACTTTTTAGATATTTATTAGAAGGTTTCAACTCACACATGTCCATGGTTTATAAAATCCCAAACGTTTGTGGAACCAGTGTGCACAATAACTGACAGGTTTTATTAGAAAGCTAAATACCAGTGAGAGCAGGTGTCATGCTTTGAAGGCAGTTCATCTCGTTCCATGTCACATTTTTGCAGGTGCGAATAAACATCCTCTGAGAGAAAAGACTAGAGAGATGCAGCAATATTTTCCCATTTCAAGCACTGTTTAATATATATTTGAGAGCAGGGCATCTTCTGGTGTAAAAAAAAAAAAAAAAGGGATTACAAATGGCATCATAATCCAATCTATAGGCTTGTTTCCAGCACTCTTGTCAAAGCTGTTCATTTGTAGATCAGTGAATGCAAGCGGAAAACAACTCCACCAGGGGTGTCATTACATTCATAACGAGAAGATCTCAAAGGTATTTGGCTGTAATGTTATATTCATATTTAATTTCATTTCAACAAGGACCCTAGACAGCGATTGTCACATATTCCATATCTAATGCCGCTACTGTAATTCAGTACCGTGGCCAAGAATTCATTTCTGGGGGAATATAATATGCTAAATACAACCACGGTGTGATCTTAAACTGATATGATTGATGCAGTTTTGTGGTGATGGCATTCAGAATTTAATTTAAAACTCATTTAATTATTTAAGGTAAGATCTGCCATCAACAAGTCTTGTCATAATAATAATAATGTTAAGATAGCAGCAGGAAATAAAACACCTTTCTGACATTTCGTTTGAAAATAATTTAAATAACATTGTAGTAATAGGAGGGAAATGGCGTCTTGCTTCATAAAAGCACACCTGGGACCAGTACGTCACTTTTTAGAATAAACAACGTCTCTATACACGGAGTGTAGCTAGCTGGTTAGCAGCTCGGTAGTTAGAAGCTAGTTAGTTCTCACCATAGCAGCAGGTAGCCAATGATGTTTAGCCAGAACATTAAAACCACCTGCATAATATTGTGTAGCCTCCACAAGACCTCTAAAGGTGTGCTGTTGTATATGTTGTTAGCAGCAGATATTATGTCTTGTAAGCTGCAAGGGAGGCTAAAGATTTGAAATTTGGAGGCTCAGGTCAACACCTTGGTCTTTGCCATGTTCCTCTAACCATTCCTGGACAGTTTCTGCAGTGTGGCAGGGAGTGGCAATGTCCAACTGACATTAGGTAGGCGTTACAAGTCAAGGTAACATTCATGTCAATGATAGGACCCGATGTTTCTTTGTCCTTCCATGCATTCACTAACCTTCCATGCATGCACTAACCACTGCATACTGGATACACTCCACAAGACCTGCTGTTTTGGAGATGCTCTGACCCAGTCGTCTATCCATGACATCATCTGGCTGTTGTCAAAGTCACACTTGCCCATTTTTTTGCTTCCAACACATCAACTTCGGGAACTGACTGTTCATTTTCTGCCTATAACAATCAATAACCGACGTCACTGTCAGTGGTTTTAATATTATGATTAATTGTTCTATATGATATGTACACCAATCAGCCATAACATTATGAGCAGTGAGAGGTGAAGTGAATAACACTGTTTATCTCCTCATCATGGCACCTGTTAGTGGGTGGGATATATTAGGCAGCAAGTGAACATTTTGTCCTCAAAGTTGATGTGTTAGAAGCAGGAACAATGGGCAAGCGTAAGGATTTGAGCGAGTTTGACAAGGACCAAATTGTGATGGCTAGACCACTGGATCAGAGCATCTCCAGAACTGCAGCTCTTGTAGGGTGTTCCCGGTCTGCAGTGGTCAGTATCTATCAAAAGTGGTCCAATGAAGGAACAGTGGTGAACTGGCGACAGGGTAATGGACGGCCAAGGCTCATTGATGCATGTGGGGAGCGAATGCTGGCCCGTGTGATCCGATCCAAAAGACGAGGTACTGTTGCTCAAATTGCTGAAGAAGTTAATGCTGGTTCTGATAGAAAGGTGCCAGAATACACAATGCATGACGGGTCAGGGCTGTTTTGGCAGCAAAAGGGGGACCAACACAATATTAGGCAGGTGGTCATAATGTTATGCCTGGTGTATCATGGACCTACAGGTTTACATTAGCCTTACATACACACTGTGTAGCCAATTCCTTCCTTATCACTAGTTTTTTCGGGATAGACTCTGGATCTGGATGGCTTGACGGATGAAGATGGATGGATGGTTAATGAAAGCAGCCATGTCAATCCAGTACAGACCGAGTGTTTTAAAATGGCTTTGTTTGTGTAATAAAATAGGTTTTGGTAGAAGCCGTATAGTCAGGAATGAGAATTCTGTTGTCATGTGATGACACACAATTTGTTGAATTGACACCACTGAAACCAAACGAGAAAAAATGAAAAAAAAAATATATATGTATTAGTATTTATCAATTTGGCTATGATGGAGTACAGACCCAGATGTTCAGTCGCTTATGAAAGGAACAGGAATTTACCGATAATTGTAAATGGTTGTTGTAAAGAGTTTTAGGAGCCGTGATCATTACCACAGCCATCTGTTTGCAAAGCATTTATATTCTCACTTCAAAATGAACTCATGCCAGTTTCAACTCACCTCACTGTGCTTAGCTGAGAAATTTACCTTGTTAGCAAAATTGTCTTGTCTTGCCTTTATCTTGTCTTGTCTAGGAATAGAGCAAAGGCTGAATTAGTTTTAAGTACATCACAGAAAGCATCATAAGATTTTACAAAGCTGTTTGCCTTGCTGATTTCCCCTGGGCTATAATTGAGACTGTTACCTGAGACACTTCACTTGTTAGCATCATTACAACCTTAGTCCTTGAGGCTAAACTGTAGCTAAATTGATTACCTTAGCATAATATTTCTTTACTACTAGCTCCTAGCTACTCGAGAGGCAATGGACTTCAAGTTACATGAGAACCTTGTTGTTCACTTAGCATAATAATCATTTTGTACTAACTCTTAACTACTCTTGAGGACAATGATTTAGAGTTATAATCGTTAAGATAAAGACAAAGCTCTCTCTCTCTCTCTCTCTCTCTCTCTCTCTCTTTTGTGTGCCTCTCTCTCTCTCTTCTCTCTCTTCCCTCTCTCTCTCTCTGTGTCTCTCTCTGTGTCTCTCTCTCTCTGCCCCCCGCTCTGTCCCTCTCTCTCTCTGCCCCCCGCTCTGTCCCTCTCTCTCTCTGCCCCCGCTCTCTCTCTCTCTGCCCCCCTCTCTCTCTCTCTCTCTCTCTCTCTCTCTCTCTCTCTCTCTCTCTCTCTCTCTCTCTCTCTCTCTCTCTCTGTGTGCCTCTCTCTCTCTCTTCTCTCTCTTCCCTCTCTCTCTCTCTGTGTCTCTCTCTGTGTCTCTCTCTCTCTGCCCCCTGCTCTGTCCCTCTCTCTCTCTGCCCCCCGCTCTGTCCCTCTCTCTCTCTCTTTCTCTCTCTCTCTCTCTCTCTCTCTCTCTATGTGTCTCTCTCTCTCTCTCTCCCCTCTCTCTCTCTCTCTCTCTATGTGTCTCTCTCTCTCTTCCCTCTCTCTGCCCCCCCCCCCCCTCTCTCACACTCTTAGAATTCCATGAATGGGTTCAATAAAGAAATCAAATGTATGTGAGATTGTGGTGTTTTCCTTTTACCAATACACCTCATTTAAAGAATCAGCTTATTAAAATACCCAATAAATGTGGGGTAAAAATCAGCAAACCCTCCTCACCTCCCACCTCCACCCTCTCCAGGACCAGGATTAGGTATTTTCCCAAATATAGGTCATTTCCTGAGACCGAATCACAGCAAACTTTAATAAGATCTGGTTTTGTTTCAATTTGGCTTGGTCTCATTTCACACTACCCGCCATTAAACGAACCAAAAACCAAAATTAAAAAACCCCGGCTGAGGGGCTGTGCGACGCTGGAAATAATATTACTGCAAAACAGGTAAACAAACCTTTGCTAAAGTGCGTGCAAAAATCATAAAAGTCACCTGAGCAATGAGAACATAGAGCCGGTGCTGAAGAAATGATCAATTATATACTAGTTTTGTGTCTCACATACAGCATTTATTAGCTTTCCTGCACTTCCTCCAGTCCATTTAATTCCTCAATCTCGGGTTTGACATTAGAGCTTTTAGTAAAAGCAGCATACAGGCGTTTTTTTTTTTTTTTTCCCCTCAAGAAATCACAAAGTCTGACCATAGAGATGGGTCGCACAGCCTTCTTTGTCTGCCAATCAAATCTGATGTTACTGGCTGAAGTAAATCTTCTTTAATCGCTTCATTCTTTCTCTCTCTCCCCCTCTCTTTCTCTCTGAAACTGCTCTTTTTTATACCAGGCTTCTATTCATCTCACATAACCAGACTGCTCCCAAAAGAGACTTAGCATTTTAAAAAAAAAAGGAAAAGAAAAAAAAAAAAATGCGGGGGAGCAATAAGAAAGTAGTTATTTCTTCCCAGGTTTATTTTTCTACCCTGATTTTTGTCATCTGCAGCTGAATACATTAAAGCAAAATAGAACAGATTTAGAATATTGAATGCACATTAGGGTAATATATATATATATATATATATATATATATATATATATATATATATATATATATATATATATATAAATAATTATTTTTTCTTCCACAAGAGTGGGAAGGAGAGAAAACCTTGCTTTTTTTTTTTATTCAGATCACAAAGGTATTTGCTGAAGACCTGTGTAGTATCCTGTGTAGAGATGGATAGTGTACATAAAGCTGTGGTTTCTTTATAGTGTAGAAAGTGGTGTGACATCACACACTGCAGGGAATTAAAAAAAAAAAAAATCTGATTCCTATAGGAGTTTTGGGTATTTGAGTATTTCATCTGGAACTAAAAGTCGAAAGAGTAGAACATGATGCTCATGGGAACCATGTTTTCGAACAAATTCCTTCTTGTAATAAAGAAAATGTTTTCCAGCAGTTTAGTCATATGGTTAAATGCTATGTTCATAATATAGACTGTACAGAATACACCGATCAGGCATAACACAATGTGAGCAGTGAGAGGTGAAGTGATTAACACTGATTATCTCCTCATCATGGCACCTGTTAGTGGGTGGGATATATTAGGCAGCTAGTGAACATTTTGTCCTCAAAGTTGATGTGTTAGAAGCAGGAAAAATGGGCAAGTGTAAGGATTTGAGCGAGTTTGACGAGGGCCTAATTGTGATGGCTAGACAACTGGATCAGAGCATCTCCAAAACTGCAGATCTTGTGGGGTGTTCCCGGTCTGCAGTGGTCAGTATCTATCAAAAGTGGTCCAAGGAAGGAACAGTGGTGAACTGGCGACAGGGTCATGGACAGCCAAGGCTCATTGATGTACGTGGGGAGCGAAGGCTGGCTCGTGTGATCCGATCCAACAGACGAGCTACTGTTGCTCAAATTGCTGAAGAAGTTAATGCTGGTTCTGATAGAAAGGTGTCAGAATACACAGTGCATCATGGGTCAGGGCTGTTTTGACAGCAAAAGGGCACCAACAAAATATTAGGCAGGTGGTCATAATGTTATGCCTGATCTGTGTATATCAAAGTTGCTCTTTGCGTTTGGTTGAAACCAAATATACAGTATAACTCAATGCTAACTTTATGCAAGTAAAACCAGGTCTCTTGTAGAAGGTAGTTTTGTTTGATTAGATTTTATTTTTATTAAGCAGAAAGAGTGACATCAGACATGGATTAAGCTTCAGTATAGCTTAACATTCACAATCATGAGCGAAAAGTTAGTTGTTTAGTCCCAATGGGGCAAAATAATTTTGTATCACAAGGAGATGTGACCCAAACCAGCCTAAAAATATCAGTCAAGTCAATCATTAGGATTTCATCATAGCTAATTTGCATAAAACTGAGAAAATCTTATGTTGCTTGTCATTTTCTCACTTTGTGTCTTTCTGTTGTCGCTAGCTAGTGTGAACCCAGCGTAACCGTTGCACTATTGACAGAACTGTAATAGTTGCAGTGTTGTGGGTGTTGAGGGGGTTTAATAACAACAATAACACACGGAGACTATGACGACCTCTTCCTTCATAGCCTTTTTCTTTCTTTATTTCTCTTCTCTCCTTAACTACACCGACCCCCCAAGAAGTCACTGCTGCTCGACCTAGTACCGCTCAATTTTTCAGCAAAAATAAAAGTCTCTTAGAATCTTCCCAGGAAAAATAAAAGTCCTTTCATAAATACACAATATTATTAACAAAACATAGACTCTTCTTCATTCCACTCTTACAGAATAACCAATGTCCCATAAACTCACTGTGGTAATCACTCAGAATGTGAAAGATGGGATATTTGCATATAGCATCACAATTCTCACCCAGGATTTGTATAAAACTGCCTTGCGACAATTGACTCTTCATCTTTAAATCCTGAAATAAATAAATTCCCAGTTCACATTTTGATCTGATTTCTTCATACTGTTCTTCTGTACGAGTTACTCTCGACTGGTGTGCTGCAGAGGTTCCTGCTTTCTCAATCTAAGACCTGTAATTATAATCAACAGATCATCATCACGTCCTTCATGTACACAATCACATTGTGTTAGAGAGGAGAAAAAAAAACAAAGCACAAACACAGTTGTGCAGGATATGTAGTCACATAAAGAACATTGATCTCTTTATATGATTGTCTTCATGTTTGTCTTTAACGAGTGGCTTACGTCTCTGTGTGACAGCTCTTGGATCTTGTAGTGTTTTGATGCTGAGGTACTGTCTACACACACACACACTTGACTGTAGATCAAATGGCAGCTTCTGATCCTCTCACCGGGTTTTGATTACGGTTGATTGTTGGCTGCATTATTCTATTGATTTGTTTGGGTCTGCCGAACCTGCCCTCATTCCTCATGCCGATGGCTGAAGTGTCGGAAAATTGAGATGAGAAAACAAAGAAAAGCAGAAATTCCTTCTTTTGTATACTATTGATGACTAATATGGCTTAACATTCATACAAATAATTGCATAAAACAAACGCCTTGTTATCTCCATAGAAATTGTACATTCTTAGGAAATAGGGTTACATCTGTTATGCTGGGTAAACACTTTTTTGGTTTCATAAGGCAGAAAAAGGAGAAAAAATAAAATAAAATAAAAAACCTTGCATCCGAAAAATCAAATAAAATCTAAAATGTCCAATGTGTGTAATTTAAAAAAAAAAAAATAAATAAATAAAAATGAAAAAATCTTAATTTAATAGGGTTCAAAGTTACAAAAATAGAAAATGTTTAGATCAGAGATTCTCTAAAGTCAGCTCGAGGGACCACCGGGTTTCCAAACAGCGTAATCAGGGGTCTGTGATGTTTATATGTTTATTTTCTATTCCATTTTTATTATATATTATGTATTATACACTGGTTAGAAAATCACAACTCACATAAATATTCAAAATTAATTCAATTATTAAATTTTTTTATTGAGTAGGTCTATGGATGTCAATTTGGAGAAAAGTATGTAGAAATAAAAAATACGGTGTAAATTCAAAGAAAAATGAGAAGAATATTGTAAATATTACAAACCAATTAAATATATTTAAACAATATTTATGTAGTTGGATTATGTTCACAGTTCTAGTTGATTCTCTTTTTTTGAACCGTTAGAATTATCTATAATAATTAGAATTATTAAATTATAATAATTGTTATTAATGATTTATAATAATGTTTATTATAATAAATTATTATAATATATTATAATAGAATTTTATTCCCAGCTAAATTGCTCTCTGACCCTCGTCACCTCATCCTAAAATCCCATAACCCATAATCGTAGCTGCAAACACATCATCCTGCATCATTAGAACTCTACAACAGTGTTTCCTTTCTAATAAGAACCCATGGAGAATGCTAGAACCATCATTCACCCAAAAGTGCCCTTGAGGAACCTCTGAGTATTTGAAAGAAATCTCAGTATGCTGTATATAAAGTACGCAGCCTATTTGGGTCGTATTTGTTCTCTTGAGTTTAAGGAAGTTCCACCTGTAAGACGTCATGACTAGGAACTGCTGACTATAACATCATATTGTGAAGGATTCACACTAATTTATCTCTTAAATGGTTCTACATAGAATCCAATCTCAGGCTGTTTCCTTTTTAAAGAAAAGGATTTAATAAAAGGTTGTATAAAAGCGTGGAATATTAAGTATTAGAAGAACCTGAGAAGCTTTTTTTACCTGTAATAGAAACTGATAACATTGTATAATATTTACTGACGCATACGTGCACCTCATAATACAATGATTCGGAAGGAGGCTGATTACGAAGACAGCATTTTAAGGCAGATTTTGTGCTCTTGATTTAAAGGCTGGCTTTATTAACTTGAATGGTTATGAAGGATTTATTGGGAAACGCTTAAAGGTTCCCTGCTGAAACTTATAACAGAGTGTATGTGTTTTCAGAGAAGGCTCCGAAAATTCTCTATAATTAATATAAGAATCAATACGAGGAACATTTTTGCAGTAAAAGTAGTCATTATAATACCTAGCATCATCATAGCTTCAGAAAACCTTAAAAATTGTTATCATTATATATTATGAAATATTACTGTACATTTACTACAAGGCATATTCTTTCAAATAAATGATTAAAACAAAAATAAAACCACCCTGGAGCCCCAGAGCACTTCCACCACAGTGCAATTCATTCTCTCTTTCTCACTGCTCCTTTATTTTATTTATTTAAAAAAAAAAAAAAAAATTTATATTGTAATCTTCTGAAGGGAGTGCACGGGATTATGGAGCATCCAGGATGGGCTGAAAGTGGGGTAATAAAAAAATAAAAAAAACTGCTGTGTCCATCCACCAATATCAGGGACGCACATCAGAGAAGATTATTACAACTCAATTTATTTAATGGAACAGAGATAGAGAGATAGGGAGGAGGTGATGGAGGGATGAAGAGAAAGAGAGTACATGATGGAGGGATAGGGTAGAAGAGGGATAGAAATAATGCAGCATAGATGACCTAGGCACACTTATATGGAAAGGAGAGAGAGAGAGAGAGAGAGAACTGCAAATTGAAGTGTGTTTTCCACACAGATGCTGCAGTTGGGATCTCTCATGAGCCGGATGGAGGGTGTATGGTGTCACACGGTGTGTTGTGGTGATGTTGTTGAAGTAATAGTTCAAGAGGGAAAATTTAATTGAAATAAAATGTAGTCAATCATCCCAGGTATATTAGACATCCAGGGTGTGATTATTTAGTTCGTCTTAATCTTAATTCATGCTTTACCTCCTTCATAACAGGGGTAGAAAATACTTGAGTATTTGTACTTTGTTACTATACTATACTTTGCTTATTCTTGAAAGCGAATACTTAATTAACACTCTTTTCCAAGAAATTATTCTTTCCATTCCCTACTCCTTTTTATTTAGACCTTCAACTTGCCTAGTTATAAACCACTGATGTCTCTTCTTTCAAGCAGCCATTGCCTGGATGCTATGTTCAATTCAGTTCAATTCAATTCACATCGGAAGATCAGTAGTCAGTTATTTCAGTTAACTGAAATAACTAAAAATAATCAGTTATTTATTTACAATAAAATTGTAAGTCAGGCCAGGGTTGATGGTGGCAAGGAAAAGCTCCCCGATTCGATATGAGGAAGAAACCTTGAGAGGAACCAGATTTTAAAGCGATCCCATGCTCATCAAGGTGACACCAGATAGTGTGAATATAAAATAAAAATAAATGTCCTAATTATTTAAAACTGTACACTATATGGTCAAAAAGTGCAATTAATAAAAAAGTTAGAAAAATGTTCACTCAGACTTGAGTGCTAAACTGTTTGTTTAACACCGATCAGGCATATTGTTATGACCCCATGCCTAATATTGTGTTGGTCCCCCTTTTGCTGCCAAAACAGCCCTGACCCATCAAGCCATGGACTCCACTAGATCCCTGAAGGTGTGCTGTGGTATCTGGCACCAAGATGTTTGCAGCAGATCCTTTAAATCCTTTATGTTGCGAGGTGGGGCCTCCATGGACCGGACTTGTTTGTCTAGCACATCCCACAGATGCTTGATTGGATTGAGATCTGGGGAATTTGGAGGCCAAGTCAACACCTCAAACTTGTTGTTGTGCTCATCAAACCATTCCTGAACCATTTTTGCTTTGTGGCAAGGCCCATTATCCTGCTGAATGAGGCCACAGCCATCAGGGAATACCGTTTCCATGAAAGGGTGTACATGGTCTGCAACAATGCTTAGATAGGTGGTATGTGTTACAGTAACATCCACATGAATGGTGGGAAACCCAAAGGGTTTTTTCCAGCAGAACAATGCCCAAAGCATGGGCACCCTGACTGGTCTGCGGCTATGCAGCCCCATACACAACAAACTGCGATGCACTGTGTATTCTGACACCTTTCTATCAGAACCAGAATTAACTCTTCAGCAATTTGAGCAACAGTAGCTTGTCTGTTGGATCGGATCACATGGGCCGGCCTTCGCTCCCCACGTGCATCAATGAGCCTTGGGCGTCCATGACCCTGTCATTGGTTCAACATTGTTCTTTCCTTGGACCACTTTTGATAGATACTGACCATTGCAGACCGGGAACACCCCACAAGAGCTGCAGTTTTGGAGATGCTCTGATCCAGTGGTCTAGCCCTCACAATTTGGTCCTTGTCAGACTCGCTCAAATCCTTACGCTTGCCCATTTTTCCTGCTTCTAACACATCAACTTTGAGGACAGAATTTTCACTTGCTGCCTAATATATCCCACCCACTAACAGGTGCCATGATGAGGAGATCATCAGTGTTATTCACTTCACCTCTCAGTGCTCAGAATGTTATGTCTGATCGGTGTATTTCAATCAAATAGGGTCAGTTTAGCATTCAGTCAAATCTTATCAATGAATAAAATCCATGTGTCTGAATATAGTTTAGCCGCCAGACTGCAGTAAGGAAAACGAGAATGAGCGAGCATGACTCAATGTTAATAAAATGTTTCGACTGGAGTAAATAAAGACTTGTATAAAAGTCTTTATTTTATACAAATAAGCTGACATTATTATTATTATTACTTCACTAGAAGGTAAATTTCAGTAATGTGTTAATATTTCTGTTGATATGTAACAAACTTTTCTTCGCTAATGCCAGGTTAGACTAGCATCGATTCCAGTAACATAGTTAGCTAAGCAGCGAGTCTAATTCTAGCATACTGGTTATTTCCGCCATTTTAGCAATCTATGTAGCATTGATCATACACACGACCAGCAAACATACAGAGATTGAATATCTTCAGGCGAAATGGTTTAGTTGCTTAAGATGAACAATAAAAGTTTTTCTCATATGAAAATTTGACACTTTTTAATACTTGATATAGATTATATTTAAGTTTTTTGCTTTCATGTGAGAACATTTCAGCTGGAACTACTTCAATTTTTAATTGACTAAGAGCTTGACACATTATCTATATTTTCACTTACGGGAAAAAAAGGCACAACTCTTCCATCTTTTTTGTGTCACCCATTAATTTTCCTCTAATTGAAAGGCTAGTCTGAGTTTAATGATCTCTTTTGGATTGCGTTCTTTCACAAAATTTGCATTCATCCCGTCATGTAACCGAAACGATTAAGCCTAATCCGTGTAGAAAATTGCAGTGACTCATCTCCAGTTTTATGATCTGAAACAGAGAGTGAGGTTCACATCAGTGAGACTTATATGTAAATTCACGCAAAAGCAGGATACAAGCTCTCGTGGGATTCAAAGGTTTTTCCGTATTAAAGATTTTTCTGAATACTTCCTTTCTTCTATAAACGCTCCTTTAGTTAGTATCCAGTTAGATCACTAAGGCTCATGAATAATAATAATAATAATAATAATAATAATAATAATAATAATTTTATTAATATAACAATTATAATAATTTCAAAAACAATTTAAATAAAAATGTAAAACTAGAATATAAAATATTCATTGTCTACCGCTTATCCGATCTACACTCGGGTCACGGGGAGCCTGTGCCTATCTCAGGCATCATTGGGCATCAAGGCAGGATACACCCTGGACGGAGTGCCAACCCATCGCAGGGTACACACACTCTCTCATTCACTCACGCAATCACACACTACGGGCAATTTAGAGATGCCAATCAACCTACAATGCATGTCTTTGGACCTTTGCAAACATACAATTTAAATACAAAACAATTTAATTAAATAAAACTACATTTTTACAATTAAATAAAATACAATTTAAATAAAAATGTAAAACTACAATATAATATATAGTAAATAATTTAAATAAATATTGAAAATTCTAATATAAAACATAAGAAAAACACTAAAAGAAACGAAGAATCTAAAATAAAATAAATGAATGTCAAGTATAGAAAGAATATAAGAATATAATAGCAAATATAATATAAAATAGACTATCATTATACAATAAAAATAAAAATAAACAACAATAGAATATAATAATAATAATAATAATAAAAAAATAATATCTAAGCATAAATCATTAAGAAACACTATGAGGAAAAGCAAAGGAATATAATGGGAAAAGTCTGCTTTACTCAGAGTGCATGAAATGACTCAGGATGTTTTCATCCATAGTGTATTGCTGGTTCTGTTGTCTGCCCTTCCCCCTTTCACTGTCCTCTACGATATCAATTTATAATCTGTCCAGGAGGACACAGTTGTGTCCTTTCTCAATTCTCAACTTGCTTTTTTTTTTCTTTTTAACACATTTCAGGATAGTGAGTGTCTGTTTCGGGGGTGTGCATGTGTGTGTGTGTGTGTGTGTTTGGCATTTGTGCTGATTTTTTTTCCCCCCACTGTGTGCCTGCTTGTGCTTTACCTTCCAGACATGTGTGAGCATTCCCTTGTGGACTGCTGGTAAATATTAGATATGTCTGTTTCATTTATAATGGGACTATAAATTAAATATAGAGAGGGAAACAGATGGGAAGAGAAATCCACCTTTTCCCCATTTGGGCTGCGTTCGTCAGGGTCCCTTGGTTTCAGGCTGATGTCAGGTTGTCAGAGTGACATTTCGCCAGGCCTGGAGCAGCGTGCTGGGAATCCGCTGCAGATCTCACTCCAGGTCATTTAGACATGACACTTCTGACGGAGACGGCGAGATAGTTCTTTGTCGCTGTGTGTATGGGGGTGTGGTGGTGTGTCTTGAGTAATAAACTCATACGCATCCTAGTTACATGCACTCACACATATCAATAGAAATACATACACCTATACAGGTGTATCCGTACGTATCCATACGACTTATTTTAGAGTCATATTGCACTCAATTCCCAGGACTAATCAGTCATTCACACCTCTGCTCTCACCACTGGTGCTTGATGGTGTGATATGTTTGCAATCTCACAACTCAGTTGTCTTACAAGGCGGCAGTTCAATATCTAAAAGGGTTTAAAAAAAAAGCATACAGTAAGTCACCACATTGACAGGTTTTTGACATCAACAGTCACTAATCCTAAATTCCTTCATTTGACAAGATGAAATAAGGAAGAAATATGAATATAAAAAGATGTATGTATGTAATACACAGGATCCTTATTGTTTACTCACTTATAGGTTACTCACTATACAATTACTTGAGCAATTATATAAGGGAAATAAATAAATAAATAAATAAATAGAACGTTACATCAGATACATAAGTCTCTATGTGTAGGTTCACTCTCAGACACTATCAGATTTCACTTGTTTGGTGAACTAGTTACTGGAAGGTGCACTTTATTGCCAAAAGTTTTGGGACACCCCTTCAAATCATTGAATTCAGGTGTTGTCTCTCAGGGCTTGGGCTTGGTCCCTTAGTTCTAGTAAACGAAACTCTTAATGCTTCAGCATACCAAGACGTTTTGGACAAAAACCATCCCAAACTGTTCCCACAAAGTTGGGAGCATGAAATTGTCCGAAATGTCTTGGTATGCTGACGCATTAAGAGTTCCTTTCAGTGGAACTAAGGGGCCGAGCCCAACCCCTGAAAAACAACACCTGAATTCAATGATTTGGAGAAGTGTCCCAAAACCTTTGGCAATATAGTGTTTTAAAAAGGGTATTACTGGTATTTTAGGACAGATGACAGACCTGCTAGTGGTGGTCCAGCGACAGGATCCCGCGCTCTCATTGCCGCGGCCTGGGTTCGATTCCCGGGCAGGGCGCTAACTCAGCCACTGAAGAGTTAACTATCAGTGCTGGTCCCAAGCCTGGATTAAATGGGAGGGTTGCGTCAGGAAGGACATCCTGTATAAATCGTGTGCCAAATCAAAAAACATGTGGACCAAATGATATGCTGTGGCGACCCCAAACAGGGAGCAGCCGAAACAACAACTGTACATATTATTTTTTACTTGTGTTTTATGTTTGATTTTTGCATATCGCTTTGGAAAATAGCAATTGTCACAAAGTGGATTTACAGAAATCTGGCTGTAGGACCAGACCGAGGTGAGGAAAAAACTTTTCAAAACGTTGTGAGGAAGAACAAGACTCAAAAGGAAACCCATCAGTTATTACAGATCTTTACGATGTTGATATGTAGAGGTGGAAATTGCACAAATCCGCAGTAATCAGGTGAAATTATCTACTGAGGCATGGGTGTTGTTGTGTGGGAAGTGCAAATCTTTAAAGTGTTCCTATGGGACCAACCTTATCCACTGCAGAAGGTGAGAGAAGCACCAAGCAGATGGGATGAACCAGGAAGCTCTAGAGACTGAGAGGAACCGCAGCAGTAGACATGTGGCAGGTGTTTTGATAAACCTTAGAAAACATTTAAGTAAGTTTTTTTTTCTTTTCCGTGTCAATCAGGCGCTGCGATCAGTTTTTTTTGATGGAGTTTGTAAGATATCCAAGCGATCTCACACACTATACAGTCATTCACCAGGAGAGATCTCAGACGAAAGAGGGACTGATCCAAATATCTCACTTTCTGCCAAAAAAATAAATAGGAGCTGTCTATCAATGCTTAAGACGGTTAAGATTGAACCAGAGCAAATCACAGGTTTGCAATGGTTCCTGAACAAATAAGAAAAACAAGAGAACTAAGAAGAGATAACAACAATCACTTACTCAGGATCGTGTCAGTTTGACACTAGCAAGAATTAGCGGATTAGATATAGAGAAAAAAAATACAAAAATAATGTGATCCGATCCCATTCGGAAAAGATTTTTTTGGGGAAATGGAAATATGTAAATACAAAAAGTTTTTTTTTTTTACATTTTTGTTAGGATTTTTCTTTTTTAATGCTACAGGATTCTTGTTAGCATGATATTTTATGAACGATTTGTTAAATATTTGAAGGATTTATATGGAATTATTAAACAAACAAGGTCACAGCAAGGTCAAATATCTGAAATCAGTTTGAAATAATATTTATGAAAGTATTTGAGGCATCCAAGCTAATACCAAGAGAAATGACACTTGTTAGCATTCTTGAGTTCTGCTACGTGTTTTTGCTCGTGTAATTTTTATGTTTTAACTGCTTTAGTTTAAAAAAAAAAAAAAGCTTGGTAGATTTAAAAGGAAAAAATATCTCATGGCTATTAATATTGAAGTACTGAGAAAAGAAAAAAATAGTTTTGTACCACCGTCTGTCCCGCAAAGAGTACCGGAGGCATAATGGAAAGAATCATAGCTATTTTCATACTGTGTATCACCAGGGATCCTGCTGTGTTTGTTCTTCGGTAAGGCAAGCCGAATCATTTTAATAGAAGGATTATTAATGTGCTTATAATTGTCATGTCCTGGAATCTCAAACTCAGGCTGTATGATTTATCATGAGAATTTCAAACACCCTTGAAGAGTCTGCGATGGCTAATAATCACGTAATGTGGATCTGGCATCATGAAATCTGTGCAGTTTGGACATCATCTGCATCAAGAGCCATTTTCTCTCTTGCTTCTCTCAATTCCTAATTGATTCGGCTAAATGACTCACTGATAGCAGCTTCTCCCGAGCAGCGAAGTAGAGCTGTCTGCTTCACAAACCAACATGTCATTGCTTCTTTGTGCCTTCATGTGTCTGGGTCGGTCTCCTTGGAAATCTCAGATCTCACACATTTCCACTACGGCGTACTCACGATGACACACACCATCCCTTTCCCTCGCTCGTGCGGCAGCATACTCGCTCAGACATGCACGTATTCCAGCACACACCTTTCTCCGGGGGAGTCCCCGTACGTGCGCGCGCGTGTGTGTGTGTGTGTGTGTACGTGTAGGCTGTCTGCAGAAACAGAAGGATGCCTTCTCCCATTGCCTTATTTGTCATTCAGGTAAATCCTGCCATGCATTTCATTTTCCTCGGCTGAAAACAGAGAGGCTGTTCGTCATGGCAGCCGAGTGCATCGTGTACACCGAGCGCGCTCAGATCGCAACGGAAAAGACTGACAAAACAAATACACAGCTTAAATACCTCACATCACATTTTAACAAGCACACACGCTTTGTTTTGTGCTTCAGAGCAAAACATTTCACGTTCATTAAAAATAAATTAAATAAATGTAAATTCAATAATGAAAAAGATCTTTTTTTTTTTTATGATGGCGGTGCCATTTAGATTTTCTTTTTAAATTTATTTATTTATTTAGGTTAAACATTGTTTCTATGAAAATGAGTAACAAGGTTAAGGTTTTATCTTTTTTTTTTTTTTTTTTTTAATTATTGTCAAATACATAATGTGTGGTCAATTTGAATCCATTTACATTTCTGGCATATGCCCTTATCCAGAGCAGCTTACATTTTATACAACTGAGCAATTCAGGGTTAAGGGCCTTGCTCGGGGGCCCAGCGGTGGACCTGGGATTCAAACTCATAACCTTCCCATCAGTAGTCCAACACCTTAACCACTAAACTACAACATCCCCATTATTCCATAAGGAAATTAAGGACACTGATGATTTACTTCAAACCCGATCCTTGCACCTCCAGGGTGTGTGTGTGTGTGTGTGTGTGTGTGTGTGTGTGTGGGGTGTGTGTGTGTGAAGTTTTGGTGCTTCTTCGAGGGCTTCCTCCAGATACTCCGGTTTCCTCCCCATTAACTCCCTCCCTCTCTCTCTCTCTCTCTCTCTCTCTCTCTCTCTCTCTTTACTTCCACTCTTTGTTTTCTCACCTTCTCCTACCTGCTCTCTCTCTCTCTCTCTCTCTCTCTCTCTCTCTCTTTTTTTTCTTCCACTCCTTGTTCTCTCACCGTCTCCTACCTGCCCCTCTCTCTCTCTCTCTCTCTCTCTCTCTCTCTCTCTCTCTCTCTCTCTCTCTCCTCTCTCTTTTTTCTTCCACTCCTTGTTCTCTCACCTTCTCCTACCTGCTCTCTCTCTCTCTCTCTCTCTCTCTCTCTCTCTCTCTCTCTCTCTCTCTCTCTCTTTTTTTTTTTCCACTCCTTGTTCTCTCACCTTCTCCTACCTACTCTCTCTCTCTCTCTCTCTCTCTCTCTCTCTCTCTCTCTCTCTGTGTCTCTCTCTCTCTTTTTTCTTCCACTCTTTGTTTTCTCACCTTCTCCTACCTTCTCTCTCTCTCTCTCCCTCTCTCTCTCTCTCTCTCTCTCTCATTTTTCTTCCACTCTTTGTTTTCTCACCTTCTCCTACCTTCTCTCTCTCTCTCTCTCTCTCTCTCTCTCTCTCTCTCTCTCTCTCTCTCTCTCATTTTTCTTCCACTCTTTGTTTTCTCACCTTCTCCTACCTGCTCTCTCTCTCTCTCTCTCTCTCTCTTGCTCTCTCTCTCTCTCTCTCTCTCTCTCTCCTTTCACTCTTTCTTTTCTCACCTTCTCCTACCTGCTCTCTCTCTCTCTCTCTCTCTCTCTCTCTCTCTTTTCTTTCACTCTTTGTTTTCTCACCTTCTCCTACCTGCTCTCTCTCTCTCTCTCTCCCCTCTCTCTCTCTCTCTCTCTCTCTCGCTCTCTCTCTCTCTCTCTCTCTTCCACTCCTTTTCTCACCTTCTCCTTCCTCCTTCCTGCTCTACTTTCTAATTTCACATGTGGATCACAGGTTGCATTTTTTTTCTATCTCATTCCATCTGTCTTGTGGTACCACTTTCCCACCCCTCTCTGTCACTGACCCTGTACCTCTCTCTATCGCTCTCCCTCTGTTCATCTCTTCCCCTATAACACATTATCCCATATCTCTCTTTGTTTCTCTTGTCTCTCATATCCTGTCCCCTCTCTCGTTGACCCGGGGGGATCAGCTCGGCTGAGAGGGATAGAGGCGCTTTTTTTTCACAGCGCTCCCTCCATTTGCTGATTACATCACCTGCTCGGGAAAGATAATGGTCATGCACTGAGACATGAGATGACACACAAACATACACATTTCTACACACTCTGCATTCTCCGTTCTTTTCACATGTTTTTTTTGATTGATGTTAAAATCTATTCACAATACAGAAAAGCAAATAGTAAAAGGGGTTACATGAAATGACTCCACGCTTCTAGGAAGGCTTTGTACTAGATGTTGGAGGGAGGCTGTGTAGGATTTGTGTTCATTCAGCTACAAGAGCATTAGTGAGATCAGGCTCTGATGTCAGGTCAGGAGATCTGGGGTTCAGTTGGTGTTTCAGTTCATCCTAAAGGTGTTCAGTGGGGCTGAGTCAGAGTCAGGGCTCTGTGTTGGGCACGCGAGTCCTTCTACTCTAACCTTAACACACTTACCATGTCTTCCTGGAGCTCAGGGGCATTTGCGCTAGCTTTGTGCACAGGTGCATTGTCAAGCTGGAGCAAGTTTGTGCATCTTAGTTCCAGTGAAGGGAAATTGTACAATTTACAAACGTTTTGCAGCGTAGTGTAGATCAAGTGGTTAAGGCGCTGGCTTTCTAATAAGAAGATTGGGGTTCAAGCCCCAGTGCTGCCAAGCTGCAATTGTTGGGCCTTTGAGCAAGACCCTTAACACTTTTGGCTCAAGGGGCACTGCATCATGGCTGACCCTAAATTCTAAAAGCTAGGAATATGTGAAGAATAATTTTGCTGTAATGTAGACTGAGGATTGTTAAGTTGTCTTTGTTTGCCACATATACATGAAATTCTTTCTTCGCATATCCCATCCTTGGAGGGTTGGTGTCAGAGCGCAGGGTCAGCCATGATGCAGTGCCCCTTGGAGCAGAGAGGGTTCCTTGCTCAATGGCCTAGCTTGGCAGTACTGGGGCTTGAACCTCAATCATCTGAGCAACAACCCAGAGCTTTAACCACGTGAGCTACCACTGCAAGTTGAAGACCTGTGGTGTAGTGTACAGTATATATAGACCTTTTACAAGTATAGTGTTGGCATACATAAGCATGATAAAGCAGAAGCACAAACTGTTCACACACACACACTGGAGTTCCACTGTTTTGTTGGTTTTTTTTTTGGTTTTTTTTTTAGAAAAGCCTCACCTGAGAGGCCTAATTCATACAGGCACATTACACTGTTACTGTCTAATCCAACACGGCATCGGCTCCGTATCTTCACCTCCCCGACTTCCTCCTTTCCTTCCTCCCTTCTGTCTCGGCTAGTCTCTAATGTGACATGAGGCATTATTTAGAGGCAGATGGCACATCAGCACTTCTGAAGAGGATTCCTCAAACAGACAACAGCCCAGCAAGCAAACAACTGACAAGAGCAAGAAAATGCATTATTCAATATTATAAAGGAGGGTGTGGGGGGTGTTGTGTTCATAATTTATATTCATAAATGATCACATCAGTCACTTAGACATTCATATTCACAGAGAGAGTAAACACACACACACACACACACTCTGCCCTCATTCAGTCAGGGTAGGGTAGAGTGACGGGGAGCGCCTTCCTGTCTGTACACCTCTTAATGACAGACGACCTTTCTAGGGGCCATTTCATTTCTCTCTCTCTCTCTCTCTCTCTCTCTCTCTCTCTCTCTCTCTCTCTCTCTCTCTCTCTCTCTCTCTCTCTCTCTCTCTCTCTCTCTCTCTCTCTTCTACATCCACTCCTCCATCTGTACCTCCACCTTACCTCACTAGTATCTAGTATCCATGATGCTGGAATGTGTTTCAGTGTTGGTGGGTTGCCAGGGTGGTGTGTGTGTGTATATATATATATATATATATATATATATATATATATATATATATATGTGTGTGTGTGTATGTTTTTATGTGTGTGTGTCTGTGTGTATATTTGAGAGAGACTTATCATGTAGCTAGAAGCTCTCAGAAGGTGAAAACATGTCACAGATGTCCTCTGAAGGCTCTCAGACAAACATGACTGCGTCTCTGCGCTACTATCTGTGTGTCTCTGCGCTGGAGCGCTGAAATGTCAAAGAGTCTGTCCAGAGACGGAACATGACCAGATGCAGGGGGGGGGGGTGTGTGTGTGTGTGTGTGTGTGTGTGTGTGTGTGTGTGTGTGTGTGTGTGTGTTCTTTTTCCGCTTTGTAAATCCTGCTCTCTCTACCTGCGCTAGGGTCTAAAAGTCAGACTCCACTGCCAAGCTCAGTTTTTATTTCATTACTCTTATCAATTTCTTTTTCTCTATCTTTATTCTTCACTAATAAAAGTCAAGGCAGTGTTTTCTTATTGACATTCAAAGCAGCGAGCATTTTCTTTCCCTCCAAGTGAATGAGGATCCCAGCTAAATAATATAACCCAAGCACCTTTTTTAATTAATATCATTTTCTATCCACTTCTTGGCTGAGATTAAGCTACACTGAGATTAAACTAGAGAAAAAAAAATAAAAGGCTTTACATCTCTTCATAAGGACTCCATCCCTAACAAAGAGAATCACATATCCACTATAACACTTTAGCTTGAAATATAATCAATAAAAATACTTCAAAGCCCTTATTATTTTTGTATTAATGTATGAATCTATTTAACATCAGCTTTTATTTTGTTATTTTCAGTGATATTGTGGTCTTAACTGACAAGGTCAAATCGAAAGACCCCAAACTGTAGAATGAGATTTAATGTAAACTATATTGCCAAAAGTTTTGGGACTCCAAATCATTGAATTCAGGTGTTGTTTTTTTATGGGTTGGGCTTGGCCCCTAGCTCGCAGTCTCCGCTCTTAATTCATCCCAAAGATGTTCTATCAGGTTGAGGCCAGGACTCTGTGCAGGACAGTCAAGTTCCTCCACACCAGACTCACTCATCCATGTTGCTTTGTGCACTGTTGTGCAGTCATGTTGGAACAGGAAGGGGTCATCCTCAAACTGTTCCCACAATATTGGGAGCATGAAATTGTCCAAAATGTCTTGGTATGCTGAAGCATTAAGAGTTCCTTTCACTGGAACTAAGGGGCCGAGCTTAACCCCTGAAAAACAACACCTGAATTCAATGATTTGGAGTCCCAAAACTTTTGGCAATATAGTGTATATATAAATTTGAATGTCTTTTTTAATGCCTTCATTCAATAAACATATATGCTAGTTGACTACATTTTAGTTTTTGCTCATTGTAGGCTTCCAAAAAACTAAACATAAATAAAATAAATAAATTCAAACATGTTACTTTCAGGGGGGCACGGTGGCTTAGTGGTTAGCATGTTTGTCTCACACCTCCAGGGTTGGGGTTTCAATTCCCGCCTCCGCCGTGTGTGTGTGGAGTTTGCGTGTTCTCCCTGTGCCTCGGGGGTTTCTTCTGGGTACTCCGTTCCTCCCCTGGTCCAAATACATGCATTGTAGGTTGATTGGCATCTCTAAATTGTCTGTATTGTGTGTGTGTGTGCCCTGTGATGGGTTGGCACTCCATCCAGGGTGTATCCTGCCTTGATGCCCAATGACACCTGAGACAGGCTCCCTGTGACCCGAGTATAGATCCGATAAGCGGTAGACAATGAATGTTACTTTCAACTTTGTTACTCATTTAGGAGCAAAATGCAACCTGACAGCAAAAAAAATCCGTCCAAAATATCTGTTTTCAGCATTCAAAAATAATTTTTAGTGAACATGCTAATGCTAACCGACAACTATTAGAAGAAGCTGCTTTCGGCTGCTCCCTGTTCGGGGTTTCCATAGCAGACCAACTGGTCCGCACAACATCTTGGCACAGGTTTTACTCTGGATGCCCTTCCTGATGCAACCCTCCCATTTTTCCAGGCTTGGGACTGGCACTGAATCCACTGGCTGGGGTTGGGGCATTGGCTGGGAATTGAGCTCGGGCCTTCCACATGGTAGGCGAGAAACCTACCACTGAGCCACCAGTGCCCCTAACCAACAACTATTAGCAACTGCTAAATTTCGCTAGGTTTTTTTGCTAGTTTTTCTGTGAATATTCAGTTAGAAATCAATCGATATACTTAATTTTAGTGATTTTCCTTAATAGCTCCATAGATTTTAACTTCACTCTTTCTGCTACTTGTGCAAGTTGCTTTGTTATCATCAGACTCCATGGTTTAACTTAAGCTAAGACCGTTCTTGACTTTCTCCACCATCTTGTTGTACCATTTTTGGCTTCAGCCATGACACATTTTGTGTCTCACATGAGTGTGCAGTATAATGAACCAGGCTGAGCTGAGGTAATCCTGAGGAAACTACAGGCTAACAAGGTGCTTTCAAACCGCTACCTCTGAAACTGTTACACAATTCTTGAAGAATTCTCAAATGATCAGTATGAGCTAATTTTACATTCTACATCATGACATACTGCATAACCTGAAGAAATGTTTTGTTTTGTCTTTTAACATCAGATATCTGTTAATAGTAAACATTTGGCAACCCCCGTCTATCACTGATAACATACAGCATACAACTAATAACAGCTATTTTTTCACTTTTGCATTTCTTTTACGTTATTAAAAGTGTAGCAGATGAAAAAATAACACAAAGCTTTCATGTGTAGTTTAGATTGTTAGAATTGTTAGAACATTATACAATTACTATTATATTTTACTTAATACTCTAAAGCACTTTGAGTTATTATAATATTATTATTATTATTATTATTATTATTATTATTATTATTATTTATTTATTTTTTTTTACTTTTCTTTCTTTTTTACTTTATATTGTAAAGCACTTTTATATGCATTAAAGGTGCTCTTCTTCTCCTTCTCCCTCTTCTTCTTCTTCTTCTTCTTCTTGTTATTATTATTATTATTATTATTTAATTAATTTTTGACCCCCTTCTGTTTCTTTCTCCTTTTTTACTTCATATTTTAAAGCACTTTTAAATGTATTGTGTAAGGTGCTCTTCTACTACTACTACTACTTATTATTTTATTATTATTATTAACTTTTTTTTTTTTTTACTTTTGTTTATTTCTTTTTTTTACTACATATTGTAAAGTACTGCGTAAGGTGCTCTTCTCATACTACAACTTTTTCTTCTCTTCGTTTTCTTCTTCTTCTTATCCTTCTTCTTCTTCTCCTTATTATTATTATTATTATTATTATCATTATTATTTTACAATTTTTTTTTTTACCACATCTGTTTCTTTCTCTTTTTTACTTTATGTTGTAAACCTCTTTTAAATTAAGTAAAGGTGCTCTACTACTACTACTACTACTACTTCTTCTTCTTCTTCTTCTTCTTCTTCTTCTTCTTCTTCTTCTTATTATTATTATTATTATTATTATTATTATTTATTATTATTATAGATTAATTAATTAATTACATTTTTTTTTTTACTTTTGTTGTTTCTTTTCTTTTTTACTTCATATAGTAAAGCACATTTAAATGTATTGTGTAAGGTGCTCTTCTCCTCCGTTTACTATTTCTTCTTCTTCTTCTTCTTCTTCTTCTTATTATTATTATTATTATTATCCATGTAGTGGACATAGACATTTGGATGCTGTTGTACAGTAAATGAATCCACTACAGTAAGATGCCAGGTGTTTAATCACTAATTCCAACATCATCTTCCTTTCCCATTCTTTCTCTGTCTCTGTTCTTTCTCTCTGCTTTTAATCTTTCCCTTCATCATTTCAGCTCTGCTGCTTGCCCTCTGAATAGAGACACATCCATGCTTCCTTTGAGGCAGAGGACATTGGCTTTAATAGAAGAACAAGCAAAGTGCATGTAATATCGAGCATGAGGTTGTGTGCCTTTGGTATGGTACACACATACACACACACACACACACAAACACACACACACACACACACACACACACACACACACGCACACATACACTGCTGTATTTATAGAACAATGTTCTTCCATGTCAGACTTCCAATGCATAATAAAACAGCGAATGGATCGCTGCATACTTTGGGCGAAGTGACCTCCATTAAGAAGCAATATTAGATGAGGAGAGGACAGACCTGATAGACACACACACATACACACACACACACACACACACATAGAGATAAAGAAACACACGTGATCATAAAGTCCCTGGTGACGCACAACGCTGCAGAGAGCAACATACGTTTCTTATCATTACATTGCCGTGTACGTGCGTGGAGCTGTAGATTAGCATTACACACGACTTCACACCAAAACAAATAATATGTACAAAGATAATATAATTACACATACCTCTTCTATCAGGAGATACACTTATACAACAGGCAGAATGCACTTCAATATCATATATATAAAGAACGTTAACATAGAAAGCTAGAAAGCTTACAAAGAGGCTCCTTAGACATTATTCTTAGCACTTAGATAATTAACACACCATGTAATTGTTTCTTAACACTACACACCACTGAACGGTACAGTGATAACAAGCTAAACATCTTGGCTAGCTCACACAGCTAGCTAATAGCTTATTAGTGCAGATTTCTCTGGGTTGGATGTTGAGCTATAAAAGGCCGCATGATATCTCCACAGGGTTTGGCTCACAGAATCTGTAGATGATTATCAAGCTGTTTCTTTTGAAGCATTTAAAATCTGAAGATACAGCACCTGATTAACATCTTTCTCCACTGTTTTAGACATTACTGCTGAGCATTAGCATTAGCATTACTGCTACAGAAAAAAAAAAAGTTGACTTTTGTCAGATTAATTTTGTAATTGTAGCTGTTTATATTTGCACACTGTCTTTTAATTAGACTACACTTTTATTTTCATGGGTTAAGTGCGTTATAATTTTTCTCTGTAAAATGAGTTGAAATTGAGTACATGTACAGTGGAACCCCGGCATACGAATTTAGTTCGTTCTGGAGGTGAGTTCTTTTTATTGCGATACAAATTTTCCCATAAGAAATAATGTAAATGCAGATAATCCGTTCCAGCCACCCAAAAATATTAGCAATATTACCAATACGAAGTGTATGTAAACTGTATAGCTGCTTACAAAGAACTGACCCAAGCCGAGCATTCCATGTCAAGGCTCCTCACAGGAAGTCGTGCCACCAAGCTTGGGCTAAAAATAGAACAGAGCACCCATGCCACCGATCTGTCAACAAAAAAACGCCTGAAAAATCACCTAGCTTTTGAACACATGCCGGATACAACGTTGGTATCATGGGTTGACTCTTTTGAAACAGCTTTCACTGACTGATACAAAATTTGTAAAATTCGGAAACTTGCTTCAGTTGGCTTCGCTTGGTTTTCCACTGATGCAAACAAGTTTTGAACGGCTCCCAGATGTATGCGCAACTTAGCTGGTGTTCGGTTTGTTCGTATGCCGAAAATGTTTCATATGCCGATGCAAATTTCTTGCAAAATTTCAATTCTTAAGGTGAAAATTCGTAAGGGAGGAGATTCGTATGCTGAGGTTCCACTGTAGTTCATTATTCTACATGCCTTTGTGTAATGTATATCATTTTATCCTACCCCAAATCTAGCTACAATGCTAACATAGCTGACACTAAATTCAAATCCTTTCCCTAAACACACACTCAAGTCTTTATATATTCACAAATAATTCAAGTCAAATGTCAAGAAGATTTTATTGTTAACATGTTTTTTGTTAACATGGCATTGCTATAGGACAATGAGTTCATTTTTTTATGTGTTATTTTGAGGATTAATACCAATATGATAACTTTGAGCTACCTGCTAATACTTTGTTTATAGAAGAGAGGAAGTCAGGTTGTGTCACACAGGTTATATCCAGGTCAATAAACAACTTTGAAAAGATTTGGAGTGACTTCCTGTAATAGTTAATTGTTGCTTCAGTGCAAAAGGAAGTGAAAATACAAAAAAACATTAAGGGAATGATTATTGAGCAGCATAGCATCCACTTTTGCTTTCTGTGCTACAAAAGTCCAGCTTTACCTCTTTATCAGACTTACAGCTAGAAAGGAGAGAAGCAGACTCTTCCTTTAGCTCAGACAGACGTGTCTGCCAAACATCTGCGACAGTCGAGAGCCAAGCGTGATGTGCAGAGAAATGAAGGGAATGGCTCGGACTGACGGCACATCCATTACGACTTATCAAGGCCCTTCCCCAGCACCAGGCCTGCTTGTGTGTGTAATCTCAGTTCCCAGGGTTTGTGACATCGGCCAATGTGGGGGGAACATCGAGATTGGAAGAACAAATGTCATTAGCGGCGAGCAGGGGCGTAATCTTCCTGAAGTGTCTACCGTCCTCTAGGGTCTTAAATCTCAACAAGAGCGAATGGTGTCAGGAACGTGGAGCTAAATATACCGCGAGCCGACAGGCAGCCGTAACAGTGGATACCCTGCTTACTTTGAAGAATTCCAATTACTGTCAGTGCTTCAATGTGTGTAAAATGTGTGTCTGTGTGTGTCTGTGTGTGCCTGTGCTAATCCATCCATAACGTAGCCCAAGCATCTCAGGCAGCTGTGTATGTAATTTCCCCTGTAATTAGTGTTTATTCAGTGTAGCTTGATTTGTCCACAAAAAGCTGAAAGTTCTTCCCGAAAATAGAGGAGTGAATGTTTGGATTCAAATGTCAAATTAGTGTGTGTGTGTGTGTGTGTGTGTGTGTGTGTGTGTGTTTTAGAGCCTGTTTTTACATCATCTTGGTCCCTACAAAAATTTTGACATTGTGGGGACAATTGGCTGGTCCCCATGAGGAGTCTTTTTTAATTTTATTTAATTTTGATTTATTTATTTATTTATAAAAACCGGTAGCTTTTATCAAAAGGTTTCTGTAGAGGTAGGTGCAGGCAGAGCAGTAATTTTTCTCCATCAATAATTATGTCAGTGGAAGGTCCTCAGTAAGAAAACTTGTGCCAAATTAGTGTGTGTGTGTGTGTGTGTGTGTGTGTGTGTGTGTGTTTTAAGGCCTGTTTTTAAATCTTGGTCCCAACAAAGATTTCAATCTTGTGGGGACATTTGTCTGGTCCCCGTTAGGAGACATCTATCTATCTATCTATCTATCTATCTATCTATCTATCTATCTATCTATCTATCTATCTATCTATCTATCTATCTATCTATCTGTCTGTCTGTCTATCTGTCTGTCTGTTTATTTATAAATAGAGACTTAATGTTTCCTGTTAGTTACTCAGGTTAAGGTTCGGGTTAGATGTATTCATTTTGCTCGGTCAATAATTATGTCAGTGGAAGGTCCTCAGTAAGACAAACCTGTGTGTGTGTGTGTGTGTGTGTGTGTGTGTGTGTGTGTGTGTGTGTGTGTGTCTGGAATTAGTTGGTTTCCATCTTCCAAGACTGATTTTTTTTTACAGGCGGTTCTAAACTTAGCAGGGTAAATCACCTGTTCACAATGCTGACCTTCTCTCTCTAATCTATAGAGCAGTAAGAATATATCACCCCACTACACAATGCAGCCAATCTGGATTTAATTACCGACTGGCCCAGAGGGCAATTTATAACATGCACACACACACACACACACACACACACACACAAGTACACAAGTACACAAACCATTGGGATGAAGGAGGGCATGTGTAGGCGGAAGGTTACAGAAAACTGGCTCGGTTTTGCATCCTCCCAGGAAATCTGCTTTGGGAATCCAGCTCCTCAAGGATATGTCCCAAATTATAGAATTGCTGTCTAGATATTATTCGTACAATATTTACCCACATTCCCAAGTGACATGTTGTTTTTGTCTTGCTAGATGATTATTTGTTTGGGCTAATATGAGCTGCTGTGTTTGATAGTCTGGGAAATCCTGTCGCTCCTGTTGAATTCTGTCACTGAACAATTTTTTTTGACCATTTGAGCTGTTTTTTTTTTTTTTTTTTTACCAGTAGCATCTTGAGAAAATAAATATATTTGTCCAAAAATTCTTTCTAACCTTGTCTTGGCATCTATCTGCAAAGACCATGTCAGGGGATAGGGCAGTTTAACAAATTTTGACAGTTTCCCTAAAGAAGGTTTGTCTTACACAACTCCAACTGACTGTATATGACTGTAGAAAGGGCATTATTCATAATCACACTCTCCGGTGTTTATAATCATTCATAATCACACTCTCTGGTGTCACCCAAATGAGGATGAGGTTCCCTTTTGAGTCTGGTTCCTCTCAAAGTTTCTTCCTCTTACCATCTAAAGGAGTTTTTCCTCACCACAGTCGCCTCAGGCTTCTCATTAGGGATAAAAACAAATACATTTAAATATAAGTCTACTGATAATCTTGAACTTTTTGTACTATATTTCTTATGCTCTCTAAAGCTACTTTGAGACAATGTCCATTGTTAAAAGCGCTATACAAATTAAATTGAATTGAAAACTTTAGATGGGATTTTCTCACACAGTTAATGTCAGGATTTGATCCACATTTTCCACTAAAACTAAAAACTAAAGAACTAAAAGAACTAAAAAAGGAATATTTGCACAAGAGCCTTACAAGAACCATTTTTGGTTCTTCAAAGAAAATTTCAGTAAATGGTTCTTAAAAAAAGAAAAAGAGTGTCTTAAACTCTTAACGTTTAACTAACTCTTAAAAGTTTCTCAGAAGAACCTTTAACATCTACGGATGTTTCTGTTGCACCAAAAGTTCTTTGTGGTAGAATAAAGGTTCTTTAGACTAGAAAAATATTCTCTATGGCACTAATAAAAAACAAGTTCATTTAAGAACCATTCACTGAAAGGTTTTCTGGGGACCCAAAAAATGGATCTTCTGTGGCATAACTATGAAAACCCCTGTTTGGTTCTTTTTGGCACTTTTATTTTTTGAAAAGAGTGAAAAGATTATTTTTCTATTACAAGGAACCCTTTGTGGAATAGAACTGTTCTATGGATGTTAAAGGTTCCTCAGAGAACCCTACACCCTGACAAAGAACTATTTAAGAACACAATGGACAAGTGTGGATTTTTTTTGGTATTTTAAAATCACCCTGGACGGAATGCCAACCCCTCGCAGGGCACGCGCACGCTGGACAATTTAGAGATGCCAATCAACCTACCATGCACGTCTTTGGATTGGGGGAGGAAACCGGGGTACCCGGAGGAAACCCCCGAGGCACAGGGAGAACATGCAAACTCCACACACACATGGCAGAGGCAGGAATCGAACCCCCAACCCTGGAGGCGTGAGGCAAACGTGCTAACCACTAAGCCACCGTGCCCACCCCCGATACATATCACTCATTTGAAATTATTGAACATCCTGTTCTAGATGTAATATCTTCCACTCTCTTGGGAAGTGTTTTAGAACATGGCTAAGGGGAACGTGTAATGCTATGACACAAAGTTATTCTATACAACTGTGTGCTTCCAATGTTATGGAACCAGTTTGGAGAAAAACTATCTATAGGTGTGATGATCAGGTATACACAAAACTTTGGGCATATAATGTATTTCATAGCATATATAAGTTCAGGACTGCTATTTTAGCATGAACTATTTTTAGTAGAAAATGTCAAAATTTCCCAAGGGTTTTCCCAGACCACTACATATATCTGACCAGCTACTGTATGAACAAACCATTTGACATCAGCACAGTGTCTCTGGGTCAAGAAGAAAAGCCCTGGTGCTGAATTTGACCCACTGGGCAAATTGATTGTCTGACATCACCATGGAGTTATGGGTAACAGTGGAAAGGACGATGTGGTATTTGAGTGGATAAACACCAGTGAGAACCTCACTGAGTCAACAAGAGCTAGAGCTAGTAAAAGCTAAAGTTAAATATAAAGAGAGTCCTAGGGGCAACAAGGAAGTCCAGTAGGGTCCTTATGCTAAAGCCACTTACAAGTTTGATTAATGCAAAATTGCCCTGAATGAATTAATGACCAGCTTGTTCCCTCTGAAAAGTTGTGGGTCAACAAGAGAAGATCTTACATTAGATTTGGAAAGCCAATCCCAAACTTGACCACATGTTCTCACAAGCTAGTCAAAAAATGAATGAAAAATCACCATATGACATCACTATGACTGAGGTCAACACAAGGAACAGTTATGTTACATTTGATAACTGGAATTTTCCGGAAGCTCTGGTCCTGATCCAGGGATACCTCAGCAAACTTAGGATGTGTGGTTAGACTCCTCTGTCAAATCTTTCACTCTGATTACTTCCAGAACAGCTTGATGACTTTAAGATTGCATGATAGGGAAGCCATTTCCATTCCAGACATGACTGCATCACTTCTCACCGAGTTCCTTTGATGCCGATGTGTTGTCTTTTTGGAATGTAAAGTGGCCCAAGTTGCACACTGTGGCATGGTGGAGGTATGGATTGGTAACCATTCCTGTATAGGATTTTTGGCACGTATAATGATGATGACCAAAATAATGACAAACCTAATAATGACCTTTATTGTATGGTCAAAAAAAAGAAAGGTTTCTTAAGTATTACTTGGCTGGATTTAAGTTTTGGAAAAATGCTTCTGCATAAAACTTCTAAAAGGTCAACTTACTTTGGTGTATTACATGAATTCACTTCTCCGGATTAATTTGGGTAATTTGCAGTAATATTGTAATCGAGATGTTTAGACATACAGCTTTATATTTAAAAAAAATTGTCTCCTGTAGCTTGCACTGCGGGGGCACGGTGGCTTAGTGGTTAGCACGTTTGCCTCACACTTCCAGGATTGGGGGTTTGATTCCTGCCTCCGCCGTGTGTGTGTGTGGAGTTTACATGTTCTCCCTGTGCTTCGGGGGTTTCCTCCGGGTGCTTCGGTTTCCTCCCCCAATCCAAAGACATGCGTTGTAGGTTGATTGGCATCTCTAAAGTGTATCTAAAGTGTGGCATCTCTGTAGTGTGTGAGTGAATGAGAGTGTGTGTGTGCCCTGCGATGGGTTGGCACTCCGTGCAGGGTGTATCCTGCCTTGATGCCCAATGATGCCTGAGATAGGCACAGGCTCCCCGTGACCCGAAAATAGTTCGGATAAGCGGTAGACAATGAATGAATGAATGAGCTTGCACCGCTCCCAAACACTGTGCATTTAAATAAAAAAAAGCCAAGATAGAGACAGGCAGCAAAGGCAAAGGTTCAGCGATATGGAATTGCTACAGATGAAAAGGTTTTGGTAAAATACGGCAAAAAAATAAATATATTTAAAAATATGTAAATAAAAATAATTTTAAAAAATTATTTTAATCTAAAAAAGGTAATATTCTGGGTGCTGGGGTTTAAAAAAACAGTCAAATAATGGAAAATGACAAATGTGTAAAAAAAATAAAATGTATTTTCTTTCATTTAAATACATTTTCTAGCTTTAATTTTATATTAGATCTTGTGTATTTTTTAAAAGCATTCGAACATATAACAAAGGCTACTTCCTGGTGTGAAAGCAATAAAAATTATGTAATCAGCAAAAGTGCAGAAGAGTGCTGTTATTAGTTTTATTATATAACTTAATGAAAACATCTTTTTTTATGTTTAATCAATATTTAATGTAATTATAAAATGATTTTAGTTTTGGAAAACTAAATAAAAGTTCCCCCAGACATGTATTACATGAATTCGCTTCTTCAGGCTGACCCCAAAACACTTTCCACTTCTCTTTCTCCAATTCTTCACTCACTACAGCCAGTTCTTCAGCCAGGCTTTGTTTTTTACGACACCCTGCCCATCAACCCTGCATTTCCTAAGCTTTTTGGACATGGTAGCTAATGAGACTGGCACCTGGCATGTACTTTTAAGCTCTGGTGTCGGTTGAGGACAGGTTTAACAGAGATTACAAAAGCTGGACAGTTTAATGTGTTTGTCCTCTTGAATAGTGGTACTTTTTGACCTCCCACTTTTCTTCGGACCTAGCGCTAAACGATTTTCATGATTAATTCGAGTAATTCGGAGGAATAGTGCAATCAAGATGTTTAGATACACCGTTCTATATACATAAAAATAGGAAGTAGAAACAAAGCCTTATAAAATTGATAAATGTGTCCTGGAGCTTGTACCGCTTCAAAAACACTGCACATTTAGATTAAAAAAAAAACAAAAAAAAACTAGATTGAGACAGGCAGCAAAGGCAGGTGGAAACATTAGGTCAGAGATATGGAACTGCTACAGATGAAAAGGTTTCCATAAAATATGCCACACAAATAAATAAACAAACAAATAAACAAACAAACAAACAAACAAATAAATAAGTAAATAAATAAATAAATAAAAATCTATGAATAGTAATATTCCAATATTCCAGGTGCTCTAAAATAAAATAAAATAAAATAAAATAAAATAACAAAATTACGAAATTACAAAATTGTAAAATTAATTTATTTAAAAAAAATTAAATACAAATTAAATACCTTTAATTAAATACATTTTCTAGCTTTAATTTTAAACATGAGCGTTTGTATATTTTTTCAACACATAACAAAGGCTATTTCCTGGTGTGAAAGCAATAAAAATTAAGTAATCAGCCTTAAAAGTGCAGAAGAGTGCTTGAGTTTTATTATATAACTTTATGGAAAAAATTATATTGTATATTTAATCAATATTTAATGTAATTATACAATTACAAACATTATACACAAATATTATATGAATATGCTGGATTCCACCCACAAAGTGGAAAAATTGGAAGGATTTGACTTGAAACGTTTTCTGAAATATAAACCATCTGATGTCATTTTCCAGGTAGAACCATTAAAGGTTCTCCCAGAAGGACCAACTGAAGAACCCTTTAAGTGGCTGCTCCATGGGACCTTTTTGTCTTTTCTTTTTTTATTCATAAGACTAAAGACTTATCCTGGATGGTGTTGGGCACAAGTCATATATATGTATCTTGGCTAAAAAAAGAGAGAGACAAATCAGAGACATCATCAATTCACTTTGCACTTTACCTAGTCGGAGGGAAATGTTTTTGTGGGGACATTAATCGCTTGGGCTTTCGGAAACAACATGCCAAACCATTACTTTCTTGGAATCTAAGAGAATGCGATCTTGTCATTTCCATTATAATGAGTTGTACTTAACGCTAATCTATTAGCTGTATAACTGCATCCTTTTCTGTCTCTTACACTGTAGACAATTTCACAGATAATTATATTTACCGAGCCCGAGAAGTCGATGAAAGCTTTACTACGGAAGCTCAAACCTAGGAAATGACTTGTGTGATCTCTAAGAATTACAAATATAATTAGCTCTGATGATTTGTGCAGGAAAGGAATGAAGGTATAATGGAGGAATAACTGCATAACTGCAGTCTCAAAAGCTTTGGTGCTTTGTGTTGAGTTTGATATTAATATGCTACTCATTAATATTCACTTGTGTGGTTATGGATCGATTGAAAGGTTGGGGAAAATGCAGATAGCTAGTTAAGTTTATTTTACAGCTAGCTTGCTAAGCATAGTTAATCTACAGTACCTTTGCTCTAATAACTGTTCTGTCATCAGTTTGCAAATTATGTATAAGCTTTAATATAAAAATATAAAAGCATTGATTTATTTTATTAATTTTGTTTGGGTAGATTGCAAAAAAAAACAAAACAATTTCAACATTATTTTATTAAAAATACTACACTTTTTTTGTTAATATTTAATAGTCCAGAGAATGTACCCAGTGGTAAATGTGCTGTTATTAAATATAATGTAAATATAATATAATGTTATTACAACCTTTTCTTGAATTTTTCACCCAAATTTTTTTTTAAAAAATTCTAAAAAAAAAAAAATATAAGGTGACTCCAAACTTTCCAGAGTTGCAGTTTAACGTCTTCTCTCTTCTTGTCTTTCCGTCCCACGGTTGTTCCATCCGCTGCCGTGCTGTCTGTCCTGTCCAGGTTCTACTGGGATCTCACTATGTTGTTGCTGATGGTGGGAAACTTGATCATCATCCCCGTGGGCATCACCTTCTTCAAGGATGAGCACACTCCTCCCTGGATCGTCTTCAATGTCGTCTCGGACACCTTCTTCCTCATGGACCTGGTGCTCAACTTTCGCACGGGCATCGTCAAGGAGGACAACACAGAGATTATATTGGACCCACAGCAGATAAAGATTAAATATCTGCGCTCGTGGTTCGTGGTGGACTTCATCTCCTCAATTCCGGTGGACTACATCTTCCTTATTGTAGAGACGCGGATCGATTCGGATTTCTACAAGACGGCACGTGCGCTCAGGATTGTCCGTTTCACAAAGATACTCAGTCTGTTGCGTCTGCTGAGGCTGTCCAGACTCATACGCTACATTCATCAATGGGAAGAGGTATGACATTTTAACTACTTTAAAAATGCCATAAAATGTAGAGGATCAAGCTTTAGCATTATGAAGATATAGAACTTACATCTAAATACACAATATCAGAAACATCAGATAGGGAAAATACAAAAAAAAATTCCATAAGTATTCACCCCCTTTGAACCATTCCCATTTTTTATACACGTATTCACACTTCAGGATATATATATATATATACAGGATATTTACAAATTAGCCCAAAATGTTGGGGGCAATTGGGTTAAAAATCACCACATTATTTAAAAAATAACATTTTAGTAGTTGCTGCATAGTTATTTAACCCAATCGCTGCTCCCATATCTGATACAAAGGCAAATATCCCTTTTTTATTTGTAGGTATTTATTTAAAGATCATCCTCTTCATTTTGGCCATGTCACTGTTAATTTGTAATCTTTTTAAAATCATGACATGGCTCTCTTTTTCTTGTCTATATTCTGTACAATACACTGTGCTATAATTTCTAATGTCTAGAGTTAGAACCTGTTTACGGTGGTTGGTGCTTTGCTGTAGTAGATCTTACCAGACAGGTTAACGAGGCATGATATTAAATAAAGAAGAGGATCTTAAAGCCTACTTTTTTCCAGCAGCTTGATCCTGATCTTGGATTACTGCTCTCCCCATGTCCGTGTGGGTTTTCTCTGGATTCTTCGGTTTCGGAATACGTGGATTGGCTAGTCTAAATTGTTCCTAGGTGTGAATGTGTATGTGTGAGTCTATCCAGGGTTTATTCCCGCCTCACGCACTGTGCTCCAGTGATAGGCTCCGGGTCCACCACGACCCTGACCAGGATAAAGTGCTTACTGAAGATGAATGAAGACAAGAAGTAAGGTCTAAAATAGATTAACGTGAGGATTACAGTTGGCCTTTGGCTGTGATCCAATTGTCCCTCAGAACAAAGTATACTTCAGTGAGCGGAGCAGAGACTAAAGAGTCCTGGAATGGAGGTTATTACCTTGTTTGCTCTTTCTCCTCTGCGCCTCTCACACAAAGGCATTGCTGTAAAATGCTCAGTTCAACTCCTAATGGAAGGATATTTGCCATGGTATTTGGTTTTCCTAATGAAGCAGCGGGATGAGCATTCAGAGCTCTATATTTATAATAGTGAACAATGCACCCTCCTAATGACATCCCTCGTTTAACAAAAGAGATGTGGGGCTGTTATACTGAGTAATACTTTTACACAAATATATGCAGATCATATATCGGTTCAGGAAGATAAACAAAAATTTTCAGATGGAGCACGCTAATATTAGCCCATAATTCTGCCTTCCTTTCCTCCTGCAGGGACTGTGGGAGTGTAATTAAAGCAATAATTAGAAATGTTCCCACATCTCGAGGTGAATCCTTGAGCTGAGTCTCGGAGGTGCGGAGTGCGAAGTGAAACCTCACTTCCCAGCTGGGGCTTCATTTGGTCAGGACACACTCTGCTTCGAGATGCCGTGTCCCATTACCATGTTCTAGTCTGAATCAGTTCTCATTAAAACTGCATATTACATATCATTATTAAGAGGAAATAATTTTTTTCACATATTTCATATCATACTGTATGTCACAAATGATGCTAAGGATGAAGATATTTGGAGGAAAGAGGGATGGAAGCTAATTAGCAGTGTTAGCAAATGTTTTTTTAATGGTTGATTTCACCAATTAATGTGCCAATCAGCTTAAATGTTGCATTCTTGAGAGCTGAAGTTAGACGAGTTTCTGCTAAAAAAAGGTTTTCAACCATCTAAAGAGCCTGAGAATTAACGCAAAACTATGACAGGATGTGCTGTTATACTAAAATAATCATCAAAGTGGTGGTGTAATGTGGCCCAACATGAACCCAAGTTTGCTTCTTCTTTTATTTTACTGTCGAGTGAGATGGAGATTTCTTTATTGTACCATTCCAGGGGCTGGAGGAATGCCCCAAAGCCAGAATCATATACCCCAAACCCCTCCTCCTGCTTTGTACTCTGTAAATTTTTATAGCTCTTTGATAGTGACAGGTACATGCTAGATATTTAGATCAGAGAGTACTATTCGTGTCATCATCATCAGTCAGCTTTAAGAGGATTTCAACCAATCGGTTGTCAGCTTAGAGATGCTACCTTGATGCTAGACTTGGACATTGTGGTTCAGCCCTTCTTACCAGCACACTGGTGTTCTATTCTTCCGGCGAAATGGAAATCGACTTTACCGGACATTTTCAATCAGTATAAATGAATTATTTTCAGGCTGATATGAAATGAGTCAGGCTTTCAGTGTGTTTTAGACGTGTGTTTTCCCTCTGTTGGATAACCTTACACAGAATTTTAGTGGTTGAAGATAAATGCTTATGAACAAGCACTTGGGCCATCTCAAAGAGCAGAAATAGGTTTGATATCATCATTTACTTTGAAGATAGAAACATTTGTCTGAACATTTTTGTTTTTTTGAACCTTTTCTATGAATATATTGCCCCTAAAGAGCTAGGTAAAAACAAACAGATAAGAAAACTACAAATTCGTAAAGCACTAAAATTCTGTCTAATTGTTATATGAGCTTCATAATAACCACCGCTATGGAGTGTGTCATGGGCACCAAAAAACAGGCACAATTTTATTTTTTTGACCTCTGGGTCATTATTAGCTTGAATAAATCTCCCAGATTCTGCTTTATACAGGTGTCTTATGTCCAAAGAAGGCTAGTCATTGAGTTGTAAGGACATGAGATTCCATGCTGTGCGCTTTAAGTTTCAGAATCAATGATTTTTTCAAAGAATTGGCTACGTCCCAATACAAATAATTTAATATGATCTACACATTTATTATTGTGCACATTTATGGAATTGATTTCATTGTTTTCATTGTTAACATCGTAGACTAACGTAATAGTCTACAATGTTAACATTATTTTGACGCATTATTTTGACACAATGCCATTTGCATGCCTGTATCTTTAAGACTGACTGACTTATATAGTAATATTGATAAAAATATTTATACAAAAAACCTGCATGCATTCATGACTGATCTGTGGCGTACCTTATACTGTAAAGGACCGTTTCCTGGTCAGGGTATGATTTGTTATCCCCAAACCACATCCACAACCACAACCAGACATTCCCCTTTTATATATATATATATCTCCCATAAGTGAAAGAGTCAAATACTATACATTAATAGTAATGCAACCCTTAAAGTCTGATGTTGGCTAATGAGGATGAGGCTACGCATCAAAATATCATCCTTCCTCGAGGTCACATTCGCCTCTGTGACTCAAGATTATTGTCTAAATCATAAAAGATGAATCCATGGATTTTAACGGGACTAAATCTAATCAAAGTTTAAATTCAATCATCTGTTTGATGACGTAAGTGTTTCTGTTATTGATAAGCGACAGTGCCAATCATGACCTCATCTCACCCGCCAAGCAGTCTGCTCCAGATGCTCTAGACACCAAAGAAGGAATGGCTTTACTGGTCGTGCTACCAACTTAAGTTGGAAGATGGTGGGCAGCAATGTGACAGGGATAAGAGTGACAGAGATAAAAGGCTCCTAAGTGCTACACAGTAGGCGCCACAATGAGGAGGGCTGCCACGCCATCTCGGCTGCCCCTTCACTCTGACAGCTGGTTCACTGTAGCTGTCATATTTCACCATGGATAAAAATAAGATGCTAGCCGGATGTCCTCCTCCATCGACGAAGCATGGAGTGGAATTAAATTAGTCAGCATGTGATTAAATCAAATTCGAATCAAAGCACTAATGACTGACCTCCGAGAACGACCACTGCTCCAGACGCTCCTGACGTCATGGTTCGCCCCGTGATGGCTATCTGACCGAGTCGAGTGTCCAGGGGCATGATTTGAGCGCATTAATGAAGGTGTTTAAAATGCTGAAGCATCCCCTTTAGGCCAATATTGTTTTAATGATGGCGCTTAAACCCCCACTTTAGGACCACAAGCAAATCCCAAATCAGCCGAAAAGATTTAAGAAAGATGATGTAAGTGGGCGGGAACATGACAGACAATTATGTAAGGCGGTTTGATCTTGGTGTATTGAGCTTTGGAGGCTGGACCATCTGTATTTGTTTATTATGTGGAGGCAGAGAGTCTATCTCTATTAATATTGTCATGTGGGAACGTTCAGATTTTATGGCTTATACTGCTCCAGTGCTCATTTTTCAGGGACTTATCCGACATGCCCAAACCCGCGTACTTGACTGGAGTGGCTGACCAATTCTTAGTATGATCACGTATTTATAAGTATTGAAGAAATTCCACTGATGAGCTTTTTTGGTTTCATTTTTACCCACTGACCTGGCACCTTTGTGAGACTCTGGCCAGTTTGAGATAACAGAAAAGCATGAATAGTGTATTATGGGCTATACAAAGAGCCTTGGCAGTTACAGTGATGAGTCCTTCACAAGGCAAGTGCGCCTTGACTGAAATGAATATGTTCAGTAAGCCGTCTCACAAGACTTAAAGAATAAAGAATATGCAGGGGTTCATTTTAGCATTTTCATACAAGTTACAACCAAAACACCCCCTTTCATCCAAACAGGGCCTAAATTACAGTATAATACAGTAATAGAGTAACTTTGATTGACATTGCTTCAGAATAGAAATGTGCAGGTTACAGCACACCGTGTGCACAGCCTTAATGAAGAAGATTATAAAAATTATATTTGGTCTGGTATTTAATCTGTTACATTTCACAGATGTTCTTTTATTAAGTATAAAAATAAAAATGATGTTGATATATTAAAACAAATATTGAAATAATGCCAATCCTAATGTTTAATAATAATAATACTTTTATTATTAATAATACAAATATAAAAAATATAAATAAAATAAAACAATTAAACATAAATGAATAAACGTAAAAAGATTGATATTTATATATAAATGTATAAAAATAATAAAAAATATATAAAAATGTAATATAATATGCTCATTATTAGTATTATTATTATTATTATTATTATTATTATTAATAATAATAATAATAATAATAATAATAATAATAATAATAGTTGCTGTAGTTGTAGTAGTTGTAGTAGTAGTAGTAGAATTAATCAATTAAATAATTATGTTTTGTGTATGGAGCATGCTCCTCATAATCTGAGTATAATAATAAACAGATTTAAAAGGCTATAATCAGTGACACTTTCTGTTAGTTGATGTTTATTTAACATTTATGGAAGTCTCCAATGTCAGCGCTTTGTGAGAGAACTAGTCTTTTTTGCTTTCTGTTTTCACTGCAACATGACAAGCTGCTTATTTTGTCTCATTAGCATGGACAGCAAGGAAAAAGAGAGGCTGGTGATGGAAGAAGTGTTTACAGCTGCTATAACATGAGTATTAAAAAGAAGCTACTTGTTTCATTGATGTTCAATAAGATTAAATATAACAATGTATATGGTCAGAAAGCATAGACAGTTACAGAATCTTAAAAAGTATAACGTCTACTGTGTTCCTATTTTCCGCTTTTCCTGATTTTTCCTCTGATGGCAGTGTCTCATTTCAATACATTTTTTTGCCTTCGTTAGGGATGGGTAAAAGATAAATGAATTAGATTTCAGGCTGGCTCACGGCTCATGTTCCCCTCACAACTGCCTGAGATATTTCTTAGGGATGTGTGGATGCAGCACACGGCCCTTTAATATCGACCACAGCTAGGCTTATTCATCAGTTAAATAAATAACTATGACCTTTTGTTGTACCGAAAAGATCGCTACAAAAAAACTGAGACTGATGGATTATGCATAATAAGTAGAACATTGCTTACAGCACATAAAGTTTTAGAGGAATGGGCTTGAAAAGTTAAACTAGTGGCAACAAACTGGGCTTCAACAGCAGCAGTGATAGTGCTAAAAAATTAGGATTATTATTAGGATGCTTTATTATTTTACCATCGTATATATCTTAGAAAATAAACAGATATTAATAAATTGACTACAATAATTTCATGATAGATGTTATTTTGTTTAGATAATGTGACTGGGGCTGATCTTGGTTTATTCTTAAAGGAGGGCAAGAATTCATCATTCATTCATTGTCTACGGCTTATCCGATCTATTCTCAGGTCACAGGGAGCCTGTGACTCTCAGGCATCATTGGGCATCAAGGCAGGATACACCCTGGATGGAGTGCCAGCCCATCACAGGGGACACACACACACACACAATTTAGAGATGCCAATCAATCTACAATGCATGTCTTTGGACCAGGGGAGGAAACCCCCGAGGCACAGGGAGAACATGCAAACTCCACACACACAGCAGAGGCGGGAATCGAACCCCCAAACCTGGGGTTGTGAGGCAAACATGCTAACCACCAAGCCACCAAGCCACCGTGCCCCCCAGGGCAAGAATTAACATGGATAAAAAAATTTTTTAAAAAAGAAGAACAAATTTCATTTTGAAGTAGAATCAAATTAATTTTAAGAGCAATTGAAAAAAAAAAAAGTTTGTATAGCAAATTTAAAAGAATAACATGAGGAAAATTTCAATATATTGATTTCATGATATAATAAATGATGAATTAATCATGACGTGAAGTGCTGTTATAAAATACAACAAAGAATCAAATAATACAATAAAATAATCAATGTGTAATGTGTTGTGGCAAAAAAGGGTTTCTGTTGCCACACCAAAACATTATTTTCCACTTCCAGCATGTCGCAAAGTGCTTTATTCCTCTTATATAACACAGCAATTTACCTACAAGGGGGGCACGGTGGCTTAGTGGTTAGCACGCTTGCCTCACACCTCCAGGGTTGGGGGTTTGATTCCCGCCTCCGCCGTGTGTGTGGAGTTTGCATGTTCTCCCCATGCCTCGGGGGTTTCCTCCGGGTACTCCGGGTTTCCTCTCCCAGTCCAAAGACATGCATGGTAGGTTGATTGGCATCTCTAAAGTGTGTCTGTGTGCGCGCCCTACGATGGGTTGGCACTCCGTCCAGGGTTTTTGATGCCCAATGACGCCTGAGATAGGCACAGGCTCCCCATGACCCGAGAATAGTTCGGATAAGCGGTAGACAATGAATGAATTTACCTGCATTTACAATTTTTAATTTATTAATGAATGACATCACACATTTAAAAAAATGTTTAGTGTTATATTTAATAATGTTATAGAACATATGTGAGACAAGTTACACTATATTGCCAAAAGTTTTGGGACATCTGCCTTTACATGCACATGAATGTAATATGGAGTTGGCCCACCCTTTGCAGCTATAACAGCTTCAACTCGTCTGGGAAGGCTTTCCACAAGGTTTAGGAATGTGTTTTTGGGAATTTTTGAACATTCGTTTAGAACTGCATTTATGAGGTCAGGCACTGATGTTGGACGAGAAGGGCTGGCTCGCAGTCTCCGCTCTAATTCATCCCAAAGGTATTCTATCAGGTTGAGGTCAGGACTCTGTGCAGGCCAGTCAAGTTCCTCCACACCAAACTTGCTCATACATTAGTGCATTGGTGTGCATTCATGTTGGAACAGGAAGGGGTCATCCCCAAACTGTTCCCACAAAGTTGGGAGCATGAAATTGTCCAAAATGTCTTGGTATGCTGAATCATTAAGAGTTCCTTTCACTGGAACTAAGGGGCCAAGCCCAACCCCTGAAAAACAACACTTGATTTCAATGATTTGGAGGGGTGTTCCAAACCCTTTGGGAATATAGTGTAGTTCCTGTTATCACTTAGGCTATAGCAGCTCTCTTTTTCTCTCTTTTCTCTCTTTTAAATTTCATAATCTAACAAAAACTAAAACACACACAGTATTCTGGAGATCCAGATCCAGTAAATACAGTACAAGGACAATCAAAAGTTTGGACATGTCAAATTTAAAATATATTTTTGAAATGTAAAAAAAGTATTTTTCTTTTAGAACTTTGGAGAAGCAGTGAAGAGCTTGGCCTATTTGGGAACTTTAAGCAAGCCTCCTGGGTGAAGCTTGTTATAAAGTAGTTGAGAAGATGCCAAGTGTGTGCAAGGAGTGTGTCAGAAATAAAAATAATAAAATGTAATATAGATCGGAATTATTCAGCACTTTTCTTGGTTGCTGCATAATTCAATTTGTGTCATTTTGTAGTGTTAATGTCTTTATTAATATTTTGAAATAACAGAAAATAGTGAAAATGAATAAAAAAAAAGATAGGTGTGTTAAAATTTTTGCCTGGTAGTGAAGGTTATTGGTTTCTTTTTTTTTTTTTACACATTAAACTCAGGTCCTGATCCTTATTTGTTACTATAATTATAATAGTAATTAATAGTATCTGCTAAATAATGAGCTTTAAGGCAGTGCATTTCACTAAACATTGTCTTAAGCATAACAATCATCAAGGAAATTGCTTCAAATACATTGCTCTTGCTATTCCTATTAAAATATATATCCTGTTACGCCCCCTTCCTACACCCACTTGTGTTCTGTAAATGAATTCCATTTCCCAAGTGCTGATGGAGGAGCTCTCCCTCTTTGTGTGGCCTCTTTGTTTCTAAGACAGCACTAAAGGATTTTGGGAGAAGCTCTATCTGGAGCGAACATGAGCATATGACAACCAGTTTAATCCATCTGCCACATAGCGTCGGGACACCAAAGCCTTCTTTCTGAAGCTGTGAGAATGAATTCTAACACTGTTTGCTGCTCAGTGTGTGAGTAATTGTCTTGGAATTCACGTGGATCAATCACACTGAGCATTCATCATCATTAGTAACAGTGACAGCCAGCACCAGATGCTTCAACATTGTGAATTTCCCCAGCCTATACTGAGATGAGTGAGTTTATTTACAGATTTGATCTTGGCAGTTTCATATAGGAGTCCTAGTTGTCCTGAAACTTATATGCACTAGGTATGTACAGCGGAACCTTGGCATATGAATGCCCCCCTAACTTGTTTGCATCAGTGGAAAGCCAAGCAAAGCCAATTGAAACGAGTTTATGAATTTTACAAAAAAATTTTCAGTCAGCGAAAGCCGTTTCAAAAGAGTCAACCCACGATACCAATGTTGCCTTCGGTATGCGTTCAAAAGCTGGGTGATTTTTCGGGAGTTTTTTTGTTGACAGATTGGTGGCGTGGGTGGTCTGTTCTATTTTTAGCCCAAGCTTGGTGGCACGACTTCCTGTGAGGAGCCTTGACATGGAATGCTTGGCTTGGGTCAGTTCTTTGTAAGCAGCCATGCAGTTTACATTTGGGGCAGTGGTAGCTCAAGTGGTTAAGGCTCTGGGCTGTTGATAGGAAGGTCGGGGATTAAGCCCCAGCACTGCCAACCTGCCACTGTTGGGCAATTAAGCAAGGCCCTTAACCCTCTCTGCTCTAGGGGCACTGCATCATAGCTGCCCCTGTGCTCTGACCCCAACTTCCTCAGCTGGGATATGCAAAGAAAAGAATTCCACTGTGCTTTAATGTATGTGTGGCGTTTAAGAAGGCTTCTTCTTCTCTACATATGCTTTGTATTTGTAATATTGGTAATATTTTTGGGTGGCTAGAACGGATTATCTTCATTTACATTAATTCCTATGAGGAAATTTGTTTTTGCAATACAAATTTTCGCCTTAAGAACTCGCCTCCAGAACGAATGAAATTCATATGCCGAGGTTCCACTGTGTCTTACTTTGATTCGAATTTGTAATTCTGTATCAGGACAGGTGAAAACTTTAACCTGAGTTAAACTTTAGGCAAGGTTTTATAGTTAAGAAATGTCTTTGGTACAGATCAAGAGCCAACTGGCAAATAGAGTACTTGGAAAACCATAGCTTATAAATGTATATATACAGAAAGGCCCAAAAAATGTTTACACACTTCAACATGAAAAATATATGTATAAAAATTTTATTACTCAATTTACATGAATATTAAAAGGTAGCTGTAAGTCATGTTTGAATTATGAAATCACATTAAGGTGCACAGAGAGGTCACCATTAGCATCCAGGCACTTTTGATTTAGACAAACTACTGTATGAACAACATCAGGAATTCATGCGATTGTTAGCCGTGTTTGTGGTTCTGTTCCAAACACAGTCGCCATTGTCGTTGAACTTCACACACATTTTCAAATTTACAATACCACTTCAAAACGATCTTGCGTTGCTCGTAAGTCAAGCATGCCTCCGCCATTTTCTTTGGCTCTCTTCTTACGGTCACATGATCACATCAACGATGGTGCGACTACTGACATCTTTATAGGAAATGTAATCCTACACATTGCTGCGATAATTCAATTTGAGTTTTAAAAAAGGGCATAGATAACAACTATGCAAGTGTGTATACATTTGAAGTGTGTATACATTTCTTTCGGCCCAATAACTCATTCAGTTATGCTTGTTGTTTATCCAGACCGAGAAATTTGTTAGATGAATGCAACTGCTATAGACAATGATGAAGTTCTCTCTTAGAATTATATTCAAGCAGGAATGCATTTAATTGTTGAAAAGCGGCAAGACATGTTATTTAAACTTTTTTTGGTTCTGTATATGTTCTGTAATCTGCTGTTATTTGTGTACACTGTAAAACGTTTCAAGATGGCTAAACGTAAAAACGAAAGTTAACATGCTGCCTTAAAAACGTCAGTAGACTCAAAGCTTTTAACTCACAGTTAGTCAAGACAAGACAAGTTTCCTCTTTTAAAACTTAGAAACTTAACAAAAACCTGTCATAAAAATTAGAGTTAAAGTGAAGAATTAACTTTACAGTGTAACTACGTAGAGTAGCCTGGTGTTACTAGTGAAACCATGGCAGCGAGCAATAAAATAAAGATAAGATTGGCCATTAGTGAGGAGACTAAAGCAATTTAATCAGCATGAGGTAAAATCGCTGGTGTAAATGCAGGGTAAAGCGACCGAATTACCGCAATGTATAAGAGTGCTTGATGTTTATATATCTGTTTGTTTTGTCTGATCAGCCTTAAAACCAGTCAAAACGTCAAGTTAGTTTAGCTCAAAATAAGTTTTGAGTGTCTATCTGTGTGTGTGTGTGTGTGTGTGTATGTGAGTGCGTGTGTCTATCATCTTCGATGCTATATGTAGCTTTTTAAGCTAGAGGGAATATAGAAACTGAGAATCGTTTTTTTTTTCGATTCTATTAAGCGCCTCTTTTTTTAAAGTAACAGCAGAAAAGCACCGAGAGTGAAAGAAAAGAGAACCTCTTCCACATCACCCACCGTCTCCATCATTTATACATTCCTAGAAAAGTCTCTCACCATTTGGAGCTCAGATGTACAGAGATGCATTAAACCTAATTCTTCAGACTTCAGTCGGCATAATAACCCTACATTACAGAAGATTTCAGCAATTTACCAAGAGAATTTTACTCTCTGATTGCGCCAAAGCCTCTCTTCACTTTGCGTTGCTAATTTATTAACTCTGAAGATCGACGAGTGAGAAAGTGAAAGCGACAGAGAGAAAGAGCGAGCGACAGAAGGATCAGTCCCTTAGCTGAACCCAATTATGTCTAATGGCTTCTGCTCTTTCATATTACCATTTTTATCTGATATTTGCATGCTGTAATGCCGGCCTGGCTGGAGAGCCCTCGGCTCCTTATAGAAGTTGACAGAGACGTTTAAGGACAGCTAACATTGAAAATCGAACGTAATCATTTTTCGGGTCATATTTCAGTTGGGTCTTGATCAACTGGTGGGTTCTGAGTGCTGATGATTAGACATGGAAACCCTTGTTTTGTTGAAGGTGGTTCCTCAGGGTTCTGTTATCTGAAATATGGTAACAGTAATGATAATGACAAATATAAAACACTAGAGATGCTGGACAGGGAATTTGAAATGATTGATGCTGTAAAAATACTTGTAATATTCTGTGAGAAGACATAGAATAAACAGTGGAACCTCGGCATACGATTGTCCTCCCTTATTAATTTTCGCCTTAAGAATTGAAATTTTGCAAGAAATTTGCATTGGCATACGAAGCATTGTGAATGAACCGAACTGAATGCCGGCTAAGTTGCACATACATCCGGGAGCCATTCAAAACTTGTTTGCATAAGTGGAAAGCCAAGTGAAGTCAACTGAAGCAAGTTTATGAATTTTATCATTTGTTTTTAGAGTCAACCCACGATACCAATGTTGCCTTTGGCATGCGTTCAAAAGCTAGGTGATTTTCTGGGCGTTTTTTTGTTGACAGATCGGTGGCGTGGGCGGTCTATTCTATTTTTAACCCAAGCTTGGTGGCACGACTTCCTGTGAAGACCCTTGACATGGAATGCTTGGCTTGGGTCAGTTCTTTGTAAGCAGCCATACAGTTTACATACACTTCATATCGGTAATATTGGTAATATTTTTGGGTGGGTGGAACGGATTATCTGCGTTTACATTATTTCTTATGGGAAAATTCGATTTTCACTTTATGAACTCGCCTCCAGAACTAATTAAATTTGTATAGGTTCCATTGTATTTATAATTTTTCTTAAGGTATATAATACAGCTGCTATAATGTAAGTGCTAACATGAACTTTTTTCATGCATGTTTTATGACTTTAGATGCAACTATAAATTCATAAAAGCATACTTTTCATTCTGTAATAATTTTTTAAAAATGTGAGCTGTGCCAAATTGCTGTGTTATAATCAGAATAAAACACTTCAGGTTGTGCTGCTGAAGGAAAACAACCAACTTTTGCATGAAACCACATTGGAGCTATAGACAACACCAAAAAACAGTTCCATTTTCTGAATTGATTTGCGTATAACACACGCTAAAGCAATCATATTTTAACCTCCGACTCGGAGCTTATTATTCATTTATTCATCCTAAAGCATATTATTCAGCAAGTAATATGAATTATTCAATAACTAAAATGTAGCTAAAAGGAAAAGGATGTAGTTACAAAAGAGCCCTGAGAGTTCAAGGGGTTAATTCAGCTAACCCGAGTTGCATTTAGCAACAAACTCTATATAAGGTGCGGGAACTGATCAGATTTAAAAGACGGGGCATTGTGTAAATGTGCCTGAACTCCTCTTGATCTTTGTCCTTAAACTGAAATTGGGTGAAATGAATTCAGCGCTAAATATTATTAAAAAATATAAAATGGGCAGGTTTACAAAAAATAATCATTAAATTCCAGTTTTAATAATAAAATTATTCATTGTCTACCGCTTATTGGATCTATACTCGGGTCATGGGGAGCCTGTGCCTATCTCAGGTGTCATTGGGCATCAAGGCAGGATACACCCTGGACGGAGTGCCAACCCATCGCAGGGCACACACACACATTCACTCACGCAATGACACACTACGGACAATTTAGAGATACCAGTCAACCTACAATGCATGTCTTTGGACTGGGGGAGGAAACCAGAGCACCCGGAGGAAACCCCCAAGGCACGGGGAGAACATGCAAACTCCACACACACATGCCGGAGGCGGGAATCGAACCCCCAACCCTGGAGGTGTGAGGCAAACGTGCTAACCACCAAGCCACCGTACCCCCCTATAATAAAATTATATCTTATATATATATTATTTAGTTTACAATATATGCTTCACTGTGCCTTCTGAAAGCTATAGACATCTCTCTCTCTCTCTCTCTCTCTGTCTCTCTCTATCTATTTATCTATCTATCGCTATCTTTGTCTCATTGTTTCACTCTTTTATTATCGCAGTACCACTACAGTATCATTATCCAAGTAGCACTTCCTAATTAATGCTATCAATGAACACTTACAGTTAGTTAACGCTACAAAATGGCATTTACTTCCAGTCAGAGGAGCCGACATCGGATGCCATTATGTGTTCGCAACAGAGCTTGAAAAGAGCAATTGGCATTTTGCAAAGGAAATGGGCATCTCATGCTGGAGGGGGGCAGTTTAGGTAGATTGAGTGAAAAAAGTGCAATCAGGTGAATGACTCCACTCGGAAAATGTAAATGTGCCCCGGGTTAAATGCTTTGAATAAACACAGAGAGCGCTTGATGTCTTCTCTCATGCGAAAAGAGATGGAACTTTCTATCCAGTGAGCACTTGACACTCATCCTTATGAGCTCGGGATCATTATCTGGCGGTGATATAAACATGTGTTTTCAACAATACTGGGTATATCATGCATTATACGCCATACTTCTACCACCAAAAAAGAAAAAAATCATAATTTTTGTAATTGTATGATGTCCCCATATTTGCATTCTTATGTAATGTTCTTTCACTAATTAAATAATCATTGTTGGCTTCTTACGTGAAAACCCTTTCCCTAACTCTAGCTAACCAAATACCCTATATTGCCAAAAGTGTTGGGACACCCCTCCAAATCATTGAATTCAGGTGCTGTTTTTCAGGGGTTGGGCTCGGCCTCTTAGTTCCAGTGAAATTAACTCTTAATGCTTCAGCATACCAAGACATTTTGTACAATTTCATGCTCCCAACTTTGTGGGAACAGTTTGGGGATGACCCCTTCCTGTTCCAACATGACTGCACACCAGTGCACAAATGGATGAGTGAGTTTGGTGTGGAGGAACTTGACTGGCCTGCACAGAGTCCTGACCTCAACCCAACAGAACACTTTTGGGATGAATTATAGTGGAGACTACGAGCCAGGTCTTCTTGTCCAGCATCAGTGCCTGACCTCACAAATGTGCTTCTAGAGGAACAGTCAAAAATTCCCATAAACACCCTCCTAAAACTTGTGGAAATCCTTCCCAGAAGAGTTGAAGCTGTTATAGCTGCAAAGGGCGGGACAACTCCAAATTACATTCATGTGCATGTACAGGCAGATGTCCCAAAATTTTTGGCAATATAGTGTACATTTGAGCTGATTAGCTAATTCCTGCTTTCTTTAGTTTAACATTTTATGTTTAACTGAAATTGTAAACATGTCAGGATGTTAGGATCGATATTAGCACATTTCCTCAATGTGGCACATTTCCTCATTGGATAACTGATGAAATTTTTTGCCCAGCTGTGATTCCTAATGTATTGTTTTCCACAATTTTTAAAGGAGTATGTTAGCAACATACTAATGCTAATGCTATCTAGCACGTCAAACTCTGTGTACAACTACAACTAAGAGAGGAATTTTAAACTTCCTGGCTAGTGATTGGAAAGTTGTAGGTTCAAATCTCTAAACCTGTTAATATCTGTTTGTGACGTAAAGAATAAATCAGTAAAATAGATAATCATGGCCTCAACACTGGGGTGTGATGAAGCCTGAAGCAAAAGCGAGTTACTATTAACTCAAAGTTGAAAATTTTGTCCTATTATATGTCCTAAAGTGCACCCCAACCCCCCCCCCCCCCTTTTTTTAAGAATGGCACATTATATAATTTTTATATATAATATAAATATCTATACATATTATTTTTAGTTACATTTAATGTTATGGTACAAGTTTGTGTTATTACCTTTGTTATAGATGCTACAAACATTCAGTCCATCACCAACCTTTATTTATTTATTTATTTATTTATTTATTTATTTATTTATTTATTATTTTTGTTATTTCTCTTAACAAAAATAACAAAAATAATAAATAAATAAATAAATAAATAAATAAATAAATAAATAAATAAAGGTTGGTGATGGACTGAATGTTTGTAGCATCTATAACAAAGGTAATAACACAAACTTGTACCATAACATTAAATGTAACTAAAAATAATATGTATAGATATTTATATTATATATAAAAATTATATAATGTGCCATTCTTAAAAAAAGGGGGGGGGGTGGGGTGCACTTTAGGACATATAATAGGACAAAATTTTCAACTTTGAGTTAATAGTAACTCGCTTTTGCTTCAGGCTTCATCACACCCCGGCCCGGGTTCGATTCCAGCCAATGCCTCAACCCCAGCCACTGGATGCAGTGCTGGTCCCAAGCCCGGAAAAATGGGAGGGTTGCGTCAGGAAGGGCATCCGGCGTAAAACATTTGCCAAGTTGTTGTGCGGACCAGTTGGTCCGCTGTGGCGACCCCGAACAGGGAGCAGCCGAAAGCAACATTTTTGTTATTTCTCTTGTAGTTAATAAGACAGAAAATTTGCTTTTTTTGTGCAAAGTCCTCCATCGTGAAGACTTCTTAACAAACTATTTTCGTAACTTTTAATAATGAAGGGACATCCATGCGTTTTTGGGTATGAACTGTATACACTGGAACCTCAGCATACGAATTTAATTCGTTCTGGTGGCGAGTTGGTGAAGATTTTTATTGCGATACGAATTTCCCATAAGAAAGAATGTAAATGCAGATAATCCGTTCCAGCCACCCAAAAATATTAGCAATATTACCAATACAAAGTGTATGTAAACTGTATGGCTGCTTACAAAGAAGCCAAGCATTCCATGTCAAGGGTCCTCACAGGAAGTCCTGCCACCAAGCATGGGCTAAAAATAGAACAGACCACCCATGCCACTGATCTGTCAACAAAAAAAAGTGCGAAAAATCGCCTAGCTTTTGAACGCATGCCAAAGGCAACGTTGGCATCGTGGGTTGACTCTTTCCAAACAGCTTTCGCTGACTGAAAAATTTGTAAAATTCATAAACTCACTTCGGTTGGCTTCGGTTGGCTGGCAATCGTATGCCGAGGTTCCACTGTACATTGATTAGGTAACACATATTGCAAACTTCTTGTGAAGCCAGTTCTACAAACGAACTTTGTATTTCTTTGAATCCTGCTCCACAAAAGAAATAAAAGGAGTAAAAAAACAAAGCATATGGAGTTTAACTACACTGACAGGTGGCAGGTGCTTGTATTGGACAAGAGAAAGAGATTCTATTAGAGTGTCTATGACTTATATGAGTCACTGTAATTGATTTATAAGGCTCTTCCGAGAGAACATCGAGTGGATGAGTGACTTTTAATATGGAGAGATGCAGTTAGCAGCGCACGCCATGGCCTAAATAGGATTAAGTAGCTTTAAATTGTGGCGTCCATTAACACTCATCAGCCTGCATGGGCGTCCAGGAGCATCCCATGGGTGCAGTTAACATTAGGATTAGCAGACCTTGCCTTATCAACATCCCACTCTACTTCTCTCTCTCTCTCTCTCTCTCTCTCTCACTCTCTCTCTCTCTCTCTCTCTCTCTCTCTCTCTGGCTCTCTTTCATTTGGCAGAGAAAAGTGGAATGACCCTGCACATTTTTTGTTCCATTCTGCTGTCATTATTTAAGAGGTTCATTACTGATCGACTCCCTGCTCGGTGTAAGCTTAAGCCTCATTCTTGACTCGTAGCCCTAAAATGAGGTTTTACACACACATGCATATACACACACTCCCAGAACAGAGAGCCATTAGTGGCATCTGTGAAAAGCAGAAAAAAAAGGACAGTGATTATATAATGGAGAGCTCGTCGTTACAGGCATCAGCATTTTTGTGACTGAGAGCACAGGGGCCTGGAATTCGAAGCAGATTAACGGAAACATAAACTAACCCATTACAGGAAAAAACCTCACAGCATGACCAGGAATATGACCTTGAGCAAGGTTTAAAAGCTTGAGAGTCTAAAGAGATGGGGGGGAATTTACACATGGAATGCAGTGTGATTTCAGAATTAAGGACGATGATGTAATACTTGCAAGTGACACTAATGACGGCACAGTACACGATAAATTCATAAGCGGTTTCCTTAACCATCGTAATTTTGACTAGGATAAAGCAATTAAGCTGCGTGAACAAATGAGTGAATGGAATACAATTTAAATACAGTTTAAGTTTGTTGAAGTCAGGCTTCCGTGTGCTGAAATAGAAAAGCATTCGCCATGTCGTCAAGAATTTGTGAGTTTAAATTCTAATGATGCCATTGGCTGACGTCATGCGTCTCAGAGGAGGCATATGCTAAACTTCACTCTCCACATTTGGTAGCTGTTGTGTGATCATGAAAATTAGCTAGAGTGTAGAAATCAGTAATGACTACAAGTACCAAACAATGAAATGAAAATCTTTTGTGAAATGAACCTGTAATCCTAATTTAAAAAATGTGTAGCAGTGGAATTATGGTTCAGAACTTAATTGATGGTTTGATTGATTGGACGGACAATGGGGGCATGGACAGGATTGTCAGATCTGTTTGACACAGCCCCGGACTGCTGCAATCTACAGTTGCAGAAGGCGGGCATTTTAGCCCACTTTGAAGCTCTATCTGTGGTTAAAATGAAGCCTCAGGAGCTGCCACAGAGCCCATTTTGTTTCAAGTCAAAGTCTTGGTTTATGTAATAAAATATTGGGCATAATTCATTGCTTTATTTATTTTTTATCAGATATATTGTACCTGTAGTACATTTTGGTAGGTATTAAATCAAACTTCTTTTTATAGCATTTTCTTGAACTTATTTTTTGATACGGATAATTTTGCCTAGGTCAAAGTTTTTGTTTATTTAATAAAATATTTGGGATAAACTACATTTTTAAACTACATATTTTAATATTCATAACTTTATTTATTTATTTATTTATCTATCTATCTATTTATTTATTTATTTATTTATTTATTTATTTATTTATTTATTTATACAATCGGTATAACTAAATAAAGTCAAGAAAATGCTATAATCAGAGGTTTAATTTGGTAACAAACAAAATCTACAGGTACAATATATCTTAGAAATAAATAAATAAAGAGAAAAGTCAATTTTTCTGTCATTTTTTTCTTTGTTAAAATTTTGCTACAAATATTCTGAGAATCAAATCGAATTGTGAAGCCAGCACCATAAACGGAATTAAATCATGAATGGAAAGTATTGCTTCACTTCTATTGTCCAAACCTTGTAGTAGTGTATGTGACAATTATATCAGTTTATGACATACTTACAACTGAAACTTCTTTAATGTCTACCGCTTATCCGATCTATACTCGGGTCACGGGGAGCCTGTGCCTATCTCAGGCATCATTGGGCATCAAGGCAGGATGCACCCTGGACGGAGTGCCAACCCATCGCAGGGTACACACACTCTCTCATTCACTCACACAGTCACACACTACGGGCAATTTAGAGATGCCAATCAACCTACAATGCATGTCTTTGGACCAGAGGAGGAAACCGGAGTACCTGGAGGAAACCCCCGAGGCACGGGGAGAACATGCAAACTCCACACACACGGCAGAGGTGGGAATCGAACCCCCAACCCTGGAGGTGTGAGGCAAAAGTGCTAACCACTAAGCCACCGTGCCCCCCCACTTCTTTAATGTTTCTCTATAGATTTGTTTTGGATATGTTGCCTTGATAGCAAAAATAAACCAGGTTTAATATTCTAGTCCTTTTTTTGATCAAAATTTGCCCAAGACAAAAAAAAGCCAACGGGGATATAAACCTACTGAGCTCTTCAGATTTAATTACTCTAATTTATTCTTAATTTTGTCTATAAACAGCTCCATTCTACACCAGATGCTATTAGTGGAGAAATCAAAGACAGTACACTAACCACTGAAATTTGTTCCCCAGATTTTTCATATGACCTATGACCTGGCCAGTGCGATGGTGCGTATCGTGAATTTGATTGGCATGATGCTCCTGCTGTGCCACTGGGATGGCTGCTTGCAGTTCCTCGTACCCATGCTACAGGACTTCCCTCCCGACTGCTGGGTCGCCAAAAACAAGATGGTGGTGAGTATTTTCAGATGGTTCTTTAATCTCAATCAGATTTATTTTTGGTGGGGGTTCATGCTGTCTCCTCCTCATCTCATGTGATTTCTGTTAATTAAAGGACTCAACCTGTGCATGTGCCCAAGCTGAGATTCATCTGTTCTGTATTTCGTGACATTTGGTCTATTCCATTTTGTACAGTATTCCGACATTCATCTCGATAGACAGAAAAAGATAATACTTTCGTGAAGGTGACATTTTACAAGGTGTGTTATTAAAAAAATAGTCAAGGAGAAATGGCACAGATGCTAATTTTTTTGTAAAGCCCTGCTTCAATATCAGTCAAGTATTGACAATTTTCCAGTGAGCACCCTCGCTGTGCTTTAATTTTGCGTTATTGTTAGTCAAGAGGTGTTCCGTTTTCGAGAGGCCCTGATGCTCAGGAGAGTGACGAGAGAGCCTGGTCTCATTACAAACTCTCTTCCATCTGGTAATTGAGTTCCCTTTCCAGTTATATAAACAAGCTGCTGAACACCTGAGGTGTGACCCTGGATCACCTGCATGAGAAGGACTGGAGTATCCAGCCAGAGGCCAGATAAGAAAAGACTCATGTGACATTTGATTTATAGCCAGAATTCACCGATGAGGCTTCCGGGAACTTGTGGGCTTCGTAGGACTAATGGTGATTTGGTCATTACCTTACAGAATACCTAAAATAGCACAGATGCATCAGAACTGAGTTATAAAGGCTGATCAGATTGAAAGTAGGTCACCAAAACTCTGAGGGTAGAACAAATGCCTTGTGGGATGATGAATTTGGGATGATGAAGCATGCCATGGAGAATACAGACAAGAAATTAAGAAAGAAATTAAAACTGTATTGTGTTTAAACGATAAGAAATTACCGATGTCCAACGATCCACCAATTTTCCTTCCACTTTGGTTCCCACCCACCTGCTAGCTGTAAACTGGGGAGGATGAAGTCTAACACTTGCTTCCTTTGAGACACTTGAATTCAAGAGACTGTATCTTTTTACTCATGCTGTGTCACTGGGCAGCATAACAGGCTTGGAGGAGAATTGCCCCCTCTCCGCATACATTGGGCCTCTTGCACTCAGAGCTATGACATATTTCCTTTTTGAAACAGCACTAATCTTGCATCTTTGGTAGCACTCTTTACATTCAGTGGTATGTCTAACTTTAATTTTAAAGTTTTTATTTTTTTTTATTTTTTTTTTTACAATAAATAGGTATTGTACAATCTCGCACCTTTCTCTGGCTAAATAAAATGAGGTTTGTGAGTGTTCTTACACGTATGATGAACAACTTTGACGGTAATTTCTGTAGATTTTGGGTGTAAATTAGCAACAGTGCCATTCTAATGGACGAGCAGGAAGTGGAAGTACTTTTTTTGGTTAAAAATAGCCCGCTGACTAGCGTCACTATGATCGGAGAAAGCGTATGCCATCTTTCTCACCCAGGGAATGAATATACTCCATTAGCTCCAGGCCATGGATGGCTATGGCATCATGGAGATCTTGTGACAATAATGTTTTTCTGTTGTGTCACTGGGGAGCTCAAGTTACTGATGGTTTTGTTTTTCTTCTGTTACACGTATGTTATTAGATGCAACCCCAGTAATTAATGTACTTGCTAGTCACATGCAGGGCATTAATGCACCATGTCATCATTTCTTTTCCAATCTGGCAGCTCCTTTTTAGGAATTCACCACTGCACAAATTAGTTTGAAAGCAATTTGGACATGTCTCCTGAGGAAAGCACTGCTATTGATTTCCACATAGATCCAAAGGAAAAGAGACATGTATTCAAAATTTAGGGATGCAATGAAATCTGTCTAACCATCTGACCCGAATTCCTCACATTTTCCTGGGCCTTTATGTGTTTCATTCACATTCTGCATGCTTAGCATGTGTGGCGCATTTCAGGTTCTGAATGCCACAGTCCAGAAACACCTGCTATGGCCGCCTCAAGTGGCCAAGACCTTTGAGACTGTAGCACTAGTTGACCTTTAGCATAGTGAGTGTGATAGCCTCAGGGTGTGTGTCCCTCTTTCCCCCTGCAGAATGATACGTGGGGCCAGCAGTACTCGTATGCCCTCTTCAAGGCCATGAGTCACATGCTGTGCATCGGTTACGGCATGTATCCTCCGGTGGGAATGACAGACGTCTGGCTCACCATCCTCAGCATGATCGTTGGAGCAACGTGCTATGCTATGTTTGTGGGCCATGCCACGGCACTCATCCAGTCTCTGGACTCCTCGCGAAGGCAGTACCAAGAAAAGGTAAGTAAGAGTAATCAAGAGGTGACAGTGATTAATACACCATGTTAAATATCATATCCACACTAATTGCAACACTTGTTGCTCTCATTTTGTACCCATTTTGACCCTCTTTGATTTCCGCATTTGCTCATAGTTTCGGGTAATTCCGGGTTCCATTGGCTCTTCATGTCAGTCTTTCACATTTAAACCCTATCTTTAATCCACTATACTTTACAAAGCATTGTGCGGTTCTACATCAGTTCTTATGAATTATTTTTATCGCTATTTTTATAATGTTTACTATTTTCTTGTAGCTACAGTTTTCTGGTTATTACCTAGCTTGTTGGAGTGATTTATTGTTATAGATTTCCCTTTGCTAAAGCATCTCTATTTATATATTATTAATATTTAAAAAATTTTATCTTTAAATTAAAGCAATTCAGTCAGTTATTGCTAGTGGCCGTGATTTCTTAGTAGAACTTTGGGAGTGAAGTTTTCATGTAGGGCATTTGTAGAACTTGGGATGAGGGAACAAACTTTTTTGTGTTAGAAAGTCACCATTAAGGCTCAGCAATGTACTTACTTTCACAGCTCAGCTTTAGCAATGTAATATTAATCACAATTGAATGTAATGTTAATCACCACAACCCATATGATAACCTGGAGCATACCATATATGATTTTTCGAGTATATAAAATAGGAAAGATAAATGATATTTACTTATAAAATCAGTTTGGTGGATTAGATCTGTGAGAGAATTTTGCAAAACATAGCAAATGGAGCATACTTTATCTGGGTAGCTAACACTGTTTTAAAGTTTCAGAAGTTTTATTTATGTTAAATTTGATAGCTAGACTCAAGCATAACTAACTGGCAGTATACATAACCGGCTAACATGAGTGTGTTATTTAGCTAGCTCTATTATATAAAAGCTAAACCTAATTGTTTTTAAACTAAACTGAGACTTTCAAAGGGTTAAAATGCTGCTACTGCTAAGCTACCTTTAAATGCAATATTTCTGCTGCAACTCCCTTACATGCTAGCTATATTAGCTTTGTATCTCTAGTGCAAAACTAGTGAAACTAATGTAGTTTAGACACCAACCATTTTTTGCTGGTTGACTGCATTACAGGCATATGGAAAATTCAAATCCTTTAACATGTCCAGTGTTCCTAGATTGGAAATGATAGCAAGACACGCAGGGTACTGTGAAACCAGTGCTCACCTGAAGTGGTGGACAAAACCGCATGATGCCAGTGTGTGGCAAGTCTCCACTCTCTCCCTGATGCCTGCCTCACCCTGGGTATGGCAGGTATAATAATGAGCAAAGCTGCCAGCCTGCCACATGGCCCACCATCTGTGGAGTAAGATGGAAAGATGGAAATGGAGAAGGGAGGATGGAGGGAGGGTAGGTGCTCTCTGTGAAAGGGAGGGAGGGTCATATGGGGTGTAAGATGCTGCCAGAAGATTGATGGGAAAGAGAGAGAAAACTGTAGAGAGAGAGAGAGAGAGAGAGAGAGAGAGAGAGAGAGAGAGAGAGAGAGAGAGAGAGAGAGAGAGATGGAGGAATGGGGTGAGTTTGATGGATAGAAAGAATGAAAAAGTGATGTAAATAGATACAGAGGGGTTTCTGAAGATCGTGGAAAGACACCTTAGGAACTGTAATTAAGGATAACACACACACACACACACACACACACACACACACACACACACACACACACACACACACGCACATTAAGTTCTGCAGAGGTCATTTAAAATAGTTTAGAATACCAAAAGCACATAGAAGCTAAATAAAATAGAGATGGCAACTTAAAAAATAATAGGAGAAAGTCTGAATTATGAATAAAGGTGGCTTCAGTTCTTCTTAGCTAATATTTGACTAAATTCAGTGGTAAAAGAGACACTAATTTAATCTTTTGATTAGGGATTAATTAAGGTTAATGTTAGGGCTAAATAAGGATTAGGGTAAGGTTAAGGATTTTGGTTATGTTATGATTAGTAGAGGGGGCATGAAGCCTTTATTATCGCCACACATACGTTACAGCGCAATGGTATTATTTTCTTCGCATATCCCAGCTGAGGAAGTTGGGGTCAGAGCACAGGGGCAGCTATGATACAGCACTCCTGGAGCAGAGAGGGTTAAGGGCCTTGCTCAATTACCCAACAGTGGAGCTTGGTGGTACTGGGGCTTGAACCCCGATACTCCGATTAACAACCCAGAGCCTTAACCACTTGAGCCACCACTGCCCCATTAGTGACATTAGTGTCAGGTTAGGGTTTTGGTTATGTTAGGGTTACGTTATGATTAGGGTTAAGTTAGGGTTTTAAGTTATGATTAGGAGTTAGGGGTTAGGTTAGGGGTCTACACATTTCCACTTTAACTTGAATGATGAATTTTTTAATTAAGGTGAGTATTTGTGCTTTTTTTTTATTTTTCTACCTCTTTGTATAAGAACTCACAAAGTCTGAGGCATCAACTTCCAAAACACTTAAAAATGCTGTGCAATGTTTATTTATTTATTTATTTATTTTGCTGGGCCTATCAGCTCTGTTAGTGTCATTTGCTCCCATAGCTCGAGTGTTTCTATGCAGATGTTCTTATTTATACCGAATACAGACACTAGACATGTGTTCATGCCAGACAGTGAATGTGTTTATGAGAGAGAAAGCTGAAGAAATGAGAAATTTGAGGAGAGAGGTGAGATATTCAGTGAGATGGAGTGAGAATCCTTGAGTGTGCAGGAAACTGAACATTTCCATGAATCCTTGAGCTCTCAAAAGGATCAAGAAATGAAATCGGAGCTGCATAGTTGCTATGTTTTGTTATGCAGGTTTCTTCGAAGCAAGGACTCAGATATAAAATATTCAAACTTCATTGAGTGGTTGATCATTGCTCCTGTGAGCCCAGGGAGTGAGTGAGTAAGTGAATGTAGCTGGTCAACGTTACAGCGGTTGGCCTGGATCCCTGACATCAATGTGTTCAATACTACTAGCTTTCCATGTTACTCAGTCTGAACTAAACCCTACAGCGTAATGGGGGACAATCAGGACAGTCAGGCATGTTCAATGCAATGCTGTCCAATTATGGAGTTAGTCACAGTAGGTTACACTTACTAGATTAGCTTTTGCTTTAATTTTATAACACATAAAACCTAGATGATATAGAATCTGTCTACACAACTCAGACTTATTATTGTAGTAAGGTTCAAAACACAATAAGAAGTTACTTTTGGGGTCACCACAGCAGACTAATTGGTCCGCACAACAACTTGGCACAGGTTTTACGCCGGATGCCCTTCCGGGCACAACTCTCCCATTTTTCCAGGCTTGGGACCAGCACTGCATCCAGTGGCTGGGGTTTGGGTATTGGCTGGGAATTGAACCCAGGCCTTCCGCATGGTAGGTGAGACACCTACCACTGAGCCACCATTGCCCAAGATTCAAAACACAATAATAAGAATAAAAACAACACAAAACTGCTGTAACCGCTGTAAACTTAAGATTGGCAAGACTTCGCAAAACTGTATAGAAATGACTAGGTGTTCTTCCATTTTTCTTAAACCCTACATCCTTGTTTTCCTTTGTTTCCTGTCATCCTCCCAATTTAGTTCCTTCCTTTAAGGAAGTGGGGAAAGAAAAACTAATGAGAACAGGAAGAATCATACTGATAGTTAAGTTTAAACAACATTCTGTTTCTCAGCTAATTTTACAATTTTTAAATGAAGACAGTTACAATTAATTACTTTGGATTTTCATCCAAGGATGGAATTTGTACCAAATATTTATTCATTTAAGTTAATTAAAGATTTTGTCTTTTGTTTTGTGGAACTATTGGAGCATATAAAGTGCAGGCTTATGCCATGCACCAAAATAAAAATCGTCTTTTTATTTTTAGGAAGCATATGTATATCCTCGATCCAGAAATCCACTCTGATTCCTTGGGCCACATTTCCAGGTCATGTGCTAAAGGTTACAGGGTCGAGTAATCAAAGAGGCACTAATGAGAGTTTTGGGGTTATACCTTATGTATATATATAAAATTCTAAAAAGAGGAAGTGACCCAGAAGTGGAAAGCTAGAGCTGAGAGTTAAGGTGAGGATGCATCTAGGGCTGGCATGATACAATCTGCAAGGTTGGTTATGATTATAGAGAGACTTATCAAGTATGAACAGATTTAGAAAGAGGTATTAGCCCCTTGTGATTGGTGAGGTCAAATTATTATTATTATTATTATTATTATTATTATTATTATTATTATTATTATTAGTATTTATGTATTTCTTTTATTTTTTCCTCATCCACTGTACATTACTTACAGATATGACATATTGTGTATATAGGAATCTTGCAATCTATTTTTTATTCAGTAAATAATAAAACTAATGGAAGCCCCAGTAACCCAAAACAACTCATTTTTAAATTTGCAAAAAGTATACATCTTATCCTTATTAAATATTTCTAATGTTAACTGGATATTTCTGAAAGATAAATAAATGAAATTATCATGTTTAAGAAATTATCATGTTTAACCTGAGCAGAACCGACAGGTTCGAATGGTGCGCTTTGCCCAGTCGAATGGTGCGCTTTGCCCAGTCTTCTCAGCCTGTTAACTGATTGACCGCACGCTATCTGTTACCTTGATGGCCGCCATTCCATAGCAACCTGCTCCCATGGCAACAGAGCTCACTACATGTCTCATTTGAAGGCAGCCCCCTCTGGCCAGGCTGCCTGCAGAGGGGATATTAGCGTGGTATAAACAGCGATTAATATTTCAGGTTGAGGCCTTTTAATTCATTTCTCTTTGAGCGTGGGTTATGTTGATTAATGCCACTTCACTTGTCTCTCTGTTTCGGCGAGGATAAAGAACAAGAGGATGGAGTGTCAGCCTGATACTCTGTGGTGTTTTTGAGTTCATGTGTGTTTTACCTCAGATGTAAAGCATATTGACAGAAAATAGGTGGCATTGTAGTGTATGTTAACATAGACAGATCAGTTGTGATTGTAACTGTTAGCTTTGTTGTCGCTAAGAAACCCTCAGCTAGCTCTCTGAGGTATATGTGCTAAAGAAGGAAGTGATTGTTTTCTGAAAGCTTGTTTTCTGAAAGTCATGGCAGATTGTTGATGTGTTGGTAATTCAGTCAGGAGACGGTGCTAAGTGTGATTACAGCGAAACTCTACTTATACAGTTTATTTTTCTTACATTTTTTGACATATCTGAGGGAAACGTTTTGTTTCTACATTCAAAACGTCTTTACACTTTCTGTAGACTTCAGCTACATGAAACCCGGCTATATCATTGACCTTATCATTAGCTATCTAGTTTAAAGCTGCAGTGTTCTCACAAATTGAACTACTTAAATGGCAACCCTGCTGAAATTTTCAACAAGCTCTAGTTTTTTTTTTCTATAGTCACTATGATTTTACTCGGTCTATAGACATGACAGCTACATGCTAGCCAGCTAAAACGTGAGCCTTATCATTACCTAGCTAGTTTCAATCAACTGGCTTGGAAGAGTTCTCACAACAGGTGGAACATTTTTGCCAGCTAGTAAGTGCTAGTTACAGCATTAAGCTAAATAGCTAGTTACAGCATTAAGCTAAATAGAAAATCTCAAACATTTAATGACCAATTTAGCAAATTAATAAAGAAGCAGGAAAATAACTAACCAGCTGTTTGTGAGGGTTTATCAGCTTGACTAGCTTGGCCTATCTTTTGAATCTAGCTGGATTTTACAGCAAGGAAGCCACAAAATGTCAAATGAAGCTACTTTATTAAAACAGTTACATTGTTTTGCCATTGTATAGCTTATCTCTAATATCTGCTTCTGGAAATTACATAAAATGTGATTTTGTTAATCATATTCCAGCTCGAAGGCTAACATTGGACCTTCACCTGCAAAATAAAAACAAATGTCCAATTGCCTGTCCGGTGGTGTGAAGTTACATCGATTGGGCATAACATTATGACCCTGTTACCAGGTTCACCACTGTTCCTTCCTTGGGCCACTTTTGATAGATACTGACCACTTCAGACTGGCAACACCCCACAAGAGCTGCAGTTTTGGAGATGCTCTGATCCAGTGGTCTAGCCATCACAATTTAGCCCTTATCAAACTCACTCAAATTTTTACACTTGTTCATTTTTCCTGCTTCTAACACATCAACTTTGAGGACAAAATGTTCACTTGCTGCCCAATATATCCCACCCACTAACAGGTGCCATGATGAGGAGATCATCAGTGTTATTCACTTCACCTGTCAGAGCTCATAATATTATGCCTGATCGGTGTTTATTACCATTCACTTTACCTGATTGGCTAAAAAAACTTGGCACTTCCCTTTACCATTTTGTTTTCATGGATGGAGTCTTCATACAGAGAAGTGCAAAGAAAGCAGCAGTTCAGAAGATTTAGACGAAAATAGATAGACGAGAACGAGAGAGGCAAGCCCCGAAGAAGTAAACATATCAGCGAATTCATTTTTCTTCACTCACAAAAATTGTTGTGTTAGCAGAGAAGACAATTTTGGACAAGAAGAAACTGGAACACACACTCTAAATGCTGTGCTCAATTCAGAAAATTGGTTTTCACTGAAATTCCACTCCATTTCGTTCTTCTTTTCCTCACACATACATACATACATACATATATTGCTCCATCCAGCATTCAGAAGGGTTATTTACTGAGAAATCGTAAATATATATATATATAAAACTGATACTTATGGATATATAATTTTTTTTCATTCAATATTGCTTGAGATTGCAGAAATAATGAATAACTGCAGAGTAATTGAATTCTGTATTAATGTGACAAAAAAACTGTTACACTAGCCATAAAACCTTCAACAGTCAGCTTCATCTTTGCAGGTTATGTTGCCTAGCATAATAAATGGATTATTTATTTTTTAATATCATTCATGACAAATTAAATTTTTTATTGATTGTTGGATTTTATCATGTTTTTTTCAGAGTTTGAGAAAGATGACTAACTTGGCTATAGAGGTTCTTCAATAAAAACTAAAACTGCCTCCATGATGAAATATGAGTGTTGGATGATATATGAGAATATTCCAAACCACTAATGGTCAATGGTTATGGATTTCTGAAAGGGTCCCTGAATGAGATACGCTCTGTACTAGAGTTCGATCTTAAAGCAATAAGCCTCTCAAGGGTGTTTGTTAAAGTGATTTTTTTCTCAGTTAAGGTTGTTATGCTTCACACCATGTTCTAGTACTCTATAGAGAGGGTTCTCTCATCCTCCTGAGTAATCTTTCTCATTCAAAGTTAATAAGGAGAATCCCACTGGTGCTTTGTAAATTTTGGTTCTAAATGTATTCTTGTTTAGGGTTTGATGATTTATGACATTTACACTTTACAAGCTCATATATAATCACAAATGCAGATTGTGTTTTGGTGAAGATTTTACGGTGGACAAGAAGTGCAAAACAAAATAACAAATCCGAAAACACAATAATAAAACCGAAAACAAAATAACAAATCAGAAAACAAAGTAACAAATCAAAAAACAGAATAACAAATCTGAAAACAAAATAACAAATCCAAAAACCAAAAAAACAAACAAACTTGAAAACAAAATAACAAATCAGAAAACAAAATAACAAATCCGAAAACAAAATAACAAATCCAAAAACAGAATAACAAATCCGAAAACAAAATAACAAATCGAAAAACAGAATAACAAATCAGAAAGCAGAATAACAAATCCAAAAACAGAATAACAAATCATAAAACAAAATAACAAATCATAAAACAAAATAACAAATCAGAAACCAAAGTAACAAATCAAAAAACAGAATAACAAATCAGAAAACAAAATAACAAATCCAAAAACAGAATAACAAATCAGAAAACAAAATAACAAATCATAAAACAAAATAACAAATCATAAAACAAAATAACAAATCAGAAAACAAAGTAACAAATCAAAAAACAGAATAACAAATCCAAAAACAGAATAACAAATCCGAAAACAAAATAACAAATCGAAAAACAGAATAACAAATCAGAAAGCAGAATAACAAATCCAAAAACAGAATAACAAATCATAAAACAAAATAACAAATCAGAAAACAAAATAACAAATCATAAAACAAAATAACAAATCAGAAAACAAAGTAACAAATCAAAAAACAAAATAACAAATCATAAAACAAAATAACAAATCAGAAAACACAATAACAAATCAGAAAGCAGAATAACAAATCATAAAACAAAATAACAAATCATAAAACACAATAACAAATCAGAAAGCAGAATAACAAATCATAAAACAAAATAACAAATCATAAAACAAAATAACAAATCAGAAAGCAGAATAACAAATCAGAAAACACAATAACAAATCAGAAAGCAGAATAACAAATCATAAAACAAAGTAACAAATCCGAAAACACAATAACAAATCAGAAAACAAAATAACAAATCAGAAAACACAATAACAAATCAGGAAGCAGAATAACAAATCATAAAACAAAATAACAAATCATAAAACAAAATAACAAATCCGAAAACACAATAACAAATCAGAAAGCAGAATAACAAATCAGAAAACAGAATAACAAATCAGAAAACAAAATAACAAATCAGAAAGCAGAATAACAAATCATAAAACAAAATAACAAATCCGAAAACACAATAACAAATCAGAAAGCAGAATAACAAATCAGAAAACAAAATAACAAATCCGAAAACACAATAACAAATCCGAAAACACAATAACAAATCAGAAAACAAAATAACAAATCAGAAAGCAGAATAACAAATCCAAAAACAGAATAACAAATCATAAAACAGAATAACAAATCATAAAACAAAATAACAAATCAGAAAGCACAATAACAAATCAGAAAACAAAATAACAAATCCGAAAACAAAATAACAAATCCGAAAACACAATAACAAATCAGAAAAAACAAAATAACAAATCAAAAAGCAGAATAACAAATCAGAAAACAAAATAACAAATCAGAAAGCAGAATAACAAATCAGAAAACAAAATAACAAATCAGAAAGCAGAATAACAAATCAGAAAACAAAATAACAAATCAGAAAACAAAATAACAAATCAGAAAGCACAATAACAAATCAGAAAGCAGAATAACAAATCCAAAAACAGAATAACAAATCATAAAACAAAATAACAAATCAGAAAGCACAATAACAAATCAGAAAGCAGAATAACAAATCCGAAAACAGAATAACAAATCATAAAACAAAATAACAAATCAGAAAGCACAATAACAAATCAGAAAACAAAATAACAAATCCGAAAAACACAATAACAAATCAGAAAGCAGAATAACAAATCATAAAACAAAATAACAAATCATAAAACAAAATAACAAATCCGAAAACACAATAACAAATCAGAAAGCAGAATAACAAATCAGAAAACAAAATAACAAATCCGAAAACACAATAACAAATCCGAAAACACAATAACAAATCAGAAAACAAAATAACAAATCAGAAAGCAGAATAACAAATCCAAAAACAGAATAACAAATCATAAAACAGAATAACAAATCATAAAACAAAATAACAAATCAGAAAGCACAATAACAAATCAGAAAACAAAATAACAAATCCGAAAACACAATAACAAATCAGAAAGCAGAATAACAAATCCGAAAACACAATAACAAATCAGAAAAAACAAAATAACAAATCAAAAAGCAGAATAACAAATCAGAAAACAAAATAACAAATCAGAAAGCAGAATAACAAATCAGAAAACAAAATAACAAATCAAAAAGCAGAATAACAAATCCAAAAACAGAATAACAAATCATAAAACAAAATAACAAATCAGAAAGCACAATAACAAATCAGAAAGCAGAATAACAAATCCAAAAACAGAATAACAAATCATAAAACAGAATAACAAATCAGAAAGCAGAATAACAAATCAGAAAACAAAATAACAAATCCGAAAACAAAATAACAAATCCGAAAACACAATAACAAATCAGAAAGCAGAATAACAAATCAGAAAACACAATAACAAATCAGAAAGCAGAATAACAAATCAGAAAGCAGAATAACAAATCAGAAAACAAAATAACAAATCAGAAAACAAAATAACAAATCAGAAAACAAAATAACAAATCAGAAAGCAGAATAACAAATCAGAAAACAGAATAACAAATCAGAAAACAGAATAACAAATCAGAAAACAGAATAACAAATCAGAAAACAGAATAACAAATCAGAAAGCAGAATAACAAATCAGAAAACAAAGTAACAAATCAGAAAGCAGAATAACAAATCAGAAAACAAAATAACAAATCAGAAAACAAAATAACAAATCAGAAAACAAAATAACAAATCAGAAAACAAAATAACAAATCAGAAAACAAAATAACAAATCAGAAAACAGAATAACAAATCAGAAAGTAGAATAACAAATCAGAAAACAGAATAACAAATCAGAAAACAGAATAACAAATCAGAAAACAAAGTAACAAATCAGAAAACAAAATAACAAATCAGAAAACAAAATAACAAATCAGAAAACAAAATAACAAATCAGAAAACAAAATAACAAATCAGAAAACAGAATAACAAATCAGAAAGCAGAATAACAAATCAGAAAACAGAATAACAAATCAGAAAACAAAGTAACAAATCAGAAAGCAGAATAACAAATCAGAAAACAGAATAACAAATCAGAAAACAGAATAACAAATCAGAAAACAGAATAACAAATCAGAAAGCAGAATAACAAATCAGAAAACAGAATAACAAATCAGTAAGCAGAATAACAAATCAGAAAGCAGAATAACAAATCAGAAAACAAAATAACAAATCAGAAAGCAGAATAACAAATCAGAAAACAAAATAACAAATCAGAAAGCAGAATAACAAATCAGAAAACAGAATAACAAATCAGAAAGCAGAATAACAAATCAGAAAACAGAATAACAAATCAGAAAACAAAATAACAAATCAGAAAACAGAATAACAAATCAGAAAGCAGAATAACAAATCAGAAAGCAGAATAACAAATCAGAAAACAGAATAACAAATCAGAAAACAGAATAACAAATCAGAAAGCAGAATAACAAATCAGAAAGCAGAATAACAAATCAGAAAGCAGAATAACAAATCAAAAAAACAAAGTAGCAAATCAGAAAGCAGAATAACAAATCAGAAAACAAAGTAACAAATCAGAAAACAGAATAACAAATCAGAAAGCAGAATAACAAATCAGAAAGCAGAATAACAAATCAGAAAGCAGAATAACAAATCAGAAAACAGAATAACAAATCAGAAAACAGAATAACAAATCAGAAAGCAGAATAACAAATCAGAAAGCAGAATAACAAATCAGAAAACAGAATAACAAATCAGAAAGCAGAATAACAAATCAGAAAGCAGAATAACAAATCAGAAAACAAAGTAGCAAATCAGAAAACAAAATAACAAATCAGAAAACAGAATAACAAATCAGAAAACAGAATAACAAATCAGAAAGCAGAATAACAAATCAGAAAACAGAATAACAAATCATAAAACAAAATAACAAATCAGAAAGCAGAATAACAAATCAGAAAACAGAATAACAAATCAGAAAACAGGATAACAAATCCGAAAACAAGATAACAAATCAGAAAACAGAATAACAAATCAGAAAACAAAATAACAAATCAGAAAACAGAATAACAAATCAGAAAACAAAATAACAAATCAGAAAACAAAATAACAAATCAGAAAACAAAGTAGCAAATCAGAAAACAAAATAACAAATCAGAAAACAGAATAACAAATCAGAAAACAGAATAACAAATCAGAAAGCAGAATAACAAATCAGAAAACAGAATAACAAATCAGAAAACAGAATAACAAATCAGAAAGCAGAATAACAAATCAGAAAGCAGAATAACAAATCAGAAAACAAAGTAGCAAATCAGAAAACAAAATAACAAATCAGAAAACAGAATAACAAATCAGAAAACAGAATAACAAATCAGAAAGCAGAATAACAAATCAGAAAACAGAATAACAAATCAGAAAACAGAATAACAAATCAGAAAGCAGAATAACAAATCAGAAAACAGAATAACAAATCAGAAAACAGGATAACAAATCCGAAAACAAGATAACAAATCAGAAAACAGAATAACAAATCAGAAAACAAAATAACAAATCAGAAAACAGAATAACAAATCAGAAAACAAAATAACAAATCAGAAAACAAAATAACAAATCAGAAAACAAAATAACAAATCAGAAAAAAAACAAATCCAAAAACAAAAACAAACACAAAAAAAAAATCTGAAAACAGAATAACAATTCAGAAAACAAGTGACAAATCCCTGGGGTTTTTTTTTCTTTTTTTCTGATTTGTTATTTTATTTTTGGATTTGTTATTTTGTTTTTGTATCCTCTCGTTTAATCATCATCCTTGTCATCACCGTTCTCGTTGAATATCAAAACATCAGCCTGACCATTATAATTATCACTTCAGCTGCTTCCCTTTAGCTGAGTCTTGGTGTGCGGAGAGGAAAAGAAAATGAAAACAAATTGTAGTGAAAGGTGGTGATGTTAACACCAGGCTTTAAGGATTTATAAGCTGTAAAGTGCCAGATGTCTACAGTTTCTGAAGGGTCTCATGGGCCTTTAGATGCACTCACGTAAACGGACATGCTCCACTGGCACAAGCGGTTAACGAAATCCTCGTCCAGATCAGGGTGGAAATCTTTATTCGAGAGTGTTTAGAGCCAAATTAAATATCTCATGCAGATCAATGAATGGTGTGTTGGTAGCACTGTGGATTGCTGGAATCTGATTGGTCAGAAAGTTCAGATTAATATTCTATAGCACGACTCTGACAGTAGTTACTGCTTTTCAGGGGTTTATATTAATGAGCTCATTCTAATATATTATTGCTTCGATAGTAACTTACACAGAAACTTTTACAGCAGGCAGAAAAAAATTTGTAAATAAAAAAATGTGTACAATTATTTAATATGTAAGGAGTCTCTAGTGTCAGTGCAATAGTAATTATACATTCACACAGGATAGTCTTCAGGACAAGGCTTCGTGATTTCTCATACTTGACAATCTATATTTTTTTTGTCTTATTAACTCAAGAAAGAAAGAAAGAAAGAAAGATAAAGACTGGCGATGGAATGATTGTTCATAACTAGACATAAGCTGTTTCTATATGAAGTATGAAATATTGTTCTTGAATGAATGAAATGTTTAAAAAAGTAAATAATGAACATTGCACCATGGTAATAGTATCTCTGCTTTGCATTTGTCTATCATATGATTATTTTCCCTTGTTGTGTTTCAATCCCCACATATAGATTGCACACTCACTCCTACACATAAATACCGCATAAGTAACATACTGATTATTAATGAACATTAATCTGACAGACCTGTGTGTGTGTGTGTGTGTGTGTGTGTGTGTGTGTGTGTGTGTTGCTGCCAGTATAAACATCCGAAGACATTTCCACTTGTACTCCATTTGCACACTCACACTCAAAACCTTCATCTCCAAATATAAGGCATCAAATCTGCATGGAAACTTCCTTCGGAAATGTGTGCATCTAATTATAAGGGAACAAAAAAGGAAACACCAGGAAGTGCAAGAAAGACAGTGGAAGAAATTATCATCAGAAAGGCACGAGTATAATCTAGTCTGAATAGAGCATTCGATTACAGTGCGTGCATGTGTGTGTGTGTGTGTGTGTGTGTGTGAGAGAGAAAGCATAGGGTCCCTTAAATTAGCTTTCTAATGAGAAGGAGACAGAGAGAGCTATTCTGCTATTCAACCTTTGATTTTTCTTCAATGAGAATTTTTTTTATTTATTTATTTCACTTTATTATTATTATTATTATTATTATTATTATTATTATTATTATTATTATTATTATTATTATTAAGTTAATAGTATTATTAAGTTTTTCATCATGGAGAAGTCTTCAGGATAGATGGTTTTAGGATTTAGTTTTGTTTTGTTTTTTAATTCAAGAGCGATAATCAAAATGGCTTTTAAAAAGAAAGACACACCTTTAATGTAACTATAAATGAACAAACAAGTATGATGTTGATAAAGGATTTTTTTTCCCTATTTAAAAACCTCAGGGTTTTATTTTTCATGTTTTTAGGCTAGATTAATAGTGAACAATAATACCTTTATCTTGAAATAACTCAGTACTAAGACCAGCCTAGCCTATTGATAATTATTTACAATTTTCTACCAAATAATTCTAGTATCAATTCTAGCATGTAGTTTTGAATGATACGTGCTTCTCCGTGTTTTAATCCTCCATCTTTTTTATTATTATTCATCAAAATAACATTGTAGGACACCAGGGGAATGGTGTTATCACAGGGCGATCAGCATCACTGGTCTGTGTTGTCAATTTGCCTGCAGCACTTTTCTTTATTCTGACTGACTAAACAGCATCTGAGAGAAATTTTTAGCTCGCCTCAGGACAGCTCAGGTGCACGAGAGGTGGCGTACACTCTTCCATGCCTGTCCATCAATCGTTCCCTTCCTCAGCATTCCACATTCCCTTTAAACCCCAGCAGGAGCAGACGGTTCTCATCCAGTTTTCTGACTGCTTCCTCCAGCCATGCCTTTCTACCACAGCATCTCAATCTGACTCTCGGGTCCTTGCGGCTGCAGCCTCAAACAGGGTTTAATACTGGCTCTGCATTTCATGCTCTAATCATCATGTCTATGCATGCATCCCCTTTTAACCCAGGGGTGGACATATCAGTAGCTCGGGGCACCAGAACGATCAGATTATAGATCTGGGTTTTATTTGTTTGGGGTATTTTTCACTTGGTTGCCAAGTATGATCAAAAACCCTTCTTCTTATTGGCTTTCACTAAATAAACTGTGCATATCACTTTCCATGGTGTGCTCATGCTCATATATTCATTTTCCTTAATCTGTATTAACCTTAATACATGTGTAATAACAGTCTTGTATTCATTCTTAATCATTTGCACACTTTTAACAGATTGTTATTGGTTATTTTCAAATTCAACCTTTAGATTAAAGGAAAAGGACCATTAAAGGTAAGAGAATAAGATTTTTCGGTGCTTAGTTTCCCCACATGCACTGGAAAGGATAAGACTATGATTGTAATAAGTTTCACTGCAAATGATATTATCAGCAATAACTTGAGTGAAAAGCAGAAATATTTTAAATATTTGCATGAATTTCAGAGTACATCCTCTTTAGCTGTAATGACCCTGTTCTTGTCTGTGCCCTCGAGCTGGACAGACTCTATACAACACTTTTACTTGTGGAAGATCTAATGATCTATGTGAGATCGAATCTACCGTAGTGTTGTCTGAGCAGACGCTTTAACGAAAGGGATAGGATTCATGGAAAATCTGACCTTTTGTACAAAGGACAAATTTGCCTAAGTTTAAACAGTGACCTAGAAACTGTGCAACAGGTAAGCCGGATGCCTTTCCTGACAGAACCCTCCAATTTTGTCCGGGCTTGGGACCGTCACTGAGAATTAACTATTCAGTGGCTGGGTCAGCTCCCTGTCCAGGAATCGAACCCAGGCCGCAGCAGCGAGAGCACAGGATCCTGTTGCTGGACCACTGGGAGGCTCTGTCTCCTTGTGAATGTATTATGTCAAAAACTCTCAATGTACTTCCTTGGGATAAAGGAAAAAGATAGAGATGAATTTATGGACACTGTATGTTGGAAATACACTGATAAAAGTGAGTAACCATGTGGTTGTTGAAGCTAATGTACATAAGTAGCTAACATGCTTGCTAACATGTGGTATGTTATTAGCTACCACTTTTTAGCCTCATCAGGTCAGTTTCTGGGAGCTTTTACTTGTCTGACAGACTAACAAATACTTTTAGGATTCGTCCACCAGTTAACCTTCTCTAGTTTCCCTCACCATTGCTGAATTTATGTTTCAGAAGCATGTGCTCACTGTGTCACAGCCAAGCGGCTTGTATTAATGTATGATTGAATAGAAAGACAGCGATTTCCCGTGTGGACTCCTTTTCCTTTTTCTCCTTCCAATCCTTTACATTTCCTGTCTCCCTTGCTTACTCTTCTCTTTCTTTCTCTTCATCCATCACATTTCTTTTCGCTCCCTGTACATGTTGAGACACATTTTGCACAAGGAAAATAACACTCACAAGATTGAGGGCAAAAACGACCCATCTCCCTCTCAGCATGTCCTCCTGCCTGGCTGTCGGCCTCCATATCCGGTAGGAAACATTCAGAAAAACGGACAGAATTTGCCCGATAACAGCGTACAATTTGTATGCTCAATCTGCCTTTCTGTATTATAGAGAAATTTTCAGCGCTCTGCTAGTTGTTATCACATCCAAATTGAGTGTCTGATTCAGAAGTCTGAAAAGTGCAGGCATGATTATTCGTTCTGGTCAAGGGTCATGAGTTTGTGCTTATTCTTTGTCCTTTTCTTTATGTCTTGCAATTGATTTGGTTCTAAATCCTGATTTTACCTCTGGTTTGATCAAACAATGTAGAAACTACAGCACTTTTCATACTGAAATGTGTAGCTGTTAACTCCAAGTGTCACTGAAACAGAAAGAATATTTGTCATACGTATATACATCAGCTGGCCTCCCAGCCTGTTAGGAAGCCAGGGTCAGAGCACAAGGTCAGCAGTGATATGCCACCTCTGGAGCAGAGAGGGTTAAGGGTCTTGCTTGTGGGCCCAACAGTGGCAGCTTCGCAGTGCTGGGGCTTGAATCCTCGACCTTCTCATCAGTAACCTAGAGCCTTGAAAACAGAAAGAGCTCAGAAACACTAAAAGACCTTGCAGAGCACAGAAAACAACTGTGATAGACAGAAGAATTCTTTCCTTGGTGAAGAAAAACTCTTTCATAACAGTTGACCAGTTCAAGAACACTCTCCAGGAGGTAGATACATTCGTGTCAAAGTCAACGAACAAGAGAAGAGTTCACCAAAGTAAATCCCGAGGGCTAAGCATGAGATTTTAACCATTACTAAGCCTCAAAAATATACAGTGGAACCTGGGCAAACCTACGAATTTAATTTGTTCCAGAGGTGAAAATTTGTATTGTGAAACAAATTTCCGCATAAGAATTAATGTAAATGCAGATAATCCGTTCCAGCCACCCAAAAATATTAGCAATATGACCAATACGAAGCGTATGTAAACTGTATGGATGCTTACAAAGAACTGACCCAAGCCAAGCATTCCATGTCAAGGGTCCTCACAGGAAGTCGTGCCACCAAGCTTGGGCTAAAAATAGAACAGACCACCCACACCACCGATCTGTCAACAAAAAAACAACCGAAAAATCAGCTAGCTTTTGAACTCATGCTGAATGCAACATTGGTATCGTGGGTTGACGATAAAAAATTTGTGATATTCGTAAACTTGCTTTGGTTGGCTTCACTCGGCTTTCCACTAACGCAAACAAGTTTTGAACGGCTCCCAGACGTACGTGCAACTTAGCCCACGTTCGTTTCGGTTTGTTCGTATTCCAAAAATGATTCATATGCCGATGCAAATTTCTTGCAAAATTTCAAGTCTTAAGGCAAAAATTCGTAAGAGAAGGCATTCGTATGCCGAGGTTCCACTGTATGTGTGAATAAGAATAGAAAAGGAGGTTTTAGGAGCAATTCCTAAAGATTCACCAACTTTTTTGCTCAAACTTTATATTTACATAAATACAGAGACAGTAGGGCAGAGAAACGCCGGCAGCTTCTTTTGGAGTTTTGTTAAGGGAATTGCCTGAGTGGAACAGAAGACCTCAACTGCCAAGTGTTAATTAGAGATGTGGAGAGGAAGTGTAGGGAGGCGACTCAGCACCACTTTTCTGTTAATACCATTTGGGGCTGGCATGTCACAACACGCTGCTTAAGACACACACACACACACACACACACACACACACACTAACACATTTTGCATACCATTCTTCATTTATTAATCTTACACTAGTTTACAAAGTCAGGTACAACCACCTTATAGCTGTCAGTGTAAAATTTACAAAAACATCCACCCTCTACCTCGTCCATCAGTAGGACTGGACCACCACAGAACCACCACTGAGCTTATCTTACTTTATTCTCACATTCACATTCTTGTTAGAAACTCCAGCACTGGCACAATTTGTGCTAATTATCTTCTGGCCTTCATCAGTGTCAGTTTCTGACCACAGCTCTACTATTGGCTGAATAGCTTTGCTTGGCAACCCTGAGGTTTCTCAACCAAGCAGTGTCCCTGAGCTGTTTAAAAACCCAACACCACCGCTGTGTGTGTTATCTCAAACCAACGCCTCACAAAATTCCTGCTAATTGGTGTGACTGCTGGTTAGTATCTGGTTTGCATTTCATTTTTATTTTCTTTTGCTATTCTTTCTTAGATTATTTCTATAATTTAATTTAAGTAATTTTCTCATTATATGCAGAAGCTCCATCATCTGGATCATACAGTAGTATTGTTCCTTATACGTCCGTATTTTGGCCTAAATATAAATCATAAAAAAATAATCCAGCCACACAACCGAGCATGTCCCGCTTATTTGTCGATTCCCTTGAGCCGGGGTCATCGCTCTCATGATCCGAGTAATCCCAAACACGTTCCCAGATGCCGAGGTCTGGGCTCTGAGGTGTCCAGCCTGTTGTTTTGAGTGCAACTGAAGATTTTGTCTAGAATGAGTGAATTGATTTTTATTTCTTTTTTTGCAGTGTGTCATTATCATGCTAAAGAATCTATTTTGTTCAGAGTTCAACGTTTTCCAGAGCGTATTAACGTCCCAGTGAATAGTGTAAGATAACGTTACATCATTTTTGAATGATACAGTTACAGGATATTACACTAAACATCCAGCTGATGAGACTCTGATGTGAATTTTTTTTTATTTAAGGCAGTAATTAATTAGACAATACAGACTGTCTCAATGTGGCTTTACAAAAAAAATGAATACATAAAAAAAATGAGCAAGCAGAGATGACGTGAAGACACCATGAGAAGAGTCAAACACTTCTGGATGGTGGAATTAAATGCCATGTATACGGTTTCATGGACAAGGGAAATGGTACTACGTGTAATGAGAGGATGAGAAAATGCCTCGTTGCATAAGTCTTCACCCCCTGTGCTTTGTAAGCCTCAAGTATACACAAATGAATGATATGGAGGACACAACTAGCCTCTAAATGTGAATTATTGAAAAAAAATTCCAGATAAATACCACCTTACTACAATTCTGTGAATTCTCAGAAGGAAAGCTGTAAAAATGAAGAGCATTTTGTATACATTTTGTATATATAGAATATTTCATTTCATTTCATTTATTTCTCATTTATATTTTAGATTTCATTTATATTTTTTAATTCATTTTGTACTTTTGAATACATTTGTATATAGAGATTATTTCATTTATTTTCCATTTATATTTCATTTATATTTATTTTTCTTATGATCTGAAGCAATCTCTGGCAAAAGAATTTCCTTCAGGATTAATAAAGTTCTATCTTATGTTATCTTACACCGATCAGGCATAACATTATGACCACCTACCTAATATTGCGCTGGTCCCCCTTTTGCTGCCAAAACAGCCTTGACCCATCGAGGCATGGACTCCACTAGATCCCTGAAGGTGTGCTGTGGTTTCTGGCACCAAGATGTTAGCAGCAGATCCTTTAAGTCTTGTAAGTTACAGGACATAAAGGATACTTGTGATAGATACTGACCACTGCAGACCGGAAACACCCCACAAGAGCTGCAGTTTTGGAGATGCTCTGATCCAGTGGTCTAGCCATCACAATTTGGCCCTTCATCAAACTCGCTCAAATCCTTACGCTTGTCCATTGTTCCTGCTTCTAACACATTAACTTTGAGGACAAAATGTTCACTTGCTGCCTAATATATCCCACCCACTAACAGGTGCCATGATGAGGAGATCATCAGTGTTATTCATGTCACTTTTCAGTGCTCATAATGTTGTGCCTGATCGGTGTACATTAAAGAGATTTAGGAAATTAGAAATAAAGTCATAGACATGCGTAAGATAGGAATAAAGTCCATAATAATACCCCAGTGAACACTACCGGATCAATTCCCTCAAAACTCAAGCAGCAGTGAGGCGAACGATCAATTTGAACGAGCTTCAGAGTTCAAGAGCGCTGAATACAACTGGTCTGTTTGGGAGGGTAACAAGAAAGAATGTATTACTGGAGAAAAAACACCAGAAAGCATCAATGCAAGAATATTTTCCATGGAATGGGATATCCAACTAACTCATATCTGTGTAACAGTCAGGTATACACATATATTTACCCATGTAGAGTATTTTATCAATGGTTACGAAACAACAAAACATTATAAACAATAAAATAAACATAATTGGATGCTCCAGGCCTGAGTCTGTTATTAGACAATGTTATTACACCTACAGTACATCCAGAAACAGGACTAATTAATGCCTCTTGCATTTCTAATTCAGTCAGAAGCTTAATAATAAAGGAAGTGAAAAACACTGGAAAGTAGGCTAGGGTGAAAGAAGTACAAGGTTCGTTTTAAAGTTCCTTCTCTGCAGGGATTTTAGAAGAAGCCGCAGTAATGCCTTTGGTTGCTGGTGCAGTTCTGTATGCCTAAAAATATTCTTTTGGCAACAACCGTGATGGATTAATTCGGGTGGATTAATTTTAACCACCATGGTGGATAAATTTACATGTGAATGCGGCGTTTATAAACCTCTCGCTTAAAAAACACATAAAAAAGAGAGAGAGAAAGAGAGAGGTAATGTGCATTCCTGTGTGTGTGTGTGTGTATGTGTGTGTGTTTTCTGCTTCTTTGACTAATATAAAAATGTTGATTACATGTGACTGTGTGTGTGTGTGTGTGTCTGTTCATGTTCCTCGCTTGCCTGAAAAAGTTTATATAGACATTGTTGCTGTGATTAGCCGAGCGTATTTGTGCAATCCCTCCATCCGAGAAGAGAGAGAGAGAGAGAGAGAGAGAGAGAGAGAGAGAGAGAGAGCAAGAGAGAGCGAGAGAGAGAGATGGGGTTTAAAAGCAAAATAAATCTTTAAAAATTATAATAAAGTGACTGACATCTCTTTCAGGACATAAATTATTCATGACTTATTTAGTAAGTAAATTTGCATTTAGTGTTTGCGGAGCAAAGGCGGTGAGAAGGTTAGATTGTGGGCTAAAGGGTCTGTGTGTTGTATTGTAATTGTGTATTTAAGGGGTGTGTGTGTGTGTGTGTGTGTGTGTGTGTGTGTGTGTGTGTGTGTGTGTGTGTCTGTGTGTGTGTGTGTGTGTTTCACGTTGGCTCCCTCCTGGGAGGTTCGTACTGAATTGAGTTGACTGACAGACAGAAGGCTGTTCCCCTGTGACAGAAAAGTGATTACCACTCTGAGGCTCATAATGAATGGATTTTCTCCCGCAGGAATCAGGAAGGCGCTCTTCACTGCTGTAGGAGTGGGGGAGAGAGAGACAGACAGACTGACAGACTGATATACAGATAGACTGACCAACAGACAGACAGGCTGACCGACAGACAGAGTGAATGATAGACAGACAGACAGATTAATAGACAGACAGACAGGCATAGAGTCTAATAGACAGACAGACAGACCGACTAATGGATAGACAGACTGATAGGCAGACAGGCAGGCAGACTAATAGACAGACAGACAGACAGACAGACAAACAGACAGACCGACATACAGACAGGCTGATAGGCCGACAGGCTGATTGACAGACAGACAGACTGATAGGCAGATAGACAGACAGACAGAATGGCAGACAGGCAGACAGACTGAAATACAGACTGACTGATGGATAGACAGACAAGCTGATAGACAGACTGACTGACTGATAGACAGACAGACAAGCTGATAGACAGACAAACTGATGAACAGACAAACAGGCAGACAGACTGATAGACAGACAGACAGACAGAAAGTCTGATAGACAGACAGACTGATAGACAGACAGACAGACTAAAAGACAGACAGACTGACAGAACGACAGACTGATAGACGACAGACAGACAGACAGGCTGATAGACAGACAGATAAACAAAATGTTAGACAGACAGACAGACAGGCAGGCTGATAGACAGAGACAGACAGACTAATAATCAGACACACTTATGCAGGCAAATTGAAAGGCAGATGAATTGACAAATTGATCATTAAACAGACAAAAAAAAACCAGAAAAAGCAGATGGATGTATATACAGACAGATGGATATATACAGAAGAACAGCTTCGCCGCTGCTCGGATTTGATTCTGTGGAACTGTATAGGAGAGAAGTACCAGATTCTTTCAAAAAATCTTGTTGATGATGATGGATGATGAAGGTGTTAGTGCTGATGGTGGTGGTGAGGCATTTTGTAACACATCCCTCCAGTACCTCTCATTTACAATCACCTGGATCGAGATCCGGTTCAAAGCTCATAAGCATTTCAGTCTTTTTTTTTTCCTCGTTAATCCGTTCCATCAGCTCATGTGCCATGTAGATGAGGGATGAGGGTGGAGTCATCCTGGAAGAGACCACTCCCATCAGGAGAGATATATTTCATCATAACAATTTAATGGCAGCAATAAATAAACACAGAAATTAAAAAAAAAAAAAAAAAAAAAAAAAAATGGCCATGCAAAGAAAATGTTTACCCTGCATCATTTATTAAATTAATAATTTTTCTGATTATCGATCAGCTCACAAGACAGAAGCACAAAATGAAAGTAAACGTCATTCACTTATAAACACTTATAGACATTTCTAATAAAAGAAAACAAAAATAAGAGTCCTTCACGTACAGCCTCTTATTTTTTAACGATTCCTGTTCTGACTGCTGATTTTGCTGAAAAACCTTGATGTTTCACCATAGAAAGGTTTCAAAACATTTAATTCTGCAGTCACTTCAAGACTGAAAAAAAACCAAACCTTTTTAGATAAAAAAAATTGTACATTTTTGCTTCGGATTAAAGCGTTTACTAAATAAACAAACGTAATATAAATGTAAATTAGGGTTAAAATGAATTCATCAGTTAAAATATGTACAAAAAAGTAATGAAAGGTAAAGAAAGGCAGCTTTATTTTAAATTTGTTAAATAAAAATATATACAAATATTTACAAGCTTCTGAAGCCCATTCATATTCACATCATTGCATAGGATATTGGTGTGATTTCTGTTAATGATATTTTTAATATATTTTCATTTTAAAAGTCAACTAACATACAGGAATGAAGAATGGAAACGAAATGTGTGACGACTAAAATGTCTTGGTTTATAAGATGCCTTAATGTACTTTTTTGTATTAAATAGGGCTAATAGATTTCTATATTTGATCCATTTTGACCAGATTTTGTGTGTGTGTGAGAGTGTGTGTGTGAGAGTGTACACCGCTGGAATACGATCAAAGGTCAGGGACTGATTAAAAATCAACAGGCACTTCAAGAGATGAGCTTTCTCTCTCTCTCTCTCTCTCTCTCTCTCTCTCTCTCTCTCTCTCTCTCTCTCTCTCTCTCTCTCTCTCTCTCTCTCTGTGTGTGCGTGTAGCCATCATGGTGGATGACATCTTGATTGGCATACACAGGTTCTTTTCATTCAGAGCAATCTAAAATATAAACATAAGAGAGAGGTGGTTTTATATTTCTAGATTTTATACTTTTATGTGAATTATATACACTTTTCATCCCGGGCATAGAATCTTTTTATAAGCCGTGCTATACAGCAAGTCTATTTTTATGCAAATCAAAGAGAAAGAGAGAGAGAGAATATGAATGAGAAGAGAAGAGGAAAGACTATTCATTCAATGAAGATATGAGAAGAACAAAGCAAGGAGAGGAGAAAAATAGACATGCTCTATGAGATCTTATTCAGTGCTGAGGAAGACCCAAGACTGCTGGGTCAAATCATGAATGAAACAATAGAAGGAAACAAAAAAGAGAAAAAGATAAGGAGGCGGAGTTGAGAGAGAGAGAGAGAGAGAGAGAGAGAAGGGGAGGAGGTTGAGTTCTGGCTAATTTCAGCTGCATGGAGGAAGGAGGCCATCCGATCGGTTTATCCTGGCATTCACTCTGATGTGTTTTGTGCTCCCATTTTCCGGCACGTTTCATATTCGCAGTGTGGTGCAGCGTGTTACAGTGCTGCACAGTGACAGACACAGACCTTGACTGTTGTTCCTCTAT
>JAUCMX010000004.1:27060290-27095290 GCA_033459395.1 Hemibagrus guttatus
CAGCATTTAATATGAATGAAATTATGCATTTTTTTATTGCTCTAAACATTTAAAAAGAATTTTAAAAAATTATGTCCTTAAAGGTCCTTTTAAAAAAAATGGCAAAATCTGTATATACAAACAGAATAAAATAACTTTTTTCGTTTTAGTTTCATTTAAACATTGTGTGTGTCTGTGTGTGTGTGTGTGTGTGTTTTATTTCATCATTAGCTCGTCACATTTGAATTCAGTTCTGCGAAACACGATCTCTGTGTAATGAGACACATGCTACAGGATTGATATGAAGCATGTAGACATATTGAACAGTTAGATGTGCTAATAAAGGTACTAGTATGTCACACACACACACACACACACACACACACACACACACACACACACACACACATCCGCCATCCAACCATTCCCTTCATTTTCCTTTCTCGATTTTCCTTCCTTCCTTCCTTCCTTCCTTCCTTCTTTTCTTACTTGCCTTAAGCATAATTTTGTCCTTACTTTTACTGTCCTTCCTCCCTCCCTCCCTCCCTCCCTCCCTCCCTCCATCCCTCCCTCCAACTTACTAAATAAACAAAAATAATTAAACCTATGCTCTTTCTTTCTTTCTTTCTTTCTTTCTTTCTTTCTTTCTTTCTTTCTTTCTTTCTTTCTTTCTTTCTTTCTTTCAAGGCTTGAAACTATATTCTATGAAGCTTAAACATTAGAAACCTTTGTGTTGGCGTAACCCCTGGTTCTCCCATTCTTCCTCTATGTCTGCAGTATAAACAGGTGGAGCAGTACATGTCCTTCCACAAGCTGCCAGCAGACATGCGTCAGAGGATCCATGATTACTACGAGCACCGTTACCAGGGCAAGATGTTTGATGAGGAGAGCATCCTGGGGGAGCTGAACGAGCCACTCAGGGAGGTAAGCACAAACACATGAAGATCTTAGACACAATATAATGCTATTTCTTTCCCAAGATCAGCGTTTCTGTGGAGGTGATTGGCGGATTTTTGAAGGGCTTAATTATTTCCCATGAACTAAATTTGACGATTCATGTAATTACTTTATGTTCCACACAAGATGTTGGCATAATTGCTTTAAATTTAAGGATAAAACCTGAAAACAGTAAGTGTGTCACTACACAAAGCCTGTAATTAATTGGATTAGTCATATCCTGCTCTTTAAGAGAGAAACTAATATCACAAGTAAAGCAGAAATGGAGAAATATGCTTCATACAATAGAAATATTAAGAGCGTGGTATGTTTTAGAAATGCAAACGATTTTCAGGAAACTAAGACAACTTCTTCTGCTAATGTTGTCTTATTGTTTAGCATGTTTGCCTCACACTTCAGGGGTTGGGGGTTTGAATCCTGCCCCACCCGTATGAATGGGATTTGCTTCTTCACCCCGTTCTTCGGTTCCCTCTTCCAGTCCAAATACATATGTTGTACATGATTAGCATCTCTACATTGTCTGCAGTGTGTGTGTGGGTGCACCCTGCAATAGGGTGAGGCCTAGTCCAGGTTGCCCCATAAGTCCCCTGGCATTGGCTCCAGGTTCCCACGACCATTTGTAGGTTAATTGGTACAGAAAATGGATGGATGGATGGATTGTTTTACACTGTAGTACCGCTTTAATATAACTCACTTTCCTGCTTTTGCAGGAAATAATCAACTTCAACTGTCGGAAGCTGGTGGCATCGATGCCCCTGTTCGCCAACGCGGATCCGAATTTCGTGACATCGATGCTGACCAAGCTGCGCTTCGAAGTTTTCCAACCTGGAGATTACATCATCCGAGAAGGCACCATTGGGAAGAAGATGTACTTCATACAGCACGGAGTCGTTAGCGTGCTCACTAAAGGGAACAAGGAAACCAAGCTGTCAGATGGTTCCTACTTTGGAGGTAATGGAGCTTTAACTGGAACAGAAACACCATACGGTCTGAGATGTACACACGCTGACTCGCACACACACTCAGCAAAGCAAAACCTCTTTACCCACTTCTGCTGGTGATAACACAAAGATTTTATTACAGAAAAAAACAACAAGAAGAACAACAAAACAAAACATACAGCTCCAGGAAATAAGCAGAATTTAGTGAGTCAAACCTTTTCTAATTACATGTGAGTTAAGTATCTCAAGTATCAAGTACATTTGATTTGGCCACATGTTGCCATATATTATTAATATTAATATTATTAATTATTAATAATGAATTAATTCTAATCCTTTAATAGTCACTTCAAATGTACTTGACAACTGAGATACTAATCTCAAGTGTGGTCGGAAAAGCTTCGAATCGTAGCTTTCTGCCTGTTCTGGATTTATTTTTATTATTGTTTTTATATTATTATTATTATTATTATTATTATTATTATTATTATTATTATTATTATTATTGCTAATTTATTTTGGGTTTAAAAAAGCTTTGAATCATAGCTTTCTGACTGTTCTGGATTTATTAATATTAATATTAATATTAATATTAATATTAATATTAATATTAATACTTTATTTTGTGTTTGGAAAAGCTTTGGATTGTAGTTTTCTGCCTGTTCTGGATTTATTATTATTATTATTATTATTATTATTATTATTATTATTATTATTATTATTATTATTAACTTTTTTTCCTTTTATGTTACATTTCCTATCCCCTTTTTCATGGCCTGTATAAAAATCCTTCTGCTTCTTTCTAGGAGTTATATGTTGTTCTTGTTGTTGTTGTTGTTGTTGTTGTTGTTGTTGTAATTAATTAGAGCAGGCCTAAGGGTCACATGTCACTACTTCAAGCAGGAGTTTCAGCTGAATGTGAGGGAATCTAATGCATAAACTGACTAATTTAACACCTCCTACTTATATTTACTTCAGCAGAGAAAGTTGTTAATGTCATCTGAGGCTGAGGGCTTCTCAGTTTCTCTTAACATCCCTTTATTTTCCATTATTACTTTTTTATATTTCAAGTTCTGTCTGAGAAAAATGCCTCCGGCTTTAGGTATGTAATTTCAGGAGGAAAATGCAAAATATATGCTACGATTGTAGGAGGCTAAAACTAATAACTTTCAAAACAGCGTTTTGAGAATTTCAAATAAGCTCCTTTTCAGACTAGCAAAAGCTTTGATTGGAAATTCGTTGATTGTCACTGTTTTTTTTCCTCAACACTTTAAACTGAAAACTGGGTTTCGTTCATTTTTAATGGTGTTTTAATCACAGGAGACCTTGAGCTCAATCAGTGCTGCAGTTTCAGTCTTATTTTTCTTTGTTTATAATGATTTCTGAAAATATAATATTATACTTTTGAGATTATTTCCCATTTCCCATTTCCCAGTTTCTACTAAATTGCCAAGTCATCGGAATACACAGTAAACTCCGCCTTATGTTCTTTGTATCTGTTAGTGCATGAGGTCAAAGGTTAAAAGGTTTTTTTTCTCTCAAGTGTTTAATATAAATTTGTCATAATATAGTAGTAATACCATCATTCACACTGTGTCAATATATAGTATGATTCAGGCTGCTAGGTTGAGTTAATGGGTAAAGCTTCTGTGGCATTTAGCAGCATGTGGCCCACAGGTCCACCATTAATTACATCTAATGTTCATCATGCAAGTTCCTTGACCCCGCTTTGTGGAAATCTTCGAGCATGCCACAATCACAGTAATTCACACTTCAGGCTGAATTTATGGCTTCCCTCACCGGTGGACATCTTGCCCAGGAACATATTATAGTTCTATTTATAATATAAAAAGTATAGGATAGATATATTTCTTACTGAAAACTACAGATTAGTTACTACAAACTCAACAGATACCGACTTAAGTCCAAAAGTTATGTCAATGCTTATGTAAGGAAAGTTACTGGTGTTCAGAGTTGGGTTATGCACATGCTTAAGTCCATTTTCTGGGCTCTGCACAAACATTATTAAATTTGTTTGAATGTAATTGTAGCTCCTGAGTATAAACATTTAAGCAAGCATATACATAATCCAAAACAAATTTCTTCATTTTTGTCACATATACATTACACCAAAGTACAGTGAAAATTTTTATTGTGAAATGAATCTTCCCATAAGAAATAATGTAAATGTAGATATTCTGTTCCAGCCACCCAAAAATATTAGCAATATTACCAACACGAAGTGTATATAAACTGTATGGCTGCTTACAAAGAACTGACCCAAGCCAAGCATTCCATGTCAAGGGTCCTCACAGGAAGTCGTGCCACCAAGCTTGGGCTAAAAATAGAACAGACCGCCCACGCCACCGATCTGTCAACAAAAAAAAAAACGCCCGGAAAATCACCTAGCTTTTGAACGCATGCCGGAGACAACGTTGGTATCGTGGGTTGACTCTTTCCAAACAGCTTTTGCTGACTGAAAAAAAAAATCATAATATTTGTTGACTCGCTTCGGTTGGCTTCACTTGGCTTTCCACTGAAGCTCAGGGGCCAAACGGTGGCAGCTTGGTAGTGCTGGGGCTTAAACTCCGACCTTACGATCAACAACCCAGAGCCTTAACCACTTGAGCTACCACTGCCTTATATAATACAGCATAATATAAAAGAAAGACTAAAGCAAAGTAATACAGTATGAATGAGAAGATGGCAAATATGGAAATAAACCCTTAATAGATAGATAGATAGATAGATAGATAGATAGATAGATAGATAGATAGATAGATAGATAGATAGATAGATAGATAGATAGATAGATAGATAGATCTTTATATCTTTGGGATCTGTAATTATTTCTTAATTGCATTGATATAGTAGAGTGTAATGGTAGTGCTGATGCAATGGCTGAATGTCTATTATCGCTCAGCATTTCCTGGCACCAGTGCAGTGCTGGGAGAGCAGCGGGAACCATTGGGAATTTATAACAAACAGGAATTAGTCACTCATGAAATTAATTTGTATGTGTAGAGGGGGGCAGGTGTTAAACATGGCTGCTGAACTCTCCCAGTGACCCTCTGTTCTGTAAATACGGAACTGAGGAAGACTTGTGCTGAGATGTATATCTGAATAACACATAGTGATAGATCTCAGCACCTCCATGTTACATGAAATGTTAGATTTGCTATCACCTTTTTCCATACTTTTTTGATTAATGTCATTATAGCATACATGAGACGTGATGTTTTAGCCTCCAGCATCCTCTATTCAGTCAATATGGCTGACTCTGACTGGCTGTTCTGACTCCAGTTTGGGCTAAGAAGAAATCAGCTGCAGTCTTACTTCTTTACGCCATTCTGTGGATTTTTATTTACATACGCTGAAGATGATGCAACGAAATTGAAAACAAATCATTTACTTTAACGCATTTCAACAAAATAGATGATGTGGAAACCAAACAGCTTTCATTTTTTAGATTTTTTATCGTCCATTTATAGCAGCTGACTCATGAAAATGATTGATAGTGAAAAACCCATAGTTGGTGTCTAATGGTTGGGGTCTAATGCTTCCCCAAACTGCTGCTACAAAACTTTAAAGCATATAATTGTTTAGAACAGGGGAGTCCAATTTTATCTGGTGAATGGACCAGTTTTATTCCTATCAAGCAGGAGCTACATCTGCTTCCACTTGTTTAATTAATTAACTGTTATTGAAATTACTTTCATTAGTCTCAGGTGTGGCTTCTGCTTGCTTGGAGTAAAACTCTGAACTAATCCCAGCCCTTTGTGAAAAAGATTGGACACCGCAGGTCTAGAATGTTCTTGTATGTTCTAGCATTAAGATTTCCCTTCACTGCAACTGAAACATGCTCCAGCATTTCAAACCACACCAAGGTTCGGGTGGAGGAACTTGAAGTATTTCAGAGCCCTGACCACATACCCTTAGGGATGGACTGCACCCCAGGCCTCTTCGTCCAACATCTCACCAATGCTTTGGTAGTTAAATGCTTCACAAATCTTTATAGCTATGCTCCAAAATTTAGTGGAAAGCCTTATGAGAATAGTGGAGATTATTATAGCAGTAAATGGGGAATAAATGTGGAATGGGATGTTCAACAAGAACATGCGTAGGGATGTGATTGTTTAGATGTCCATATACTTTTGGCCATATAGTATACATTAGTAGATTAGGTTTTGTGGACCTGATCTCTTGAGAAGATCTCTTGAATGATTTTGATGTAATTGTCCAAATCATGTGACTTCATTTGAATAATGTTAACTTTAACCTGTTATTCTACATATTAAGAACTTCTCCGATGCAAAGTTATTTCATCAGTTCATTTTCTATACCTGGTTTTTTGATAGGATTGAAGGCACCCTGTGACCTTCATCCTGGTCAACGGCATTGACTCGGCTTAATTGTGGAACTTTCCAGAATTTAATGTCAGCTTTAACTCTAAATATGGCCCAAAGTTGCAAATGTGAGACTTGGCTTTTTCCTATGTATCTTGATTTTCTTAAAATACGGAAACACATCTTGGTCTTCATCAAGAACAAATGTCATGCAGTGTTTTTGTAGTGATTGTGTCTTTTCCCCCATCGCTCAGGCTTAAAGGAGTAAGAATCGGCTGTGTTCTCTCAAATCAGTGTTGTCATCTCTTGTCTTGTCTAATGTGATTGCAGCCATGTCATGTCATCATGCCAATGGTGCCTCAACAAAGTGCGGTTAATCTGTGTCGAACTAGAGACTGTTAGAGAGAGCTGTGCCACCAGAACGCGCGTGTGTGTGTGTGTGTGTGTGTGTGTGTGTGTGTGTGTGTGTGAAAGAGAAGGTGTGATTTTGACCAATATACTGTCTATAGAACAGCAGCTGTTCCTTCAGACTCGGTGTGTGACGTCACTAGCCTCTAGCATTTGCACTGTGGATCCCGATGAAACGAGGATGGAAAAGAAGAGTGTTAATGCATGGATGGTGTGATGTCAGGCTATATTAGGCTTGCAGGGTGCTCACACACTCTGAAAGGATAGAGTGTGTTCACTCGAGCCGCTCGATGCAGATCCGAGCTGACAGAAAGACTCTGAGCGCAGGTGAGCTTAGCCAGTGCTGACCTCACACACCTCTACCTACTTCTCCTACATCTGCGTATCATAAAAATCCACATTAAAAAAACTGAGCAAAAATAGCAGGATGAAACAAATCAGTCCGAAAGATAGCGTTTGGTAGTGTTTCACAGGATTTTTTTCTTTTTTTTACTGTTTATAGCATCGTGTACACTATCATGTAGCATTGTAAATATTAGAAGCACTACTACTACCAGAATAAACAGACGCAGACTTACCTTTCCTGTCATGGGAGACAAGCATAACAGCCTATTAGGCTCAGCAGGAGGTTGGCCGATAAGACAGTTTTGGATTCTGAGTGCACTGTAAGCCTGTTTAGGATTACACGCAGGATTTTATTCTTTTCTTTGGTGAGTCACACGACAAGCTGAGTCAGAAAAGCACAAGGGTTCTGGTTCATAATGCTAATATGAAAGATGTACTGCGGTGGGAGGTTTGAGGTTTAAGCAAGCAGAGACTAGAGGTCAGAGTGACTTTACAAAAACACAACGGAATAAATCTGGTGTCAATGCCGAGCCGCGCCTCCGGGCTAGATCTGATACTGCGAAATGAAAACAGAGTTTGGTACTGTCAGGGTAAAGAGACTTAGAACCTGTACAATGCTGCTGGAAAATTAGAAAAGTTTAGATGAGAAAAGTTTAGATCAGATTAGAGTTTTTTTTTTAATGTAGCAAATAGTCTTTTAAAACGAAAGATTTTTTTGTTTAGTTTCCAATGTTGTGGTTTTCCTTCCTTCCTTCCTTCCTTCCTTCCTTCTTTCCTTCCTTCCTTCCTTCCTTCCTGACTTCCTTCCTTCCTTTCTGACTTCCTTCCTTACTTAATGGAACCGTTGTTAAAAAAAAAAGGAACCTTATATTTATTTTTGGTTTAACGATCTGTGATAGTAAAGATATCTATATAGTTCATTAAAATATGTAGCAGAGGAAACATGAAAACATATTATATGAAACATAATGCCGTATAAGTCTTTAGCATAAACTGTAGGCTTTGTGTAGGTGTGTGTATTGACATCACTATACAGTAGGTGCACATAGTAAGCACTGTATGGAATAAAACCTTGGGTTTGTGAGTTAGTTGATTATATAGGGTGCGGCAGAGGAAACTGTATATCAATGTCAATACACAAACCTACATAAAGCCTACAGTTCATGCCGCAGAAATATGTTTCATACAGGAAACCAGCAAAACACCTGAAACAGTGCAGGATCGCTTCATGGACACATTCAAGCTCTTACGGGTAGCATGGCCGAGTGGTCTAACCACTCTGAGTCGTGCCACTCTGAGAACGCCTGATCTCATCTGATCTGGAAAGCTAATCAGAGTAACCACGCTAACCAGGCTTGGTTAGTATTTGGATGGGAGATCACCTGGGAATACCAGGTGCTGTAAGTTTTCTCTCGGGTGGTGGTGGTAGCTCAAGTGGTCAAGGCTCTGGTTTGTTGACTGGTAGATTGGGATTCAATCCCAGTACCGCCAAGCTGCTACCCCTGGCCCCAGAGCAAGGCTCTGCTCCAGGGGTGCTGCATCATGGCTGACCCTGCGCTCCGACCCCACTTTCCAAGGATGGGATATGTGAAGAAAGAATTTCATTGTGCAGTAATGTATATGACAAATAAAGGCTACTTAACAACCAGATACTCTACATGGAAAGAACTATCTAAAATGCTCAAATTTGGGGCATATTATATATAACTTACCTTTACTGTGGAATTTAGTTATTTATTTATTTTTAAAGTCAGAGTTTCTTCAGTAGTGTCATTGTTTGAATTAACATGATTGACTGCGATATTGTTAGCCTTATTGGTATATAAATCTCTACTTTTTTTTTTTTCCACAACATTGCTATTATTAACTTTTAGTAATCTACATTACTATTATTAACTTTAATAGCAAATCTGATATTAATTTTAAATTAATAAAGGGAGCCTGTGCCTATCTCAGGTGTCATTGGGCATCAAGGCAGGATACACCCTGGACAGAGTGCCAACCCATCGCAGGGCACACACACACTCTCGTTCACTCATGCAATCACACACTACGGACAATTTAGAGACAACAAAGGCAACAAACTCAGCTACTGATAAACTGTGTTAATGATGTAACTCTTAAATATTAAGGAATAAATCTGACTAAACTTGATCTTCTCTTTTCAGAAGAATTAATTTATTGGTTTTGCAACATTACCAATTTTTTGTAAATAATTTTGTAAAATAATTTTCCAAACTATATTAATTTCCCCCTACTTCAGTAGTATGAGCTATTTGGTCTATATATACACTATATTGCCAAAAGTTTTGAGACGTCTGCCTTTACATGCACATGAATATAATATGGAATTGTCTACCCTTTGCAGCTATAACAGCTTCAACTCTTCTGGGAAGGCTTTCCACAAGGTTTAGGAGTGTGTTTATGGGATTTTTTGACCATTCCTCTAGAAGCACATTTGTGAGGTCAGGCACTGATGTTGGACGAGAAGGCTTGGCTCGCAGTCTCCGCTCTAATTCATCCCAAAGGTGTTCTATCAGGTTGTGGTCAGGACTCTGTGCAGGCCAGTCAAGTTCCTCCACATCACACTCCATCTTCCATGTCTTTATGGACCTTGCTTTGTGCACTGGTGTGCAGTCATGTTGGAACAGAAAGGGATCATCCTCAAACTGTTCCCACAATATTGGGAGCAGGAAATTGTCCAAAATGTCTTGGTATGCTGAAGCATTAAGAGTTCCTTTCACTGGAACTAAGGGGCCAAGACCAACCCTTGAAAAACAACACCTGAATTCAACGATTTGGAGGGGCATCCCAAAACCTTTGGCAATATAATATATTATAATATGTTTCATTTCCTGTTCTCCCCGTGCCTCGGGGGTTTCCTCCGGGTACTCCGGTTTCCTCCCCCAATCCAAAGACATGCATGGTAGGTTGATTGGCATCTCTAAATTGTCCGTAGTGTGTGATTGCGTGAGTGAATGAGAGTGTGTGTGTGCCCTGCGATGGGTTGGCACTCCGTCCAGGGTGTATCCTGCCTTGATGCCCAATGACGCCTGAGATAGGTACAGGCTCCCCGTGACCCGAGAATAGTTCGGATAAGCGGTAGACAATGAATGAATGAATGAATGTTTCATTTCCAGGATTCAGTAGTTACAGACCAAATCTACCAAATAGACTTGTTTGCAAAGTTGCCTATTACCTAAAATGAGTCTGACACCCCTGTTTTAAATGGTCCCCCTCTTTCTATATGAAAATCTCCTTTTCCGAGTGGGATTGAGAGATATGCCCTTCTCAGATCCTTCATTTTTTCAGATACATTAAAATGAATGAACAGTTGGAATGGAATGTGCATTAGCATTATACCACTGAAGCTAACTCATAATCCCAGTGCTTTAGTAATGAGCTATGAGCTCTTGACATTCTCTGTAAGAACTGAGACTTCAGCTCTCATATGTAAAGACATGACTTTTAGTATTTCTCTCTCTAAAGTTGGCTGGGATTTAGAGCAGCCATTAGCTCCTCTCTTCTCTAGCATGGATTTAAGTGTACATGTACATGAAGACATATGTGTGTATATTAGGTGTGTAACACAATTCAGTATCTGTTTCCTGCCTCAAATATCCTCAAGTATCTGGATTTAAACAAGAAATGGGTGTGGCTTAAACCAGAAAGATTTTTTTCTTTTTTTAATTAAATTAACTCTACCAATATGTCCTTCTAAAACACTGGAAAGCTCTGCAAAATCCCAGAAATCTCATAATTGCTCAAGGACATGCACAGAACTGTCTGTCATTTTGTTTGAAACTTAGTATTTTAGATTCTAGAAATTCTACTTGGTTCTTTTAACCAAAATATAAACAGATGAATTTAAACCACCATGAGCCTGATCATGCAGTTACAACATGTAGTCATGCAGTACAATTCTAGTCCTACATTTACATTTCCGGCATTTGCCAGACACCCTTATCCAGAGCGACATACATTTTAATCTCATTTTATACAACTGAGCATTTGAGGGTTCGGGGCCTTGCTCAGGGGCCCAGCAGTAGCAGCTTGGTGGACTCACAACCTTCTGATCAGTAGTCCAGCACCTTAACCACTAAGCTTCCTCACTTCTGTATTTGGTTACATCCCTAATGTATTTATGTACCTCATATCATGCTGTTATTTACAATCAGGCATGTATGTATGGCTCACTGAAGAAGACACACACACACACACACACACATAAACACGCATCTGAGTGCACAAATTGGACCCATGTCACAACACGCCATACTCAGGCAGAAGTGGGTCAGTGATATTGGTTGTTCAGTGGCCAGATGGGGCATGTAATACAGCGTGGTTGGTTCTCCTGCTCCTCCCTGGCAATCCTCATGTAGAGCAGGGAAAAACTCGATCTCTGAATCCCAGCTGGGTCCTCACAGACCCTCCACATGCTGAACATTGTGGGAATGGTGGAGAGATCCAAGCTTCCCTGAGATTTCAGCAGCTCACATGGTACAACATTGCGGAAGGTATATGGTGCCTAATTTTCCTGAGCTGCCATGACAGATGAGGTCTGCCAGCCCTCCCTGCTCTGAAAATGGCATTACGTGCTCCAGCACTGGATTATAGAAAATGTACATTTTACTGTCTGTTTTTCTCTCTCTGATAGAAAGCTCTGATGATCAGCTCTTTGTATGTGCAAGGTGTTGTTTTAACAAGCTGGAGAACACATATTATCACACAGTCTGTTATCAAATTCAGCCAAAGTTTTTATTTCTTTTTTGTGATCATCTCATACAGTGTGATAAGAGTAATAATCTTAACATACAAAGTTAACCAGAAAGAGGCTTATGGCATAAATACAGATACATAATCTCACATTTTGTTGTCATATCCATAGCCATGTGACCTGTACTATGACATGCTGAATTTAATTCCTCTTATAATGTTTTTTTTAAATAATGTTTTATGTGGGGGGTTTTTTGCCACCCAGCAGTTTTCATTCAATTTTAATGAATTTTCTTTAAAAAAATTTTATTTATTTTTTATTTAATAGGATTTAAAACACTAGATCTGTATATATTTATTTACTTATGGTAATATTGATGTATAATTATTACATAGTTCCAGATTTTTCATTTGAAATCACATTTTATTTGCTGCCATGAATTTGTGTATGTAAAACTCCCCCAACTCCAAATAACTCCCTAATCACTATACTGTATGTTCACTAAACTGGGTAAAACATAATGATGTTGTACAAGTGACCTATATGCCCTCCATTTTCACTTAGGTAAAATGTATTGGCACACGTTAAAGCAGGTAGCTTTGGCGGGTCAATTGCCAACAAAGGCCAACAAACCTGCTGTGTCTAGTGCTTATACTCAAGAACCTTCGGTATTAAATACACCGATCAGGCATAAAATTATGACCACCTGCCTAATATTGTGTTGGTCCCCCTTTTGCTGCCAAAACAGCCCTGACCCATCATACACTGTGTATTCTGACACCTTTCTATCAGAACCAGCATTAACGTCTTCAGCAATTTGAGCAACAGTAGCTCGTCTGTTGGATCGGTCCACACACCAATGTGATTTGTCTCATCAATGAGCTTTGGCCGTCCATGACGCTGCCGCCGGTTCACCACTGTTCCTTCCTTGGACCACTGGAGACCGGGAACACCCCACAAGAGCTGCAGTTTTGGAGATGCTCTGATCCAGTCGTCTAGCCATCACAATCTGGTCCTTGTCAAACTCGCTCAAATCCTTACGCTTGTCCATTTTTCCTGCTTCTAACACATTGACTTTGAGGACAAAATGTTCACTTGCTGCCTAATATATCCCACCCACTAACAGGTGCCATGATGAGGAGATCATCAGTGTTATTCACTTCACCTCTCACTGCTCATAATGTTATGGCTGATTGGTGTATAAAGATATTAACAGATTTCAAGTGGCATTTTACTAACCATTTTGATATTTGTTTAATGAATACTGGACTAGTTTACTACTCCAAAGACTTCTGCCCATCACCGGAACACATGACAGCCTTCATAAAAGTTCACAGCTCTAGTAAGACAAGAAGGAAACAGGAAACCTGACACAGTTACTCAACCAAGATACAGATAGTTCCTGATTTGAGTTAATAAATCTACAAGTAGTTTGCTGTCTTGAGCAAGAGTATTAATAGAACTTTTAATTTAGGCTTGGCTGGAGTCAAATCTAACAAATAGTTCTGTCTCTATAAGGCAGTAGAACACTGGATAAATGGAAATGAGGAAACTATGCGACACAGATTCAAATGGTAACACGTAATGATGACTGATTCAGAGCCACCATCACAACCCAGAATTGCTTCTGTACCAGGACTGGTTCTCATTCTTTACTTTTTATGGTGTTTGTTCAAGGCCTTTGCAATGGGGATTCATTGTGTCATAAGTTTAAGAAGACATCATCAAGTTCTTTGGAAGTCTTCTGCAACCATGTACGTCTCAGTTTGCGTTCTGCTAGACTTCTAATCAGATACATTGGCATCATCGACTGTGAAACCATGGAGGGATATGATTTGTTGAGCTCATTCATATGAGTGTGTGATGCTGTGTGATGTTGAGACGAAGCTCTCAGATATGAAAGTTAGTACACAGCCTGTGTGTGTGTGAGAGAGAGTGGGCAAGCACATAGTTGGAGATAATTAAATGGCAATCTTTGCCCCCTTGTGAGAAGTCTAATGCTCTCCCATCAGATGTGTTTTGATGCCAAATCTGCATCGATTTGGATGGCAATAGAACAAAACCCAGGTGAAACCCAGGTGACAGTAATAATTCATCAGGGCAGAGCTCAGGCCAGAAATCTGATGCCAAACCAGAAGGTTCTGTTTACACACTCTGAAAGAAAAATCAATTTCAATGATATCTACATAGATTTGGGAAATAATCCAGCCAAATTGCATGTTAGGGGACCTAACTAAATTTATACGAACATAACCCTGATGTATCCGACTCTTCTTTTTTTTTTTTTTGTTTACAGAGATCTGTTTGCTGACGAGAGGAAGGCGTACAGCCAGCGTCCGAGCGGATACATACTGCCGTCTCTACTCCCTGTCGGTGGATAATTTCAACGAGGTGCTTGAAGAATATCCTATGATGAGGAGAGCCTTCGAGACTGTCGCTCTGGACCGCCTAGATCGTATAGGTAAGACTTCCTCAGTAACAAACGTTCGTATAAGCTCACTCATGTGAAAGCTTACATAGTAGGGGTTTAATGCAATTCCACTGTATATACATGATATCATGCCACTGTATAACATGACTAAAGATGAATTCTTATTGAGCTTCATATCTAACCTCTTGCTTACAGCCACAAATCTTATATCAGACTGCTCACCACACGAACGTGAAAAACTCCCACGTGACTATTTTCTTATGTCATATACAATCCCAATCCCTATCCACACCTCTAGTCTCAACTAGACGCTCCGTGAAGATAGCTTTCTTTCCATCTGTTCAACTTTGTTCATCCACTGTTCATCATTTAGGATTTGATTTGAAACATCATACCATGTTTATCATCTTAAAACGTTAATGGACTCTTTTTTTTGGGGGGGGAGCGGGATTAAAGACTATTTAAATTTTCAGATCTGAGCTGGGTTTTTTTTGTTAGATGCCAGATTTAGCAAGCTGCACCTGCTAAAGTGTTCTGCTGAAATATTGAGTGACTGGTGGTCGAACTAAATTATGCACATTTCCTTCATGAGTCATTTTGAATTGCCGCATATGTTTTTGAGAGACAACTTCCTAAAAGTTATTTGAGTGGAAAAGTGTGTGTGTGTTTGTGTGTGTGTGTGTGTAGTGTAGATCTTAGATCCGGTCATTTTTGCTCCTTCACTTGACAGCTGCCAGTAAATCGGGAGTATAGTGTAGTATAGTGTGGTGTAGTGTATGGCTCATGACATGTTTTGTGTGTCTGTTTAATGCCTGGAAGTGCAGTGTAATTTCCTTGTCAGTTTCTTGAGTCGCTGCCCTTATTGAGTCAGTCGGCTGAAGGCTGAGCAGCAGCAGCGTCTGGCTGTGTTACCGCTGTCACAGACTTCCATGTTTATCTGGCACCACAGGGAGCCATATGGCCCTTGCTGTAAAAACACTGACACTCAGCCCACTCACTACAGCAGAAACAACAAACTGAATCATTTCCCACTAAAACAGTCTACATGAGTCTATGGCTTGTTACTGCATGTGTTTTTGTTTGCTTGCCTTTTTTTTTTATAAATAAAAGAATTACTTTGAAACTAGAGAAACTAGAATCCTAATATAATTGCGCACCAATTTACTCATGTTTCAGGCCTATGTGATTTTATTCTAATATTATCCTCTATCATTAAACCCCTCCTCTCAGCACAGCTTGACGAAAGATTCTCTCATGTTTTTGTTTTAAATTTATTTTGGTTGTACTTGTGCTCCTGTCTTGTCACTGGTCTGTTGCCTAATGTGCACACCCACTCCAAATCAGTCCTTATATACCGTCATACACTATATTTCCAAAAGTTTTGGGACACCCCTGCAAGCCAGGCCTTCTCGTACAACATCAGTGCCTGACCTTACAAATGCGCTTCTAGAGGAACGGTCAAAAATTCCGATTAAACACACTCCAAAACCTTGTGGAAAGCCTTCCCAGAAAAGTTGAAGCTGTTAAAGCTGCAAAGGGCGGGACAACTCCATATTACATTCATGTGCATGTAAAGGCAGATGTCCCAGTTTTGGCCGGGCTCGCAGTCTCCGGTCTAATTCATCCCAAAGGTGTTCTATCAGGTTCAGGTCAGAACTCTGTGCAGGCCAGTCAAGTTCCTCCACACCAAACTCACTCATCTATGTCTTTATGGTCCTTGCTTTGTGCACTGGTGTGCAGTCATGTTGGAACAATATAGTTTAGATTCATTTTTGCCAAAATATTAACACTAGTTCATTCAAGACTCAAAGATAAGTTCCTGATTATTTACAGTGTTAATGGATAGGTTAAGGTTTGATAATATTTAGGAAAAAGCATCATGTTTAGTCGGAGTCATCTACGAGCCCTCAACTCGCATCCCAATTATCACTTCCTGGCGTCAGAAAAAAAGCTTTTGTGATTTTAATGCTAATTTCCTGCTTTAATCAATAATGATGTAATGATTCAAATTTAAATTATTTACATAAAAATTCAGTTTAGTTAACAATAGGAAATAACAGGAACAGGCCACAGTAGTTGATGAAGTGCATTGCATTTGATCGCATTATTTGCATTCGTATCTCCTTTCTTCAACATGATAAAGTTTTGTGTGATAGTGTTTCTAACCTTCACCCAGCCCCATGAGACTTAGATCCATCATCCAACAACTACCAAAGATGGAAAAGACCCCTGTGTCTGAATGCCCTGTGTCTCACTTTCTCCTATCAGCCATCAGCCCAAATTCGAGGCCATGTTTACTCGCTGATTACTTTCGCCCCTTATCTAGCGTTCGACAGTAAGAACTAGTCAAACACAGACTGGCCTGACTGCAGGAGCCATCACACCCCCTACCAGGCTGTGCTATTTCTACACAGGTCGCCCCTTCCACTGCTATCAGCCTCTCAGCCTGGGGTATTCCCAAAGCTGTAGGCTTGCTGAGACTCAAGAAAAAGCGAGTTCAATGTAAAAGAACAGAATAAAAGAGGTATTTAAAAAGACGCATGATCATAGCAGCTCTTTAATATTCAACGTGCCGCCTGAGGGTGAATAATGTCCTTTGTTTGGAGGTTATTCACAAAACCATGATTATAATTCAGCTTTTTTGTGGATAAGAGGAGCAGCATGGGTGAACAAGCTAATGCTGAGCTTTGACCCAGGATTTCAAATAAATCATTTACTAGGTTTATATGTAAGACTATTGTAAAAGATAAACGTTTATTTATGCATGAGGGATTCTATCACTTGGTATAGAAAAAGCTCAGAAATCATGTATTTCAGCGTATTCTTCATGTTTGATGTGTAATTGTTTCATATGTACCTTGACTGTTCTATATTTCTATCCATTAGGAAAGAAGAACTCTATATTGCAGCACAAGGTCCAGCATGATTTAAACTTCTGGCGTCCTCAACTATCAGGAGAATGAGATAATCCAGCAGATAGTGCAGCATGATCGAGACATGGCTCACTGTGCGCACCTGATGCAAAACCAACGTTCCCCAGCTCCACCATCACCTACTCCAGTCATTTGGGCTCCACTCATCCAGGCTCCTTTACAAGCAGCTGCTGCTACAACATCAGTTGCTATTGCCCTGACCCACCACCCTCACCTGCCTCCCACGCTCTTTCGCCCTTCTACCTCCTCTTTGGGTTCAACAAAAGAAGCACCAAGAAACAGGTTCCAGGTTATACCCACATCGACAGCTCCTGATTCAGCCGGAGACTCGCCTTCGAGCACTCCTCCAAAGCCTCATACTGGAGCTGACACTCCTCTACTTGCATCTTTCCGGGCACATCATTCAACAGGGCCAGCTGGGTCAGGCAGTGGCAATCACCAGGCCTCCAGAAGTAGCATAAGTGGAGTTTCACATCCTGGGCCTGGTCGGGCTTCTGCATTCCCCACTGGCAATTACTCAAGATCCGCATCTCCCACATGTAGTACTGCACAGCTCCATCCTCCACCCAAACACAAGCAGCCCTTCCCACCAAGTACCCCACCACTGTCCACTCACCTCCAACAAGGCAGCACAGGTGCTGGGACCTTGTCTGGGGCAGTAGGTGGCTCAGTGAGCATTGCTGTGAGTGGAGCAGTGGCGGACACGTCAAGTGGATTGACTGCAAGTGGGTCTCCTGGGGGTCCATTACTTGGTGCCACCTGTGTGCTCTTGACCACACAGTCTTCAAATGTTAGCCCTCTTTCAACTGGATCATTCAGCCATACCCCGAGTCAGCTCCTTCATGGTCAGCAAACACAAAATACCAAACAGACATCTGCATTTCATCAGTTTGCTGGTGGGGGTGGAAGGACTTCTAGTACGTTAAACCTCTTCCATACACCCACAACTGGCTCCCCATCCTCCACCCTTTCCCACATCACTCCAGCCCTCGAAGGTTCTCCTTCATCAAACACACAATCCTTTAACCTACAGTCCTCCTTTTCCTCCCAGCTGCCTTTAGAAAGGTCAGCATTAGCATCTCTAGCTCAATATGGCTCAGCTAACGCTTCTCCCTGCTACACTCCTCTAGCCCCCAGCCCTACAGTCCAAAGTCCTGGGAGAACTTTCCATTACAGTGACCCCTCCAGTGCTGCAGGTTCCCACAGCTCTCTGCTTATACCCCAGCATTCCTGCCCTGTTCAACTACCCAGCTGTAACACTTCAGGAACTGAATCACCACTGGGCCGCTTCTCTGAAGATATGAAACTGTTGTCCAGCTCTCACCCCTTGCTAAGTGAAGAGGTAGCCCAGGTTATGGCTCACTCCTCCCCTCGATCATCCATTGAGCCTGGCTGTCGCCTCTCCCCTTACTCTTCCCCAACACTGATGCCTAAGCCGTGCAGCTCCATATTGGGGCACTTTCCTTCCCCCTTACAGACTTCTCCCAGTACACGGCACCACACCCCCAGCATAGGGACGTCACCTTCCCTTCCATTCCGCAGATCCTCAGAGGCCCATCCTTCTGAACTGGAACCCCTTTGCGCCAAACTTCCCTCCAATTTGTGAGGTTAGATCACACCCTCCTGTTCACCTGTGGACTTGTAACTGAGTAATAACAATCCTTTTTTTGTGTGACACTTTTATTTCATTATTTATCTAGATAACACTGTGTTTTAAACTTATTTTAGGGTATCTAAATATTACTGTGATTTAAAAAAAAAAATGAAGGTGTAACCACATATTAGAAATTTAGATAACTTGTTTTGCTTTGTCATTCTCTATTTTTTATTCATTAATATATAAGTGAAAATATCTATTTAATGCTATGTTAATCAACCAATAGGAGGGTGTGAAATACTCCATACCCAAACATTTGCGGCCATCCATTTTCCACATTTCATTGCGTTTGAAACGGACCACATGGAAGGACTATTCTGCAGGAACCTATGCACTGAAGCCTGCGTTCTGACTTTTTCTGTCTTTTTAGTCAAAAGAGAAAGACTACACTCTATCCAGGATCACATATTGTTGATCCTTATATGTATCTATGGGATTCTATGTATTTATTCACTGTTTCTTCACTTAATTTTTTGCAAACATTATAATGTGTTGAAAAGAATTTAGCAAACCAAAAATAGTTTTCCTTTGAGATATTAGTGCACATTTTGGCCTACACCTTACTGATTTTCTCTTGAATCACAGTATTGTAGTAATATTGGAGTGGATTTCAGGTCCTCTGTAATGGGGGAAAATACATAAGAAGAAATTATAGAAACAGGGAGCCTTCAACAGTGTCCTAAATATTCACTTTTGTCTTCCAGGTTCATATGGCAGATGCTGGAAATGAATGGTGTGTGTATGAGTGTTTTCTTAAAGTGGCTTGATGCAAGCAACAATTTAAGAGTTTTGCCATTTAATATAAAAATAGAACTTCCATTGGCGCCTATGTGTAGACATTTCTAGGGTAACATTTTCACAGAACCGGTAAAACTTACAAAAGATTACTTGATGTAGCATGCATGAAAATATAAATGCTGAATTTTCAACACCTACAGCATTAAAATGAACTTTTAGTGTCGGATTAATGCCTGTGGTGTGCATAGAAATCCGGATGGACACGAAAGGGGTTAATTTAACACTAGCAATATTGCTGTATACACAGTTTTCCTCTCAGCTTTGGTTAATAATTTCTTTCACAGCTAGTTTGTTTCATTTATATTCGTGGAAGATGAATGTATTGTATTGAGTTAAAGGTTTGTGAAAAGGCCTGCACAGTAACTTCTCTTTAATGCTTTCGGGAACAGAAATAGATGGAACAAATTCAGCCCACAAATTTCTTTTAATCAGATCCACGCTCAAAAATTGTTACAGGGAATACGTTAGCTAAACACACTGTATATACAGCTGACCAGCAAAATTAAAGAACTATTAAATATAGCTGACTACATCAGCCCTCGTCTGTAGTCATTGAGGTAGCTAAACAGCTACTTATACATATAGTGGTTTTTATCTCAATATAAAATTACATTTAAAAAAATATAAATCAGATAAACTGCTGTCACTCTGAGCTCAAATCTGGTTAGCTTGTGTTTTTATTTAGCGCTTAATAACACTACATATCAAATTGTCGATACTAGCATATTAAATGTTAAAACAATCTGTGTCAGCTTTAGGTTAATATCCATTTCAACAAACAAAGCTAGCTAGCTAACACAGAGCATGCCAACTAACTTTGCCAATGCTAGTTCCTAATTAGCCTATAGTTTTATAAGCTCTTTGTTTTGTTTTTTATTGTATTACATGATCCCCTTAGGCATGTAATCACCATATCCAGAGCTTCAAATTCAAAATGTGTCCTCAGGAAACACTGGTACTCTGGTAACAGGTTAGCAAAGTAGCTAATCAGTCAGATCAGTGAGCTAGCTATTAAGCTGTGATCTTAGCTAACCTGCATAGGCTAGGAAAGTGGGCAAGGAGTGCATAAAAAACACTAAGTCAATTTACTAGCAGCTGTTTCTGTCAGGGAAACTTTTGTCATGAAAAGATCTGTTTTTCGTACTAGTAGCATTACTGACAGATGACTTTTTGTGCTGGTCAGGTGAGAGAATTTATTTCTTCTTTGAGAGAAAACAGAGATATTGATGAGAAACATTTGCTTCTGCCATTCAAAAGGCAAAGATGGCCCAAAATAAATAATGTAGCCACCTGAGAGGAAAAAAACACCGAACAGTATCCCCACCTGAGAAATCCTGACCTGAGTAAAGTTAACAAGTTGGGAACTTTTGAAAGGCTAGAGATGTTTGCATGGAGGGGGGCACAAATGCAACAAGACACTGATGCATCGAGGCGGTGATGTGTAGCGACAGACAGCCCAAGGTCTGACATGTAGACGAGGACCCCTGTGGGCTCTTCAGGATGAAGTGTTCCAGGAAGGTCTTTTGAGGCAGCTCCACTGCAAGTTATGATTGTTTCTGAGCACTTGTAAAAACATCCTGAGGACGGCAGGTATTGATTGCATTATTGGACACAGCTTTGGCAGGTTTTTGAGACCAAAGAAGGGAGGGGTTTTTTTGTTTCGTAAAGAAAGCAAAAGCTTAACTTTGTCGGTCGATGGCAGTGGAGGGGTCAAATCTAGAAACACTGTGGAAAGAAATAGAGAGAGAGAAAAAGAGAAAGAGATGCAGAGAAAAGAGTGCATGAGATTGATTGATTAGAGGGTAGACTGACCCAACTGAGAAACCTGATCATTAGCAGAGACAAGGACTGCAGTTCATCAATAACTCCAGCCTGAAGCTGTCAATCAAGCATGGCTGTCATTCTGGCCTTGGCTCATCTCAGCGTACACCTCTCAGGCTGTATGAATCAGTCACTGCTACAACAATTCACGGTTAGCGGAAATAGAATCATACACCAAAAATGAAATGTAGCGTCAAATCTCCAGATAAGTGCAGGGTGAAATTATGAAAAAAGTTTCTAGATCTGTAATAATCACACAGCATTTTCTAGAAAGCCCTGCAAAGGATCTGTGCAGTTTCTTTATTGTTGGCTTCTGTCGCAATTTTACATCCCGGTTTGAAGCCAAGGTGCTCAGCCCAGCCGTCTTCCACAAAAGGAAATGCATTGGGCATACACTCCTAGAGACAATGGTTCCTCCTGTGTTCTAAGAATGGGTAAATATTCTAGCTTTTCTTAAAGCCTCCTACATGGAACCTTTTTCTGTAAAAGAAACACTTTGTTGTGTACGTGGATGGAACATTTTACTAAGAGTATATATAATAATGAATCAGTGACCACAATGGATATCACTTATGAAGTCACTACGTTTCAGTGGATTAGTGAACAGTTAAGCGTAGCTGGCTTGTTACTTCGTTCTTACTTTGTAAGTAATAAGACATTATGTTAACTAGGATGCAGAAAAATGCAGAAATTGGACATTTTGAAGAACGTGGAAACCAAATCAACCTACTATAAAATTGATCACAACTTCCTTTTCAGGTGAACAGTTAAGTAGATTTCATGAAGAATTCATGTCCACTGTGGCCACAGTTTAAGAACAGTAACAAAATACTCATTTAACTTAAGGTTAGGGTTAAGGTTAATCTTCTCTGGTGTTGTTTATAATAAGGAGCAAAATTTCACCATTATTTTTACTGCTACACAAATAAAGCAGGTTACTCAAGTCTTCTTTGCATTATTTGTGTTAGGTCTGGCTTTCTAGACATCCTACATTTTTAAAAGCTTTTAAAGGAACATAAATTTCAGTAATATAAACCACAAATAAAACACACCCATGCTCATGCATTAGCTCCGTCAAGAAATGCAACCTGGAGACAATCCACCAGGTAGCATCAATTTTTCTGATTTGTGGCGGTTTTCATAACACAACATGTACTGATTCCAATTGGGATCGCTCCCAATTTTGGCACCTAATCTCGGCTTCGCGCCGCTCGCTTTTATGCCGTGTTGCTGAGCCGTGAGGGAGCGCTCATGAAGCGCTGGTGCAGGCAGTAATGAAATCGCTCGCAGTGATTGAGGATTAGGTTTCACACTAACAGGTCTGAGGCTTAGAGTCGAGAGGTTGTAGGAGATGGGATGTGTGTTTGGTGACTGGCACCGTCGTAACTTATTCATACAGCCAAATTCATTTCGAGACATGACTGGCAGAAACATGGTGGCGAATGCGTATTTGTGTCACCAGGTGTAGAAAAGGGATGTGTTTAAGATCTAAATTGCTTTGGGGCAAAAGGGAAAACAAGAAAATGTCTTCAGACTCTGTTGAAGTTAATCTAAAATTATTTGATTTTTACCGTTATTCGATTTTACTCTCACCAGTGGAATTTATCTATTTATTTATTTTTATGAAGATCTATGTGGAACTATGGTCTTGACAGAGATCCTACACATCTAGAGACAGTTTTAATATTCTGCCTGGAATATTAGAAGCACTGGGGCAAAAATGCAGACTGGTGTGCAAGCCAAAAAAGTAAAAAGCAGTCAGGCCATGAGACGATCTATTAATCTCGTCGTACTTACTCCAGCTGACTTCTTTTGCTCATTTTACCTTCACTTTTTAGCTTGCAGTTCAGTTTTTTCTGGCATTTTTTAAGATTCATGTGCTGCTGCATTTTCCTTTCTTTGGCAATAACGAATGCAGCGAATCATATTCTGCTTTTTATCCACGAAAGGTTTCAGAAAATTTGCGGTAAATAGTGGCTTCAATTCCAAAAATGTCAGTTGCCGAACACTGAGATGCAAATTTACATAGTCAGCCTTTTTGTATTGTATTTTGTATTTCTATTGTAACCATAATAATAGAAATAGAGCAAAATAGAGAAGTGTGAGATTTTCTGAGCTGAAATATTTCCAAAAATGCTGTTTGCAGCCAAACAAGATTTTGGATTAGATTGTTTAACCATTATATTGTGCTTTTTTTCATGGAGGTTTAGTTTGCTTTCATAGTAAAATCAGCTCCACTAAATGCTTTAATCCTGGTCAGGGACTCAGTGACAGAAGGTAGGAGAATTTCACACTTTGTCAATTTCCATGTAGGTTTCCTCTGGGTTCTCCGGGTTCCTCCTGTCTTGTAGATGGATTGGTTAAGCTAAATTGCTCCTCGTTGTAATGAGAGTGTGTATGTGATGCTCTGGTATCTCATCCAGGGATCCAGTGTTCCCTGGATTGACTTCACATCCATCATAACTTGAACCATGATAAAGCAGTTACTGAAGATGAATATGGGTTTTAGAGGTCTAATGGCAAGACTCAGACTGATGAGAGCTTTGCATTTAGTTAAAAGACAAATGGGTCACAGTGGATTTCAAGGACACCGGCAGAAATTTCCTATCTGGGTAAGCCTCTAAATACAAACTTAACTTCCTTCAGATTTTCCCTACAGACCTGGATTGGATTCCATTTACTTCTGGTGGATTAGATAGCGCTGACTTGAACCTTTTGAGCAATTTGACTGTGTAGGCCTTCTGACTTTAGAGATTAAAAGATCAAGTCGTTTTATGGTGATGATCTGTTTATAGGCAGCCTGAAAAAGTGCTGGTGTGTGTGTGTCAGCAAGATTAATCCTGAGAAAGGAGTGTGAACTTACAAAGACTCCCCTGGATCTTATCCTGGCTTGGGGTGGTTTTGTCTGGGAGCAAATTAGGGCTGTTTCTTTCCGAGACACTTTCCTTAGCATCGGTTTTCAAACCTATGTCACTTACTTAAAGTCAATCAATGTATTATATTTATGTAAACAGATTTCTATACGGTATATACATATATATTTACATTGGACATGTTTTATTTTTTCCGTTGCGTTGACATTGTTTTAATGATCATGACACATTTGTTTCAGTGTTTGGAGTGTGTCATTATTGGTTATTTCCTCAGAGTTGTATTGTATGCATTGTATAATCTGAATTGAGGGAATATTTGCCATTTCTCAATCACTTTTTCAGATGCCCAGTTAGCATATATAAATCTAATACTTTGTAATATATATATATTTTTTGGTTTTACTTTAAAGACTATGGGAAATAGCAATAAGTATTATGTACAGGTGTGGTGAGATGTGAGAAGTACAGATGTTTCGAGGACATTACGATGTCCGTCCACACACACACACACACACATCCACTAGGTATCGGCACTGTCGTCTGTGGCACACTTCACGGATGGATGCTTCTACTGAGTGGAATAAAAAGTGGACTTATAATAAGCACACAAACTGGATATTATTAAGAGGTATCAAATAAACATAAATATTCTAATACGGTGTCATTCTTTCCCATTGTGGTTATTGACTGTTACACAGAAATGTCAGCACATGACCTTGAAAATGTGTGTAATATTTAGTTTTCTGAGATAATAATATCTCAAGTTATGTTAATAATGTTTAATTGATATATTATTATATTGATATATATATATTACCTTACCTTAAATTTGGCAGGAGTGTGTAGTGTTCTTTTCTCTGCAGGCTGCTGGAGCTTGTCAAGCTTCTTTATTTATCAGCCAAATGTCAAGAAATTAGCTTAGCTCACTCTCTCACAAACATTGTCCCTCCTCTAAAAACTTCCCTCTAGGAACTCATGCACACTGTGGGGTCCAAAATATAGTGAAAATTCTTCTATTTTGCATTCAGTTTCGATTTAATACAACTGCTTACATTAGTTTATATTATTGATGACAAAAAGTAGAATTAAAAAAATATATGTATAAGACTTAACATGAATTTACATATTTTGGGTTACTTTACATGAATTAACCCTAACCCTAACTCTATTTACATGAATTTTAACCCTAACGCTATTTAGATTAATTTTAACTCTTAAATCTATTTACATGGATTTTAACCCTAACTCTGTTTACATTAATTTTAACCCTAACTCTGTTTACATGGATTTTAACACTAAATCTATTTACATGAATTTTAACCCTAACTCTGTTTACATTAATTTTAACCCTAAATCTATTTACATGAATTTTAACTCTAACTCTATTTACATGAATTTTAACCCTAATTCTATTTACATGAATTTTAACCTTAACTCTATTTACATGAACTTTAACCCTAACCCCTATCTCTATTTACATGAATTTTAACCCTAACTCTGTTTACATGAATTTTAATCCTAACTCTAGTTACATGAATTTTAACCCTAACCCCTAACTCTATTTACATGAACTTTAACCCTAACCCCTAACTCTATTTACATGAATTTTAACCCTAATTCTATTTACATGAATTTTAACCCTAATTCTATTTATATGAATTTTAACCCTAACCCCTAACTCTATTTACATGAATTTTAACCCTAACTCTATTTACATGAATTTCAACCCTAATTCTATTTACATGAATTTTAACCCTAACCCCTAACTCTATTTACATGGATTTTAACCCTGACTCTGTTTACGTGGATTTTAACCCTGACTCTGTTTACGTGGATTTTAACCCTGACTCTGTTTACTTGGATTTTAACCCTGACTCTGTTTACATTACTTTTAACCCTAGCTCTGTTTACAAGAATTTTAACCCTAGCTTTATTAGATGACTTTTAACCCCTAACTTTATTTACATGAATTATAACCCTAACCCCTAACTCTATTTAATGAATTTAAACCCGATCTCTATTAAACTCTAGTAAACTCTAACACTGTGCACTGACCCCAACCCCCAAGGATGGGACATGTGAAGAAAGAATTTCACTGTGCAGTAATGTATATGTGACAAATAAAGGCTACTTAACTTATTTTACATGAATTTTAACCCATTGTGTTGTAGTTTGTCCCCATTTTGAGCCCAGATTTCACAAGTTTCCACAACGTAAAATCCATTTTAGATCAAATCCATCAGAGTGTCATCCGATCACACACTTCAGTAGAAAAGATTTGAGATGAGGAAAATCTGACCTTCAGTACAAACCAGTTAACATAGTCAGAATCACACATGTCCTTTGATTTAAATAGTGCAACATCTTAAGAATGAAATATTAAAGGCATTAAACATTTACTTCCTTTTAAATATATCAAATTTCTAGAAAATTCAGTTTATTTCTAATATTCTATAGGCATTTAATTCAACATAAAATGCCAGATACTGAGATTTGAAAATTCCAATCAACAGACCTGACCATTAAAAGAAGACATTTGGTAAATAAAAAAAAAATACTGTAAAGTACAGGAACATTAGAAACGAGTGTTTATTTCTAATCCCAGTATCCAGTGTCACACACGTTGCCTTTAGAGTTTGGTTCCTATTGAGGATGTTCTCTCAGGATATGTTTCAATCAGGTTTGCTCATTAGTGATTGCAGTAAAGCTGTTTTGTGACAGTGAATAGAATCAAATTGAATTGAACTAAAAACTTTTGTGATGCAAGGATCATGTTACAATTATAAAAATGCTTATAATGGACTGCTGAGTAGTGAAAGGAACATGAGAGATAATTGGAGAAGTTCTCATGCAGACATTCATACACTCTTACAGCATACTGACATACTGTAGTGTATCTGAGGATGCCCTAGGATTCTGTTCGTTCTCATTGTAATTCAACCCTCATCTTCCCTTGCTCCCTCTTTTCTTCAAATACTGCTCAGTTCATACCTGGGCTACACACACACACACTTTTGTAATCGTAAGGAGACACATGAGATGTGCACAGTTTAGGCTACGGCACCAGCAGCTGGTGAAAGCAAAGCGGAAGTGTCTCTAACTCTGCCCCTGAGAGCACTTCGCTGTCTGCTTAATTAGAATTCCCCCTTCAGCTAACCTTCCTCTCTGCTCGCTCAGACTCATTTAAAGTGAAAAGCCTTTGTTTTAGATTGTCAATTATAATTACCATTGACTCTATTCTTGTGACAATGTGCCAACTGTGTGTGGGCATGTTTTAATATCACACTGGGGTCCGAATGTCTCCACATGGATGTGAATAGCTGACAATTATGACTGAGGGCTGTAGCTTTAATTACACAAAAAAGGGGGTTAGATTTAGGTGTAACATAGCATGAATTAGCTGCATTAATAATAATGTCAGTGGAAGGTTGTCAGTTGTATAGTAAGACAAATGTGCATGTGTGTGAGCATGTATGCGTGCATGCATGCGTGCATTCATTTTTGCAAGTTTTCAGGATTAAAATATTCTAATCCTGTAGCAAAACCATCAAAATAAACACTACCTTTCCAGGAACAGCAAATAGTCCTGACGACTTAAAAAGTGTTCCTATGTGCATCTTTTTTTTTTGCATTTTTTTTTAAACTGAAATGATAAAAAACATTTGTTTGTGGTATTTGCTGCCAAAAATTCTTCTTACATATAGCTAGTTACATACAATGACCAGGCATAACATTATGACCACCTGCCTAATATTGTGTTGGTCCTCCTTTTGCTGCCAAAACAGCCCTGACCCATCATGCACTGTGTATTCTGAAACCTTTCTATCAGAACCAGCATTAACTTCTTCAGCAATTTGAGCAACAGTAGCTCGTCTGTTAGATCAGACCACACGGACCAGCCTTCGCTCCCCACGTGCATCAATGAGCCTTGGCCACCCATGAACCTGTCTCCGGTTCACCACTGTTCCTTCCTTGGACCACTTTTGATAGATACTGACCACTGCAGACCGGGAACACCTCACAAGAGCTGCAGTTTTGGAGATGTTCTGATCCAGTGGTCTAGCCATCACAATTTGCTCAAATCCTTGCACTTGCCCATTTTTCCTTCTTCTAATACGTCAACTTTGAGGACAAAATGTTCACTTGCTGCCATGATGAGGAGATAATCAGTGATGTTCACTTCACCTCTCACTGCTCATAATGTTATGCCTTATCGTACTTTACCTTCTACTCTGTGGAAGTATTAGTATAGCAAAACCAATTCTTTCATTCATTGTCTGCCGCTTATCCGAACTACACTCGGGTCACGGGGAGCCTGTGCCTATCTCAGGCGTCATAGGGCATCAAGGCAGGATACACCCTGGACGGAGTGCCAACCCATCACAGGGCACACACACACACTCTCATTCACTCACGCAATCACACACTACGGACAATTTAGAGATGCCAATCAACCTACCATGCATGTCTTTGGACTGGGGGAGGAAACCGGAGCACCCGGAGGAAACCCCCGAGGCACAGGGAGAACATGCAAACTCCACACACACATGGCGGAGGCAGGAATCGAACCCCCAACCCTGGAGGTGTGAACGTGCAAACGTGCTAACCACTAAGCCACCGTGCCCCCCAGCCAATTCTTTATTTTATTTATTTTATGTTTGGTTATATGCTAAAGACATTTGTAAAAACAGAATATCTGATCTATCATCTCATATTCATCTTTATGTCCTCAGAGTATAGCAACAACAAAAGAATTGTCTTTACCATTCCGGGAGTGTAGTATATATCCTAAGCAAGTGTATGTTTTTGTGTGTGTGTAAGTGACTCCTCCCTGCTTGTTTTATCCCAGAGGCAGATTTAACCATGCACTCGAACACTCACAAGCCTAAGCACAAAAAAAAAACAGCTGTTTGAACGTTTGTGTCATGTCCTGATAGACAGTTCACTTCCTCCTGGCCCTCATAAGGGCAACACTGAGAATATACGAGCTTAGGAGAAGAAGTGAAAATGATCATAATATGCGGTTTCTCAGGGTGATGTGGTGGTTATGAATAAATGAAAGCCAAGGGAAATAACCAGGAGTTTTTTTTATCATGAGTTTAAATGTTTGAATCACACATTTATATATTCTTCTAGAAAAAAAAATATGTCCAGTACTTATACCACAGATATTAAACATCTAACTCATGATTGCAGAAGGATTTAAACGCAAATATTTTTTTCCATTGTCTGTACTGCATATCCAATCTATTCTCGGGTCACTGGGAGCCTCAGTGTCATCGGGCATCAATGCAGGATACAACCTGGACAGAGTGCCAAGCCATCGCAGGGGACAAACACACACTCATTCACTCACTACGGGCAATTTAGAGACTCCAAACAGCCTAGAAGCATGTCTTTAGACTGTGGACACCGGAGCACCTGGAGGAAACCCACCAAGCACAGGGAGAACATCCACACACACAGTGAGCGGGAGCGCAACTCGAATCCAGAACGCTGGAGGTGTGAGGCAAAAGTGCTAACCACTAAGCAACCATACCGCCCTTAAACGCCAAGATAAGGGTTCTCTGGGTTCTCTGATTGATTGGCTGAAAATCATATAATTGTTGAGGAGTTTTTAAGCAATTTCCTATACAAATCTCATTGCACTTATCCTTTTATTTCTAAACTCAGATTTAATGACAATTTTTATCAGTTGTTTCATATTAATGACATGAATGAAACCAATCCAAAACTATTCCATAATATAAGACAATATAGCCATATAAATTGCACAAAAGTAATGGCACCCCTATAGAAGCAAGAAAGAAGTCTTAGTGAGTGTCTTGTGAAAAAAGTCAGGCTGGAATAACTAAACCTTAAAAATCAGAGAAATCCAAAGCGTTGTTGCAGACTTTTTTTTATTCCTGTCACATGCTGATGTCAGTGCATTTGTTTTATTTTGGCAGGTGTTGCAGTAGTGCACTCTCGCATTCAGAAACATCACACAATCCGTATTAGAGCTCTCGGCTCGCCATGAAATCCTGCCACCGAAAGCCTTCTAACATCTGCCACTCTAGCAAATGCTCTTTGTAAGCCTGAAGTAGATTTTCTGCATGCATGATTATGCTGTATTATCACCCACAACGTTCGAGCTCCTGGGACAGTGTTGGCATATGAGTCAGTGACACCGGCCAAAAGCAGGTTAACAGCCTGCTACCTTAGTTCTGTGGATTATAAAAGGCAAAAGTCAAGATCAGTACAAAGGGATTAGTGCTGCTGCTAAAAATGCTACACGCTGGATGCTTTTTGAATCGTAGCGACTCGGACTAAACCACAGCTGACCTCTTAAAACTCACAGAGTGAGGCATGTCGTTGTTCTGCTTTTTTTTTCGCTCTCATTTTTGACAAAATGAATTATTTGGTCTTATCCCAAGGCACTGTTTCTCAATTCTTAATTCTGACTCATCAGGAGGTGTGGATTCATTTTCTTTATACTACAGTTCAGTTGAACAGTCAAATCTGATTAGTCAGAAAGTGTGTATTACTTTAGTACACACGCACAGGTGGTTTAACATGAATGATAGGTTTACATTTAAGACTCTTATTTTTGTATATTTTTCTCTACTAACAGCTTATGCACAGTATTTGTATGGCACTGCTTCACAGAAACTAATAGTAATAATAAACAGATTTTTAAAAAGTGTCTTGCTTAAAAGAAAAGAAATAATATATATATATATATATATATATATATATATATATATATATATATATATATATATATATATATATATATATATATATATAGTGTATATAGTGTATATATATATATATATATATATATATATATATATATAGAGAGAGAGAGAGAGAGAGAGAGAGAGAGAGAGAGTCATTGATGTGTGAAACTATTTGGTTTCTGTTTGGAGAAATTAGCAGTTTTTTAACAGTCCCTGAACTTGGTATAGTTTTCCAGGAAAAGACAAAGTTTTCAGGACAGAGAGAGAGAGAGAGAGAGAGAGAGAGAGAGAGAGAGATTTTCAACAACGTCTGAAGTCTAACTATTAACTGTTAAAAGAACTGTTGCCAAATCTTTGTGTTAAAAGCACAATAATATACCCCACCTGACTATGGATCATTTTTGACAGCTTCTACAATGTTTACCAAAGATTCTGGCTTAAAAACATTGTACAACATTGTAAATAAACGGCACAATGTATGAATGTACTTCGATTCTCATAAATGTTACTATACACCGATCAGGCATAACATTATGACCACCTGCCTAATATTGTGTTGCTCCCCCTTTTGCTGCCAAAACAGCCCTGACCCATCGAGGCATGGATTCCACAAGATCCCTGAAGGTGTGCTTGGGTGTCTGGCACCAAGATGTTAGCAGCAGATCATTTAAGTCCTGTAAGTTGCGAAGTGGGGCCTCCATACTTACAGGACTTGAAGGATACTTTTGATAGATACTGACCACTGCAGACCGGGAACACCCCACAAGAGCTGTAGTTTTGGAGATGCTCTGATCCAGTCGTCTAGCCATCACAATTTGGCCCTCGTCAAACTCTCACAAATCCTTACGCTTGTCTATTTTTCCTGCTTCTAACACATCAACTTTGAGGACAAAATGTTCACTTGCTGCCTAATATATCCCACCCACTAACAGGTGCCATGATGAGGAGATACTCAGTGTTATTCACTTCACCTGTCAGTGCTCATAATGTTATGCCTGATCGGTGTACACCTATCAGGGTCCTGATTTGCGAGTCAGGAATTACAGATAGTTCTTAAAAAGTGGGAAAATATTTAGAAATGATCATTCTTCAGGGAATTTTTCTTCTTTTTTCGCAGAAAGCAGGTGAATAAATGAATGAGGTGTGACCTCTATTAAAAGTATGGCACCAATATGAATTTTGGAACAACCTTAAGTAATAAATGCCCATGGCTATCCTTTAACATTTTTATTCACTTGGACAGTTTTATTCTCTAGGATATCATTGGACTCTTTGTCTGTTTAGCCTTGGAACAACCCCCTGTATCTCTTTTACAAAACTGTGTAGCACACCATTATCCTCAAGACATCTTGGCTGACCGATGTGCAAGTGTGAGCTAGGTTTCTTGCTATCTTTATGGGAATTGAACTGGTTTTTTGCTTATGGTTCCAACTTTAGTATACTGTTAAAACAACCTTGCTTTGATTAATGATAGTTAATGGAGATCCCTACCCGGTAACAACTAAAAGCAAACCATCATCTTCTCCTATCTTTGTGTAGCCACTCGAGCAAATTTGATGTGACATGGGGGACAGGGGGACTTAAATTTAAACACGTAGAGTGTGAAAACAATCAGGGGAAAGACTGAACACAAGCTGTGATATTAATAAGAAAAACCCAAGAGACTTGTTAAGTTTCATCCCAGGCACAGAACAGAACCTGCTTTATAAAGTCCTGATCTCCTCCCATTCCCTCATCCTTTGAATAATTCACTTGTGAATATAAAAAAAATATGGTGGCTTGGTGGTTAGCACGTTTGCCTCACACCTCCAGGGTTGGGGGTTTTGATTCCTGCCTCCGCCATGTGTGTGTGGAGTTTGCATGTTCTTCCCATGCCTCTGGGGTTTTCTCTGGGTACCCCGGTTTCCTCCCCCAGTCCAAAGACATGCAGTGTAGGTTGATTGGCATCTCTAAATTGTCCATAGTGTGTGATTGCGTGAGTGAATGAGAGTGTGTGTGTGCCCTGCGATGGGTTGGCACTCCGTCCAGGGTGTATCCTGCCTTGATGCCCAATGACCCCTTGAGATAGGCACAGGCTCCCTGTGACCTGAGTATAGATTGGATAAGCGGTAGACAATGAATGGATGAATATTGTGACAGTTTTTTCTTGTGTGTACTCAAATAAGGAAGTGACCTTGCACCAGAATATGGAATACTGCATTAAAAAAAATAAGGAAACTGGAGCTACAGAGTTGCAATAGACTTCACCAGTTTCTATAAAGGCCCATACATTTGATTTAATGTCGTTTCAAGACTAAGTGGTGCTTCTTGAAATTCTTTCAAGGTCTCCTCTAAGAGCCAGGTCCCAGTCTCACTGAGTCACACGAGAAGATGGCAGAGCATCTAAGGACATGGTGATCCATCTATAGTAGACAGGACTATCTCTCCATTTTCCCTTTCCCTTTTTTTTTTTTATCAGTTGAAAGCGAGAGACAGAGATGAGAACGTCCATTGATCTCAATGAGTGCGATGCCACAATGGAAAGCATCATCTGTGGCCTGAGAAAGGGGGGAGAGGCAGCTCTGTTAGACGACGGGGACACGCTACAGCAACGCACAGGCCAAAAAAAAGCTACAAAACATTAATCATGGAGTCTTCCATGCTTCAACTAAGAGCTTTAGATCAATTTTTGCATGCGTGTGTGAAAAACTGTTTCATTAGGACCAAATCAAGCACATTTATTCTCCATAGCTATTAACTCTCAGGTGCAAACAGAGCAATATATTGGCTTTTAGCGGTGAAGTATAGCGCGGTTTCGGAGCAAATGAAAGAACAAAAATGAAAAACAAATTGTATTTCTTAGGAGCAAAACACAACCTGTAAAAAAATGATATGCTAATTGGTCTTAATCTTGTTTAATAACATCTTTTGCTAAATTCTGTGTTTTCCTTATTATATCACTTATGTCTTACTTTCAAGTTAAGCTATAATATATGTCACAAACACAAATCTGCGGAGAATGCAAGCTCAGGTAAAAAAAGGGTTTATTAAACAATAAAAGGGAGACAGGCAGACAGGGCAGACAGACAGACAGAAGAAGATAGATAGATAGATAGATAGATAGATAGAAGATAGATAGATAGAAGAAGAAAAAGACAGACAGACAGACAGACCGATGGACGGGTGGCCCAAAAACAGAAAAAGGGCAGACAGACAGATAGCCAGATAGATAGATAGATAGATAGATAGATAGATAGATAGATAGATAGATAGATAGATAGATAGAAAAAGACAGACAGACAGAACCAAAAAAAAAAATTTGACAGACAGGGCAGACAGACAGAAGAAGAAGAAGAAGAAGAAGATAGATAGATAGATAGATAGATAGATAGATAGAAGACAGACAGACTGATAGATAGATAGATAGATAGATAGATAGATAGATAGATAGATAGATAGATAGATAGAATAGATAGATAGACAGACAGACTGATAAAAAAATAGGGTAAAAATAGATAGATAGAAGATAAAATAGATAGATAGATAGATAGATAGATAGATAGATAGATAGATAGATAGATAGACAGACAGACGATAAAATAGATAGATAGATAGATAGATAGAAGAAGATGATGAAGAAGAAGAAGATGGGGGATGGAAAACAGAAGACAGACAATTAGACAGACAGACAGATAGCCAGTAGATAGATAGATAGATAATAGATAGATAGATAGATAGATAGATAGATAGATAGAAGAAGACAGACAGACAAAAAGACAGACAGACAGATAAAAAAACCAGAAAAGATAGATAGATAGATAGATAGATAGATAGATAGATAGATAGATAGAAGAAGAAGAAAAAGACAGACAGACAGAACCCGATAGATAGATAGATAGATAGATAGATAGATAGATAGATAAAAAACAGACAGACAGACAGACCTGGGGTAGACAAAAACAGAACCAAAAAAAAGAAGATAGATAGATAGATAGATAGATAGATAGATAGATAGATAGATAGATAAAAATAGATAAAAATAGATAGATAGATAGATAGATAGATAGACAGACAGACTGACTGACAGACAGAC
>JAUCMX010000004.1:27102790-27190345 GCA_033459395.1 Hemibagrus guttatus
ACAGCTCCACAGGGTTTTAAAGGATAAGCTGACCGAGCTCTCATCTGCAACGCTTTCAGTTTAAGTGTAGCTTCTAAAAATTCAGTACTCAAGATAAACAGGTATAGGTCTCTGAGTAAGATCCTGCCCTTTGAATCATTTATGTATTAAATATTGGCCTCAGTGAATTTCAGCCTAATATGTTGTGACTACATTAGAATGTCAAACAGCACTGGCGCTGTTTGAATTTGGCACAGGTTTTATGCAGGATGCCCTTCCTGACGCAACCCTCTCATGTAATCCGGACTTGGGACTGGCACTGAGAGTTAACTCTTCAGTGACTGAGTTAGCTCCGTCTTTAGGAATCGAACCTGGGCCACAGCAATGAGAGCGCGGGATCCTGCCGCCGGACCACCAGGAGACTTGGGTAACACCAGAGAGCGTTATTAGAAGTAATTTCCTTTCCATATACTATACACTATATAGTCAGTATGTAACCAGGAGCTTTTGAGCAACTTTTCAGTATGAGGATCCACATGGTTTCTGAATTCATTATAGTTTTAATATGAATTGCTTTCCATCAAATGTTCAATAATGTAGTCACATCTGTGTTCTGAAGCAATTTAGTTATTAACTCTTCTTTCCTCACTCTAAAATCTATATTATAATCCATATAAAAGTATAAAAGTACCTTTTGTCATGCTTCAACCTGAAGGTATTATAAGGCATCCTGAATTTCTTTTTCTTGTGCAATTGACTTCTGAAAATCTGAAGCCATCTTGTGCTCTCTCTCTCTCTCTCTCTCTCTCTCTCTCTTCTCTCTCTCTCTCTCTCTCTCTCTCTCTCTCTCTTTACTTTACAAAGAATTATCACCGCCAAAAAATATAGGTGCATCTTTATGTTATACCTCTATGTTCCTTTATGTTCCCAGATATCCCTGCTTAAAAAAAAGCTCTTCTAAAGCTTTGCCGTCTGTATGAAGAGTCAGGTCACATTTGAAACGTGCAGGGTCACGATGTGCTGAAGCTCCTGCAGGTTTCTCTGCTGTCACAGGTTAAACGGGATCACACACACACACACACACAAACACACACACACTCACACGTTCAAAGTCACATGCAGTGCCAGTGGCATGTCTTGCCAAAGCAAGGACGATAAAAATATCAGCATCCATATTGCACAATTAAACCTGCATTCAGAAGTTTGTTGAAGCACATCCTGCTGTGCGTTCCTTAAAACAGCATCCGTGTATCTACTGATCTGAAAAACTCATACAGCTGCAAGGAAGGTTTATAACACAAGAAGAAAATTAATCTTACTAATTTTTCAAAAACCCAAGTTTATGTCCTATTCTAGATTATTTTTTAATTTATTTTTTATTAATTTAATTTAATTTAATTTAATTTAATTTAATTTTTTTCCAAACCCACTTAGAAACACATTATTATTTTGTTTAGTACAGTTTTGCACTCCAGTCTAACATTTTAGACTTCATCTTAAAAACCAGAATTAATTTCCTGGTTACACAATTGCACTTTTTGACCATATAGTACACAGTTATTGAAGGGTAATTATTTATAAACACACTCTCTGGTGTCACCTAGATGAGAATGAGGTTCCTTTTTGAGTCTGGTTCCTCTCAAGGTTTCGTACATTTACATATGACACACACACATTGTATATCCTGAATTTATACATTTCTGTAAAACTGATTTGTTTCTATATACATTGTTACAAAGTTCTATAGAAATTTGGCCTTCCTCTTTGCCTCCTGCCTGGCAGCTCCATGTCCAACATTCTCCTACCAATATACTCACTCTCCCTCCTCTGAACATGTCCAAACCATCTTAATCTGTCCTCCCTAACTTTGTCCCCCAAACGTCCAACATGAGCTGTCCCTCTGATGTACTCATTCCTAATCCTGTCCAATCTTGTCACTCCCAAAGAGAACCTCAACATCTTCAGCTCTGCTACCTCTAGCTCTGACTCCTGTCTCTTCCTCAGTGACACTGTCTCTAAACCATACAGCATGGCCGGTCTCACCACTGTCCTGTACACCTTCCCCTTGATTCTCGCTGATATTTTCCTATCACACAGAACTCCCGACACCTTTCTCCACCCATTCCAACCTGCCTGCACTCGCTTCTTCACCTCTTTCCCACACTCTCCATTACTCTGGACTGTTGACCCCAAGTACTTAAACTCCTGTACCTTCTTCACCTCTTCACCCTGTAACCTTACTGTTCCACTTCCCTCCCTTTCATTCACACACATGTACTCAGTCTTACTGCGACTGACTTTCATTCCTCTTCTCTCCAGCGCAAACCTCCACCTCTCCAGGTTTTCCTCCACCTGCTCCCTGCTCTCACTACAGATCACAATGTCATTGTCCAAGGAGACTCCTGTCTGACCTCCTCTGACAACTGGTCCATCACCATAGCAAACAGGAAGGGGCTCAGAGCCGATCCCTGATGCAGTCCCACCTCCATTTTGAACTCCTCTGTCTGACCTACAGCACACCTCACCACTGTCCTGCTCCTCTCATACATGTCCTGCACCACTCTGACATACTTCTCTGCTACTCCTGACTTCCTCATACAGTACCACAGCTCTCCTCTTGGCACCCTGTCATACGCTTTCTCCAAGTCTACAAACACACAGTGCAACTCCCTCTGACCATCCCTATACTTCTCCATCAAAATCCTCAGAGCAAAAATTGCATCTGTTGTGCTCTTTCTGGGCATGAAGCCATACTGCTGCTCACAAATTTCTACTACCTTCCTTAACCTAGCCTCCACTACTCTTTCCCATAGCTTCATTGTATGGCTCATCAACTTTATTCCCCTATAGTTGCTGCAACTCTGCACGTCACCCTTATTCTTAAAGATCGGCACTAACACACTTCTTCTCCATTCCTCAGGCATCCTCTCACTCTCTAAAACCCTGTTGAACAAACTAGTTAAAAATTCCACTGCTGCCTCTCCTAGACACTTCCAGACCTCCACCGGGATGTCATCAGGACCAACTGCCTTTCCACTTTTCATCCTCTTCAAAGCCTTCCTGACTTCATCTTTTCTAATCTTATCTACTTTCTGTTCCACAGAGTTCACCCCTTCTACTCTTTTTTCCCTCTCATTTTCCTCATTCATCAGCTCCTCAAAGTACTCCTTACGTCTCCTCTGTACACTCTCCTCACTTGTGAAAGGTTTAGGAGTGTGTTTATGGGAATTTTTGATCATTTCTCTAAAAGCGCATTTGTGAGGTCAGGCACTGATGTTGGACGAGAAGGCCTGGCTCGCAGTCTCCGCTCTAATTCATCCCAAAGGTGTTCTATGGGGTTGAGGTCAGGACTCTGTGCAGGCCAGTCAAGTTCCTCCACACTAAACTCACTTATCTATGTCTTTATGGACCTTGATTTGTGCACTGGTGTGCAGTCAACAACACAACCATAACGTCAACGAGAATCAATGAGAAGCAGATTCATAATTGCTAAAAATATACACTCTTGAAAATATAGGTTCTCTGAAGAACCTTGGTATGGTTCTGCGAAGAACCTTTAACATCCATAGATGGATAGTAGTAGGTTCTTTGTAGTAGAAAAAAAAATGTTGTTTAGACTATACAAATGTTCTTTATGGCACGAAGAATAAAGAATCATTTATGGAACCATTTGGCGAACAGAAAATGGTTCTTCTAAGGCATCACTGTGAAAACCCCTTCTTGGTTCTATCAGGCACATTCATTTTTAAGAGTGTATGTAAATTGGTTTCAATATGTTTGTGTAGGTCTGTGTCGGTGTTAGTCATTAAGGCTTACATATGCAGGTGTCATATACACCTATGAGCATCACCTCTAAATAAATCCAAAAATCTGAAACAGCAGCATCCACAAATAATTTTTTAAGATATTGTGCGCATCTATGTGAAGTCTCCATGCGGCTCAACCGCAAACAAATACACATCCCTGAATAGTTTCTGTGAAATCGACATCTTATCCTGCTATATCGTGTCAGGGATGTTTTGCCACACATGATCTGCCCTCTAGTGGATGTCGATTGTTTTTCTTCTTCAGATGCAGAAGTAGTACGCGACCGATTGTGTGAACGATGCTGCTCACGTGACGTGAAAAAAAATTGTGTTTAGTCAAAAAATACATTTCTGAACAAATTAGGGACGACTTGGGGTGTGGTAGCTTAGTGGTTAAGGCTTTGGGCTACTGATCGGAAGGTTATGACTTCAAATCCCAGTCATGATGCCACTGCTGGGCAAGGCCCTTAACCCTCCAATGCTCAGTTGTATAAAATGTAAGTTCCTCTTTGGGTAAGGGCCTCTGCCAATTGAGTGATGTAAAAGTCATTGTTTCATGTATTTTTTAACATACAACTTGTTGTTACTGTGTAATCTCTCATTGCTGCACAATGTTGGTGCTGATGGGAACTACAGTATAAGTATAGTGTTTAAAGCTGTACGAAAACGAACGGTGTTAATGTTACTCAGTCCATTCAGGTGGAACTGATGTACACTGATGTACACATTTAAGTTAAAGGAGGAGTTCACTTCCAGAACAAAAATCTACAAATAATTTACTCACCCCCTTGTCATGCAAGATTTTCATGTCTTTCTTTCTTCACTCGTAAAGAAATTATGTTTTTTGAGGAAAACATTTCAGATTTTTCTCCATATAGTGGACTTCAATGGTGCCCGCGAGTTTGAACTTCCAGAATGCAGATTAAATGCAGCTTAAGTTAAGTTGCCTTTATTTGTCACATATACATTACTGCACAGTGAAATTCTTTCTACACATATCCAACCCTTGGGGGGTGGGGTCAGAGCACATACAGGACCCCTGGAGCAGGGTGGGTTGGGGTCCTTGCTCAAGGGCCCAACAGTGGCAGCTTGGCAGTACTGGGGCTTGAACCGCTGATCGTCCAGTCAACGACCCAGAGCCTTAACCACTTGAGCTACCACCGCCCCAAAGAGAGCTCAACGATCCCAGTCGAGGAAGAAGGGTCTTATCTAGCGAAACGGTCGGCCATTTTCTTAGAAAAATTAAAAATTGTATACTTTTTAACCACAAAAGCTCGTTTAGCACTAGCTCTGGGATGCGCATCCATGACACTACGTACTACGTGATCACGTCGAAAGGTCACGTGTGACTACAGACCCAGTGTTTACAAAGTGAACGTGCAAAGACCAAGGAAGTGCAAATAAGTCAAACGCCCTTTACTAACAGAAAGGTACAAGGAGAACGTATGGGTGTGTTGATATCCAGATTTTTTTAAAGGAAATTTCTTAGCAATCACGTTATTTCCAAGCTGACATAATCTTTTAGGTTTAAAACGATTTCCACATCCAGGGTACACAAACTAACCAGCACTGGTTCCTTATTCCTAAACATGCCTTGACTTGTAATCGTAATATTTTGGTGGTTAGTTTTTAATGAGTTCTTCCAACAAATGATTATACTATTATTAATCACACTATTGAAGATCTATTGCAAAGCCTTGAAGTACTTACCTCATGGGATCTACTGTATTTTTTAATGATTGAGACAGAGGAATCAATTAATTCCAGCTTTGGGGTTATGAGCCTGGACTTAAGCAAGGAGATGATTAATGATACTACATTAGCCTACATCACCTTAAGCTAATTCTCAAGGTGAGGAGACATTTTTGCCTGTTCTGACCTAATAATTAACTGGAGACTACAAAATTAAGTATGTTCCACAACATATAAGTCCTTGGCTTTGGTATCTTGTGACAACAATATAATTTATAGAAGCAAGTTACTGTGGCTTTATTAATTAATAATTCATCAGGGGAGCCACCTTATTAAAAAAGAGACACTATATAGAACCTTTTCCCAGAAGATGGTTTTATGCAGAACTTTTGGAGAGCATTTTATATTAAAACAGTTCTATAATTAACAGAAAGTGAAGTTTTACGTCTACATTGATAATGATATATTGTAGAAAAAAATCCAAAAGTTGATTAAATTTGTGAAAGAATTCGAACTAAATGAGAGTAGTATAGAATACTATACTAAAATTCAGTAGTATAGAACTTTACCTCAATGCTGTTCGTAATTATCAATTAATTTATAATGTGTTTGAATTTTCTGTATTTTCTTGTCTAAATTTTCTAATAATAACTATTCATTCATTGGCTACCGCTTATCCGATCTATTCTCAGGTCACGGGGAGCTTATGCCTATCTCAGGCGTCATCGGGCATCAAGGCAGGATACACCCTGGACAGAGTGCCAACCCATCACAGGGCACACACACACTGGGTAATTTTCGAGATGCCAATCAACCTACAATGCATGTCTTTGGACTGGGGGAGGAAACCCCTGAGGCATGGGGAGAACATGCAAACTCCACACACACAGCAGAGGCAGGAATCGAACCCCCACCACTGGCGGAGGGAGGCAAACGTGCTAACCACCAAGCCACCATGGATTTCTTCTCAAGATGAAACAGTGGCAGATTGGCAGCACTGGGGTTAGAGATCATGACCTCCTGATTAGTAGCCTAGTGCTGTAGCAAGTCTCTGTGCTAAAAAACTTACAAAATATGAAAAATTATTAAGCAATACACAGCATAAGACGCTATGTTTAATAGATAGATACAGTGCACAAGGCATTTCGGTGACTTTCACTTTGCACTCAGACAGACTTGGCAAACTATCTTTGTTTTTTTCACCTCTCTCTCTCTCTCTCTCTCTCTCTCTCTCTCTCTCTCTCTCTCTCTCTCTCTCTCTTTCTCTTTCTCTCTCTCTCTCTCTCTCTCTCTCTCTCTCCTTTTCATTGGCACATCCCATGTGTTGATGTCCTGGTGGCAGACAAAAATGGTAAAATAGCTTTTTTATCATCTTAAACACCCTGCCACAGATACGGCTGTCTCCGTCGCTCCTGTCTGCAAGTCTGTCAGGCCGCCTCGCCATCATTAAAAGCCTGTGTGAGTGTTAGCGAGAGCGATAGAGTGTGAGAAAGACAGAGAGAGTGAATAAAAGGAGTATCGGTGAACACACTCACGCTTCACTGACACGCCCAGTGGATCTAGAGAATAGACACACACACACACACACACACACACACACACACACACACACACACACACACACACACACACACACACACACACACACACACAAAAGCTATAGAATGACACCATGTAGTGGACTTAAAAACTTCTGTAAGTGCCCTATAAAGTGTACAGCAGAGACAGATCTGGGGAACTTTTACTTTCTCTCCCTCTCTCTCCCTCTCTCTCCCTCTCTCTCCCTCTCTCTCCCTCTCCTCTCCCTCTCTCTCTCTCTCTCTCTCTCTCTCTCTCTCACTGCACACACACACTTTCACAGAAGTTCAGGTGGCAGAGAGAAATGCCAGTTCCCCTGAGAGTCTGCCTCTCACTCTTCAGCCTGTGTGCTGGCTGCAGACTGCAGTATGAGAAGACTTTTGCCTATGATACGGTGTGTGTGTGTGTGTGTGTGTGTGTGATGCATCTCTAATATTTGGATGTAACAAACATTCGGATAAAAACCTTGCTTGATCGACATACTAGAAAGAAAGGTCACCATGGCAACAACCCTATCATTAAAAAGACTTATATTTTTAATACAGTTTAAACTCTTTTTCAATACTGACTCTGATTGATCCACATACAAGAGATTACACTTTTCTAACTAACCTGTCCAGCCATATCAGGTGTGAGAGGTATGTAACTTACGGATGTTTGGGCAATTCCGAAAATTACACCGATGTCAGTGTCTGTACTGACAGCCTAATAGAAGGGAAAAGACAGAAAGAAAGTTGACTTAAAAGGCTGATATTAGTGCAGAGACTTTATTATAGATACCACGCTGAAATAAATAAATAAATAAATAAATAAATAAATAAATAACAATTAATTAATTAATAGATAAATAGATAAATAAATAAATAAATAAATAAATAAATAAATAAAAGAAAAAACAAAGAATGAAACAAGGAATCCACATAGGGACACACGGTGAAAAATTAAATAACGATTAAAATAAAATAAACATTAAGTATAAAAATAACAAAAATATAAATTAAATAAAAATAAAGGTTTACAAAATGAAAAATGAAAAAAGGAAATATAAATAAATGAAATAATTAATGAAATAATTAATGAAAAAATTTAAAAAAAAATTTACAATTAAAAAATGGGAAGAATGTTAATAAAAATTAAAATAAAAAGAAATTAAGGAAAAAGACAGAAAGAAAGTTGACTTAAAAGGGTGGTAATAGTGCCAAGACTTTATTATAGACACTACGCTGAAGTAAAAAATAAATAAATAAATACTAGAAAAAACAAAGAGTGAGAAAAAAAACGGAATCCAAATAGTGCCTTTTTTTTTTCTTTTTACACTTTTGTGTTTCATTTTTTTTATGATAGTGATAAATCACAAATTATATATTATTTTTAAATTTCTATTATATTTAACATTTTATATTTAGTATATTTATTATTATTATTATTATTATTATTATTATTATTATTATTATTATTATTGTTATTTATTTATATTCGTAGTAAGACTGAGTACATGTGTGTGAATGAAAGGGAGGGAAGTGGAACAGTAAGGTTACAGGGTGAAGAGGTGAAGAAGGTACAGGAGTTTAAGTACTTGGGGTCAACAGTCCAGAGTAATGGAGAGTGTGGGAAAGAGGTAAAGAAGCGAGTGCAGGCAGGTTGGAATGGGTGGAGAAAGGTGTCGGGAGTTCTGTGTGATAGGAAAATATCAGCGAGAATCAAGGGGAAGGTGTACAGGACAGTGGTAAGACCGGCCATGCTGTATGGTTTAGAGACAGTGTCACTGAGGAAGAGACAGGAGTCAGAGCTAGAGGTAGCAGAGCTGAAGATGTTGAGGTTCTCTTTGGGAGTGACAAGATTGGACAGGATTAGGAATGAGTACATCAGAGGGACAGCTCATGTTGGACGTTTGGGGGACAAAGTTAGGGAGGCCAGATTAAGATGGTTTGGACATGTTCAGAGGAGGGAGAGTGAGTATATTGGTAGGAGAATGTTGGACATGGAGCTGCCAGGCAGGAGGCAAAGAGGAAGGCCAAAGAGGAGGTATATGGATGGAATTAATGAGGATATGAAGCTAGTGGGTGCAAGTGTTGAGGATGCAGAAGATAGGGATAGGTGGAGAGAGATGATTCGCTGTGACGACCCCTGAAGGGAAAAGCCGAAAGAAGAAGAAGAAGATTATTTATTTATATTATAATTGTTGTTTATTTTTTAATATTCTGGGGACAAAGTAAGATTTTTCACATTTGCTAGCAATAATAGCAATAATCTTGTATGTTCTCTGTGTGTTTATCTGGGTTTTTTAACATTCTGCCGCACAGATGCTTCAAAATTGTTTGGGACAAATGTTCAAGGGACGAAATGAGCTTTTGGAAGGTGTTGCTGATAAAATGGGATAAAATACAGCAAATGGGTGCAGCTACACAGTAAGTGTGCTATGTATCTACTAAAGTGTAACTGGATGTAGACAACCAGATGATAAGACACACACACACACACACACACACACACACACAAAATGCATCCATTGGTACATTCCATTGAGTGGCTTAGCAAATTTTCTGCATCACGTATCATCCATCTCTCCTTCACATGCATACACACACACACACACACACACACACACATAAAATGCTTTGTCCCTCTGTAAATGGTACAGTCCAGGGTTTTAGACTGAATGACTTATTGCACCATGGCCCAGTTTTCTTCTTTTTCTGCTCCACATTTATCATCTTTCTCTGTTGCACACACACACACACACACACACACACACACACACACACACACACACACACACACGTCTTACTATACTTGTGAGGTTCTTATATTGACATCACACAGCTTCTATGCTACACCAAGCCCTAACCCAAACCTTAATGTTAGTAATGTTTTTTTGTCTCTTATTTTCAAACAATTGCTGCAATATTTGTAAAAGAAAATAGAATTTTTCCTCATAGGGACCATCCAAATATTCCTATTCTCATGCCCCTTCCCCCACACACTACATTACACTGCAGCAAATCATAACGTTAACCTCAGCATCTATTAAAAAAAATGTATGGCTCAAATAGATCAAATATTTTATAGGCCAGTCAAATGTCCCCATGATACCAAAACTATCATATGTTCTTATCACCGTGGGAGCATCTGCTCCCCACCAAGCATTAGCAGTTACATACATGCACTGGTATCCACCGAAACACACACACACATACACACACACACACTCTCTACACTTCTGTCACACCTGTGACCTTGAGCTTCTGCTGGAAATGTGCAAGGCTGCTGGAAAAAAGAACACTGCATCTCCTTCCACATGTCATCAGGAACACACACACACACACACACCTGTTTTGGCAAACACCACTTAATCATGCCATTTAAGCAAGAATATGTGGATGTGGATTGACAGAATAATCAGCAATGCAGGGCATAGAAATATTTTAGAAATGTTCATCATGCTCAAACACATTATACTGGATTTGCTCATAAAGGGATGTGCTAGCTAAGTGGTTAAGTGTTAAGTGGACTACTGATCTAATGGTTGTGTGTTTGAATCCCAAGTCCACTAAACTGCCATTGTTGGGCCCCTGAGGGAGACCCTTAACCCTCATTTGTATAAAATGAGATCAATTGTAAATTTTCTGATGATCATTTTAAAAGCTTACCTAATTTAAAAAGTTTGGTCTTTACAACAGATAATAGAAAAAAATTGAAACTAAAAAAAAAATAACATTTTAAAATACAAATATGCAAAAAATTTTAAAAAAAATCTAAATAAAAATTAAATATAAATTAAATATAAAAATAACAAATAAAAAATTATGTAGGAAATAAATAAATACAAATAAAAAAATATAAATAAATTAAAAAATCATGTAAAAAATAAAATTATAAACAAAAATTAAATATAAAATAAATACAAAAAAGAAAAAAATAGAAAGCATTTAAAAAAATGTCAAATTTAAAATGTAAACCAAAAATATAAACTGCTTGGTCATATATACTGTATTTCATTTCTCATACAGTGGGTGTTTTTATCTCATGCATTTTCGGTGGATTTGGCTGCATTTGGGCTCAGAAACACCTAATAGTATCATGCTACCACCACCATGCTTCACCTGCTAATGAATTGATGTCTCTGCTGTCCAGCACAAAGCCCTAATTTATGAATGGATGTCTTTGCCCTTCAGGAAAGTTCTCTCTACTCTGTTAGAGCAGCTATTGAGTATTGAGGCCCTTCTCACCTAGTTTTTGTGGTTATTTAGCCAGGTCTGGGAATTGTCCTGAGATCAATTTGGAGTGTTTTTATTTAGCGGCTTGAATATTTATCCAAATGAGCAAGGCTGATTTTTTTTTTTTTAATTAAGGGTTTTACATTTTGAAATTAAAGTTGGGGGGGGGGGGGGTAGTTAGCTTTATTAAAACAAAACAAAACATCATAATTTCATTTTGGTTTGTGATGCTAAGGCTATAGAAAAATCATTGCAAGGACAGAAGACAAATGTGTGTGTGTGTGTGTGTGTGTGTGTGTGTGTGTGTGTGTGTGTGTGTGTGTGTGTGTGTATAAAAGATTAGCCACCTTCACACTCATGGTCATGCAGCATTATAGTAAGCCCAGTAACAGGTCACGTAGTGCAACAGTTCAGCTATCTCACTGTGACAAAGGAACATGGATAGTAACGGAGCATGCAGTTTTAATAAAAGGATGTTCACACACACACACACACACACACACACACACACACACACACACACACACACACACACACAAGAGAGAGAGAGAGAGAGAGAGAGAGAGAGAGAGAGAGAGAGAGAGAGAGAGAGAGAGAGAGAGAGAGAGGATGCTAGGACATTAGTGCAAAAACAGTTATTAAGCTCATAACCGGGTAAGAGACTGTATCTATGGTCGTAAACACTCTAAATGTTCTAAATAACAAAACAGCAATCATCTGCTCATGTCCATCAATTCCTTCAGCTCTATTTTTGTCAACACTACCACAGATTGCCACAATTCACTCAGGCTCATCCTCAAATATCCCCTCACCCCACCAGCCACTTAAATAGGACACCTGCTCATTCCTGCAATTATCCAGTCAGCGAATCATGTAGCAGCAGTAAAGTGCATCGAATCATGCAGATACAGGTCAAGAGCTTCAGGTAATTTTCACATCCAACATCAGAATGGGGGAAAATAGCATCCCGTGCTTTCGGAAATTGCTGATCTCTCTGTATTTTCACACGACAGTCATCCAGAGGTAACAGGAAGTCTTCAATAAACACCCTTTATCACTGCGGTGAACAGAAAGGCATCTCAAAACATGCCAAATGTTGAAACTTCACATGGATGTATTATAACAGGAGACATTATAGGTCCTAGATTCTAGGTAGTTTTATGCATTAACTCTGGAAACGACAAACAAAATGTTTGTCATTATTTGTATGAACATTTGGTCATTTATTTAGTGCCAGCTCTGTGTGAGTGAGTTTTTTTTTCTGATTGCAGTTTGTAGAAGAAATTTTTTCTAATGCTGTAACTTTGACCAATTATATGAGTATGTTTTCAGCACTACATTTTATGACCTTAAGGCTATGTTTTTTTTGGCTTGTTTAATTACCTGTGTAAATAAACGGAGGCCAGCGGTAGGTGCTGTGCAGGTAAACCTCACTCAAATTAGTGGCTGCAGTCTTTAGCCTCCTTGTTAGTGCGCCTGCCTCCTATGCCAGAGACCCGGGTTTGAGTCCCGCTCAGAGCGAGTGTGAATAGGACCCACAGGGGTTACATTGGTGCCATGACCCGGATGGGAGTGAGGTTAAGGGGAGTGAGTGTAACCGAGGCCAGCGGTAGGTGCTGTGCAGGTAAACCTCACTCCCCTGATCTCAAGAAGCGCACTAGCAACTGACGGTAGTGGCTGCAATCTTTAGCCTCCTTGTTAGTGTGCCCGCCTCCTATGCCAGAGACCCGGGTTTGCAAGTAGGACCCATGGGGGTTACACCTGTAGTGTGAAAATTAAACCAAACCCAAACAACAATCTTCACTGGACCTTAAAACAAACTAATAAATGTGAAATGTATCAAGTTTAAAATCCATACAAAGTGAAATTAACGGGGTGTTTGGATAATAGGACTAGCTTGATTTTATTCTGTAGGCTAGGAATATTAGGTAGTGGCCACTAGGAGCACTTGGAGCACTAGGTTTATCATCAGTGCACTCAGCTTTATCAAAACTAATCCCTTTTGAAGATCATTGTTATTGTTCAGGGAAGGATTATGGTTTATCGAGGGCATCAGGGTTTGGTGTCACTCACTAGTCATATCAGTCCAGCATGTCCAGATACACACACACACACACACACCCACACACACATGAAAAATCTCCTCAGCTGCCATATGAAGTGACCAATCAAAACCTGAATATTCTGTAAATAAAGACTCATATTAGTTTGTGTCTCTCTCTAGCACCTGTGACATCACTGACCCCATCACTTCTACGAGGAATTTCCGTAAAAATGGACAGCTTTTGCGACAAACCGGACATTCCCATAGCAACCAGGTTGTGAGACACAGACATGGGATCTGCATACATTTGTATGCAAATTGACCAGCTGGTACTTTGTCGTTATGACAACGGCACACAGCTCCCAGCATCCTCTAGGAGCAGTGGTACAAAAGAGAGGTCGGCCAAGAGTCATCGATTAGAGCCATCACATACACACACACACAGCTCAGAATGATGTATAGGCAAGTTTCAGTAAACACACAGCTAAACAGAAGAAGAAGAAGAAGAAGAAGAAGAAGAAGAAGAAGAAGAAGAACTTTAAGTGAGGGTTAAAAAGTTTTTATTGTGCTTCAACACTGCCCCCTAGTGGCAGATGGAGTTTTTAGTATTGAGTATTTTGGGGAAAATAATCATATGAATTTAATTGTAAAATACAAATAACTCTGATATACAATATTTAACATATTTAGGGCTTAAATCTGCAGAGATAATAAATATTCCCTACATTATCAGTGCTTAAAAGTGTAGAAATAACACTGGGTTATGGCTTTGGACATCATGAATAATTTCTTTTGCTCACCTAAATGAAGGAGATTTCAAACTGAGGTCCAAGTTGGTTATTTCTAAACTATATGTCAAAAAATTTCTCCATGTGGAAAACAATAAATGAGGAATAACATAAGACTATAAGAATTTAATACTTTTAAATAATTTAAAAGCAACAGTGGCCAAGAGCATTAAATGATTAAAACATTTCAATCATGATCTTTTTATAAAAAGAAAGAAAGGAAGAATAAACAGACAAACAAACAAATATAAACATTTTTTAAAATGGAAAAAATAGTTGTCATGTCACATTCATGTAAATGAAATTAATTTTTATTTTATTTTATTTTATTTTATTTTATTTTATTTTATTTTATTTTATTTTATTTTATTTTATTATTTTTTGGATAATCCTTTATCATGCAGTGTTGTTGAATGGCATCATACATATTTTACTAAACAAAAATACACAACATTTTCTGTAAAAAAAAGAATTATTGCATGTGGGAAAATATGCAGATTAATATGCAAAGTACCAAATATGGTTTGTTGTGGAAAACAGATTGCACAGACTGCAGATTTACATGTCATGTATCGTCACACAATACTGTGTATAAGTGGTACAAAAAAATACCTACATATTATTAAAATAGACTAATCAGCGAATGCATTTTCTTTAAGTGCTTTTTAAAAGTCCAGGTCAACAGTATGTTTCCATTTCGCAACAGCGTCCAGTCGAGAGTTCATTCTAAGAAAGTTTCACGTCCATGATGCTGCATGCAAGACGTCCATGATGCTGTGTGCTGTTTAGAGGTTAAACAGAAACTTCTGTATAAACCTTTCAGATAAATCAGTAACATTGAGAGATTGCTGGACCAGACACAACCTTAATTAGTGCTAACTGAATGTCCTGTGGACCCAAATTACTGTTTACTGATGGATTACTATCATCACAGGCCAAGTCCAAACAGACAGGAAGAGAGAAGCCCTTTTTTTCACTGTTTATTCATCAGCAGGTGTATACAGATGTATGGATAAATCTCTGATCCACTATCAGCTAGTTATAATGATTTTTATGGAATTTTGTACAGAATTTAACAACCTTAGCATTTCTATATCTATAATTGAACTACTGCATGCATTTCTTATAATAATAATAATAATAATAATAATAATAATAATAATGAAAAAAAACATGCTGATATACTGAAGGATGAGTATTTAGTATTAAGAACAATTGTAAATGACTGCAGTAACACTATTCCCATTTTTTCCCCATAGATTCATAGATTACATTTAAGGAGTACGTCCAACTGAACCCATTGTATGACTGACACTTAACTTTAACTATGTCAATATTTCAGCTTATATTCTATGTCTATATCTATATTCTGTCCACATCTATCCACCCATCTTACTGTACATATTACTATCACTATTCTGCATATTCTATTTTTATTCTATTCTATTGTTGTTTATTTTTATTTAATTTTTTATATATTGTATAATGTCTATTTTATATTACATTTCGTATTATATTCTTATAATCTATTGTTTCTATACTTGATATTCTTTTTATTTTAGATTCTTCTTTTCTTCTAGTGTATTTCGACACTGTGGACCACAAAATTTTGATCTCACGACTTGAATAATGTGTGGGAATTGAAGGTTGCACTCTAAATTGGTTTAAGTCCTATTTGAATGCTAGAACATTTTCTGTTTGTCTTGATGGGTTCTCTTCTTCTGTATCGTCTTTGGATTATGGAGTCCCTCAGGGCTCCATTTTGGCCCCTGCTTTGTTCTCTTTGTATATGCTACCTCTGGGGACTAAACATGGTCTAAACATGGTGTGTCATTTCATTTTTATGCTGATGACACCCAAATTTATCTGCCCTTAAAGAAAAAAGACAAAAAAGCTTTAAGCTCTTTATCAGCATGCTTGTCTGATGTTAAGTCTTGGTTTTCTTGTAATTTTTTGCATCTAAACGAGAACAAAACTGAGGTTATCGTTTTCGGGCCTACAGATGTGTTAACAAGTTCTGTTGGTGACCTGGGAGATTTGGTCCCTCGTGTAAAACACTCTGTGAAAAACCTGGGTGTTATTTTTGATTCTGCCCTTAAATTTGACAAGCAGATTAATGCTGTAATCAAATCTAGTTTTTTCCAATTAAGACTATTATCTAAGGCTAACAGTTTTTTAACATGTGCAGAGTTTGAGAGAGTGATCCATTCGTTTATTTCATCGAGACTTTACTATTGTAATTCTCTTTATATTGGAATGAGCCAATCCAATATTAGTCGTCTTCAGATGGTTCAAAATGCAGCAGCCAGGCTGTTGACTGGAACACGGAAATTTAATCATATTTCCCCAATATTAAAAGCGTTGCACTGGCTGCCGGTTTGTTATAGAATTGATTTTAAAGTTCTGCTTTTTGTTTTTAAAGTCCTAAATGGATCAGCCCCAAAATATCTCTCTGAACTTTTGAAAATAAATAACTCTGCTAGATCATTAAGGTCATCTAATCAAAGATTGCTGATGGTTCCGAGATCTAGACTTAAGACGAGGGGTGACCATGCTTTTTCTATTATTGGTCCAAAATTGTGGAATAGTCTTTCTCTATCTTTAAGACTAGTATCCACAGAGTCTGAATTTAAATCTAAGTTAAAAACTTACCTTTTCTCTCAAGCTTATAATTGTATTTGATTTTTAACATTGATTTTTTTTTCAAAGATTTCAAATTAGTGTTTCTGATGTAAACTCCCTTTATTATTGCATTATTATTTTTATTTACTTATCCTCTTGTACAGCACAATGGCCAACTGCTGTTGTACTTATTGTGCTATATAAATAAATTTTGATTTGATTTGATTTTGATTATTTCCTATATTTTATATTCTAGTTTTACATTTTTATTTAAATTATTTCTTATATTTTATATTTAAATTTTGTATTTTCATTTAAATTGTATTTCTTATATTTGATATTCTAGTGTTACATGTTTATTTAATTGTAATTTATTATATTTTATATTCCAGTTTTACATTTTTATTTAAACTGTAATTTCTTAGATTTTACATTCTAGTTTAACATTTTTATTTAAATTGTAATTTCTTATATTTGGTATTCTAGTTTAACATTTTTATTTAAATTGTAATTTCTTATATTTGGTATTCTAGTTTAACATTTTTATTTAAATTGTATTTCTTAGATTTTATATTCCAGTTTTACATTTTTATTTAAATTGTATTTCGTTGATTTTATATTCCAGTTTTACATTTTTATTTAAATTGTATTTCTTATATTTTATATTCCAGTTTTACATTTTTATTTAAATTGTATTTCTTATATTTTATATTCCAGTTTTACATTTTTATTTAAATTGTATTTCTTAGATTTTATATTCTAGTTTAACATTTTTATTTAAATTGTATTTCATTGATTTTATATTCCAGTTTTACATTTTTATTTAAATTGTATTTCGTTGATTTTATATTCCAGTTTTACATTTTTATTTAAATTGTATTTCTTATATTTTATATTCCAGTTTTACATTTTTATTTAAATTGTATTTCTTATATTTTATATTCCAGTTTTACATTTTTATTTAAATTGTATTTCATTGATTTTATATTCCAGTTTTACATTTTTATTTAAATTGTATTTCTTATATTTTATATTCCAGTTTTACATTTTTATTTAAATTGTATTTCTTATATTTTATATTCCAATTTTACATGTTTATTTAAATTGTATTTCATTGATTTTATATTCCAGTTTTACATTTTTATTTAAATTGTATTTCTTATATTTTATATTCCAATTTTACATTTTTATTTAAATTGTATTTCAGTGATTTTATATTCCAGTTTTACATTTTTATTTAAATTGTATTTCTTATATTTTATATTCCAATTTTACATTTTTATTTAAATTGTATTTCAGTGATTTTATATTCCAATTTTACATTTTTATTTAAATTGTATTTCTTAGATTTTATATTCCAGTTTTACATTTTTATTTAAATTGTATTTCTTAGATTTTATATTCCAGTTTTACATTTTTATTTAAATTGTATTTCTTAGATTTTATATTCCAGTTTTACATTTTTATTTAAATTGTATTTCTTAGATTTTATATTCCAGTTTTACATTTTTATTTAAATTGTATTTCTTAGATTTTATATTCCAGTTTTACATTTTTATTTAAATTGTATTTCTTAGATTTTATATTCCAGTTTTACATTTTTATTTAAATTGTATTTCTTAGATTTTATATTCCAGTTTTACATTTTTATTTAAATTGTATTTCTTAGATTTTATATTCCATTTTACATTTTTATTTAAATTGTATTTCTTATATTTATATTCCAGTTTTACATTTTTATTTAAATTGTATTTCTTATATTTTATATTCCAATTTTACTTTTATTGTAAATTGTATTTATTGATTTTATATTCCAGTTTTACATTTTTATTTAAATTGTATTTCTTATAATTTTATATTCCAATTTTACATTTTTATTTAAATTGTATTTCTTGATTTTATATTCCATTTTACATTTTTATTTAAATTGTATTTCTTAATTTTATATTCCATTTTACATTTTTATTTAAATTGTATTTCTATTTTATATTCCATTTTACATTTTTATTTAAATTGTATTTCTTAGATTTTATATTCCAGTTTTACATTTTTATTTAAATTGTATTTCTTAGATTTTATATTCCAGTTTTACATTTTTATTTAAATTGTATTTCTTATATTTAAATTCCAGTTTTACATTTTTATTTAAATTGTATTTCTTATTTTATATTCCATTTTACATTTTTATTTAAATTGTATTTTTATTTTATATTCCAGTTTTACATTTTTATTTAAATTGTATTTCTTATTTTATATTCCATTTTTACATTTTTATTTAAATTGTATTTTAATTTTATATTCCATTTTACATTTTTATTTAAATTGTATTTCTTAATTTTATATTCCATTTTACATTTTTATTTAAATTGTATTTCAGATTTTATATTCCATTTTACATTTTTATTTAATTTTATATTCATTTAATTTTATTAATTGTATTTTTACGTTTTATATTGTATTTTAATTTTATATTCCATTTTTCTAATTTTTATTCATTTTATTTTTATTTAAATTTATTCCATTTTACATTTTTTTAATTCATTTTAATTTTTATTTCATTTTATTTTTATTTTAAATTGTATTTTTATTTTATATTCCAGTTTTACATTTTTATTAAATTGTATTTCTTAGATTTTGTATTTTTTTAAATTTTTATTTAAATTTTATTTTTAATTTTATATTCGTTTTACATTTTTATTTCAATTTTTTACTTTTTATTTCCATTTTTAAATTTTTATTTTAATTCCATTTTTACATTTTTATTTCAATTTGTAATTTTTTTTTAAATATTCCATTTTTATATTTTATTTCAATTTTTTTATTTAAATTTTATTTCATGATTTTATATTCCATTTTAAACATTTTTTTTAAAGATTTTATTTCTTATATTTTATATTCAAATTTTAAACATTTTTTTTAAAGATTTTATTTCCGTTTTATATTCCATTTTAAACATTTTTTTTAAATTTTATTTCTTAGATTTTATATTCCATTTTAAACATTTTTTTTAAATTTTATTTCCAGTTTTATATTCCATTTTTGATTTTTTTTTAAATATTCCATTTTTAGATTTTTATTTCAATTTGTACATTTTTTTTTAAATATTCCATTTTTAGATTTTTATTTCCAGTTTTCATTTTTATTTAATTCATTTTTAATTTTTATTCATTGTATTTTTATTTTATATTCCATTTTTACATTTTTATTTAAATTGTATTTTTATTTTATATTCCATTTTTACATTTTTATTCCATTTTAATTTTTCTTTAAATGATTTCTAATTTTTTCCAGTTTTACATTTTTATTTATGTATTTCTTAGATTTTATATTCCATTTTACATTTTTATTTAAATTGTATTTCATAGATTTTATATTCCATTTTACATTTTTATTTAAATTGTATTTCTTAGATTTTATATTCCAGTTTTACATTTTTATTTAAATTGTATTTCTTAGATTTTATATTCCAGTTTTACATTTTTATTTAAATTGTATTTCTTAGATTTTATATTCCAGTTTTACATTTTTATTTAAATTGTATTTCTTAGATTTTATATTCCAGTTTTACATTTTTATTTAAATTATATTCCATCTTAATTTTTATTTAATTGTTTTACATTTTTATTTAATTGTTTTTTTAAATTTTATATTCCAGTTTTAATTTTTATTTAAATTGTATTTCTTATATTTTATATTCCAATTTTACATTTTTATTTAAATTGTATTTAGATTTTATATTCCAGTTTTACATTTTTATTTAAATTGTATTTCTTATATTTTATATTCCAATTTTACATTTTTATTTAAATTGTATTTCAGTGATTTTATATTCCATTTTACATTTTTATTTAAATTGTATTTCTTAATTTTATATTCCAAAAATTTTTTTTTTTTTTCCATTTTTTATTTAAATTGTATTTCTTAGATTTTATATTCCAGTTTTACATTTTTATTTAAATTGTATTTCTTAGATTTTATATTCCAGTTTTACATTTTTATTTAAATTGTATTTCTTGATTTTATATTCCAGTTTTACATTTTTATTTAAATTGTATTTCTTAGATTTTATATTCCAGTTTTACATTTTTATTTAAATTGTATTTCTTGATTTTATATTCCAGTTTTACATTTTTATTTAAATTGTATTTCTTAGATTTTATATTCCAGTTTTACATTTTTATTTAAATTGTATTTCTTAGATTTTATATTCCAGATTTACATTTTTATTTAAATTGTATTTCTTAGATTTTATATTCCAGTTTTACATTTTTATTTAAATTGTATTTCTTAGATTTTATATTCCAGTTTTACATTTTTATTTAAATTGTATTTCTTAGATTTTATATTCCAGTTTTACATTTTTATTTAAATTGTATTTCTTAGATTTTATATTCCAGTTTTACATTTTTATTTTAATTGTATTTCTTAGATTTTATATTCCAGTTTTACATTTTTATTTAAATTGTATTTCTTAGATTTTATATTCCAGTTTTACATTTTTATTTAAATTGTATTTCTTAGATTTTATATTCCAGTTTTACATTTTTATTTAAATTGTATTTCTTAGATTTTATATTCCAGTTTTACATTTTTATTTAAATTGTATTTCTTAGATTTTATATTCCAGTTTTACATTTTTATTTAAATTGTATTTCTTAGATTTTATATTCCAGTTTTACATTTTTATTTAAATTGTATTTCTTAGATTTTATATTCCAGTTTTACATTTTTATTTAAATTGTATTTCTTAGATTTTATATTCCAGTTTTACATTTTTATTTAAATTGTATTTCTTAGATTTTATATTCCAGTTTTACATTTTTATTTAAATTGTATTTCTTAGATTTTATATTCCAGTTTTACATTTTTATTTAAATTGTATTTCTTAGATTTTATATTCCAGTTTTACATTTTTATTTAAATTGTATTTCTTAGATTTTATATTCCAGTTTTACATTTTTATTTAAATTGTATTTCTTAGATTTTATATTCCAGTTTTACATTTTTATTTAAATTGTATTTCTTAGATTTTATATTCCAGTTTTACATTTTTATTTAAATTGTATTTCTTAGATTTTATATTCCAGTTTTACATTTTTATTTAAATTGTATTTCGTATATTTTATATTCCAGTTTAACATTTTTATTTAAATTGTATTTCATTGATTTTATATTCCAGTTTTACATTTTTATTTAAATTGTATTTCTTAGATTTTATATTCCAGTTTTACATTTTTATTTAAATTGTATTTCTTAGATTTTATATTCCAGTTTTACATTTTTATTTCCATCATAGAACAGTCATAAAAAACATTTCACTACATGTTGTACTGTGTACGGTTGTATATGTGACAAAAATTTTTAATTTGTAATTAACATTCAGTTAAAAATCCAGCTGTGTTAAGGTCATCTTTAATAATAATTCTTGAGTCACAAAATCTTCATAAAAACTAACAAATGCTCTAAAACAGTCTTGTAGACTCCTCTCCATCCTGCTGGTTAATAAAAGTGTAAATTGTGTTCAACTTTCTTACTAATTTTTAAGCATTATGTTGGCATATTTGTACTTGACTTGATATTATTAATATCAGACCCTGACATAATTACATTTACATTGCTCACTGTGGTCATACAGATTTGAGTTACTGTCAACTTCCTGTCGGTTTGAATCAGTCTGGCCATTCTCCTGAAGCCCGAAATCAATAACCCTGCCTTAGTCCAAGCCACTGATCACATTTTCCCCTTCTTTTTTAACTCGATTTTTGTTGCTTGGTAGATCCTTAATTAAATTCTGTTTATTTATATATTTTTTTCTTTATATTTATTTTATTAACTATTTACAACAGAGAAACAGATGGTAAGGTTAGGTTACTACTAGTTACTAATAATTATGTGAATATATAGAAAAGATACACTATATTGCCAAAACTTTTGGGACATCTGCCTTTACATGCACATGAATGTGATATGGAGTTGCCCTGCCGTTTGCAGCTATAACAGCTTCAACTCTTCTGGGAAGGCTTTCCACAAGGTTTAGGAGTGTGTTTATGGGAATTTTTGACCGTTCCTCTAGAAGTGCATTTGTGAGGTCAGGCACTGATGTTGGACGAGAAGGCCTGGCTCGCAGTCTCCGCTCTAATTCATCCCAAAGGTATTCTATGTGGTTGAGGTCAGGACTCTGTGCAGGCCAGTCAAGTTCCTCCACACCAAACTCGCTCATCCATGTCTTTATGGACCTTGCTTTGCGCACTGGTGTGCAGTCATGTTGGAACAGGAAGGAGCCATCCCCAAACTGTTCCCACAAAGTTGGGAGCATGAAATTGTCCAAAATGTCTTGCTATGCTGAAGCATTAAGAGTTCCTTTCACTGGATCTAGAGGGGCCAAGTCCAATTCGGAGAGGTGTCCCAAAACTTTTGGCAATATAGTGTAACTTTGACCAGATACATTCTCCTCAGCATGTAAAGTGTTAAAGTAATAGATAAGTAATAGATGGTCAGGTTTGCATCACTTTCAGGCTAGTTGTATCTGGTCAGGCTTGTTCTAGGTTGTGAGGCTGGTCAGGTTTGAAGATTTTTATTTTTGAGGTGTTTTGGTCATTTTCAAGTAGGTTCAAGCTGTTGAGGCTGTTCAAGTTTGATGGTTTTATTGAAGGTTTGCTTACTTTTAGCCTAATTGTAGCTGGTCAGGCTGGTTCTAGGTTGTGAGGCTGGTCAGATTTGGGAGGCTGGTCAAGATTTTTGAGGGGTTCTTGGTCATTTTCAAGTGGGTTCAAGCTGTTGAGACTGTTCAGGTTTGATGGTTTTATAGGGGTTTTGGTCACTTTCGGGCTGGTTTTAGCAGGTCAGGCTGGTTTTAGCTAGTCATACTATTCAAGGCTGATGGTTTTATGGAGGTTTTGTTTACTTTTAGCCTAATTGTAGCTAGTCGGGCTGCTCAGGTTTGATAGTTTTATAGGGATTTTTACTTTCACTCTATTTTTACTTTCACTCTCACTTTCACTCTGGTTCTAGTAGGTCAGACTGGTCTTAGCTGGTTAGGTTTGATGGTTTATAGGGGTTTTGGTCACTTTCAGGCTGAATGTAGCTGGTCAGGCTGTTCAGGTTTGATGGTTTTATGGGGGTTTTGGTCACTTTCAGGCTGAATGTAGCTGGTCAGGCTGTTCAGGTTTGATGGTTTTATGGGGTTTTGGTCACTTTCAGGCTAAATGTAGCTGGTCAGGCTGTTCAGGTTTGATGGTTTTATGGGGGTTTTGGTCACTTTCAGGCTGAATGTAGCTGGTCAGGCTGTTCAGGTTTGATGGTTTTATGGGGGTTTTGGTCACTTTCAGGCTAAATGTAGCTGGTCAGGCTGTTCAGGTTTGATGGTTTTATGGGGGTTTTGGTCACTTTCAGGCTGAATGTAGCTGGTCAGGCTGTTCAGGTTTGATGGTTTTATGGGGGTTTTGGTCACTTTCAGGCTGAATGTAGCTGGTCAGGCTGTTCAGGTTTGATGGTTTTATGGGGGTTTTGGTCACTTTCAGGCTGAATGTAGCTGGTCAGGCTGTTCAGGTTTGATGGTTTTATGGGGGTTTTGGTCACTTTCAGGCTAAATGTAGCTGGTCAGGCTGTTCAGGTTTGATGGTTTTATGGGGGTTTTGGTCACTTTCAGGCTGAATGTAGCTGGTCAGGCTGTTCAGGTTTGATGGTTTTATGGGGGTTTTGGTCACTTTCAGGCTAAATGTAGCTGGTCAGGCTGTTCAGGTTTGATGGTTTTATGGGGGTTTTGGTCACTTTCAGGCTGAATGTAGCTGGTCAGGCTGTTCAGGTTTGATGGTTTTATGGGGGTTTTGGTCACTTTCAGGCTAAATGTAGCTGGTCAGGCTGTTCAGGTTTGATGGTTTTATGGGTTTTTTTTTAAAAAATCAGTTTCACTCTGGGCGGTATGGTGGCTTAGTGGTTAGTGTGTTTGCCTCACACCTCCAGCGTCCTGGGTTCGAGCTTTGTTCCTGCTCCCTGTGCTTGGTGGGTTTTCTACCATGTTCCAAAGAATCAGCTTGTTTGTAGTTTCTAAATTGCCCGTAGTGTGTGAGTGAATGAGTGTGTGTGTGCCCTGCGATAGGTTGGCACTCCGTCCAGGGTGTATCCTGCCTGGACGCCCGATGATAGACCGGATAATCGGTACAGACGGTGGAATGGAATGGAATAATCACTGAAAGACTAATTCATGAATTTGTCGCCCTCTTCTGGTCCTCTTTATATATGGCAAGTCCTAGCAGGAAACGCCTCCATTTCGCTTGTGTTTGTATGTTAGTTATTGAGTGTGTGTGTGTGTGTGTGTGTGTGTGTGTGTGAGACGCCATCATGCTGGTCAGGTGGGGAATCTGCAGCGCTGGGAAAATCAGCCACGACTTCACAGTGGCGTTGAAGACTCTTCCTCCTGAAGACCACCAGGTAGTGCAATTACACACACTCTCTTCCTCTTACACTTTTAGGCCTGTTTAATCAGTCTGCTTTCACTTTGAAAACATATGACTGTGAATGCTGTAATGCAGTAAAAAGTGTGGAAAGTCCATTGATTAGACAGGGGTGTTCTGAAATAAATAAATAAATAAATAAACAAACGATTTATTGAATGCACGCACAGTTTCTCCAACTACAAACTCGACGCGATTAGACTGCGACACTTGGGGGCGTGGCTTTATAGGTAAATAATCAACGCCGAGGTGGTGTGAAGTGCATTATTTTCCAATAATTTCCGTTTTATTCTGTTTATATCACACCGATTTCACCATGGTTTCACTTTGTTATTTATTAAAGTAAGGCACATCATACGTTTTGCATGTAATGACTGAGAAGAGTTGATTTAACTAGCAGCTTGTAATGTTACAGAAACCAGAAGTCTCTCAGCTATAAGAGATTGTTCTGGAAATTTGACATCTCTAGTCTTACATAGTCTTATCTTTAGCTTTCCACACCAGAATCAGACAAACATAAAACTTTTAAATGCTAAATATAAACGCAAATAGAGCTGAATAATTACATAGATATACCATGAGATAAACAAAAACATATTCAAATGTAAAGCTGATAAAATGATACATTAGGTGTAATAAAAAAAAGTGATTAAAATTAGCCACGTCACCAACCTCATCATTAATGATCATGATTAGGAAGAAACCAGTAATTGTGATTGGTTAAAGATGATGGACTGAAATATTACATCATCGCACTACACTGACGAGGCATAACATGATGACCACCTGCCTAATATTGTGTAGGTCCCCATTTTTGCTGCCAAAACAGCCCGTTATGCACTGTGTATTCTGACACCTTTCTATCAGAACCAGCATTAACTTCTTCAGCAATTTGAGCAACACTAGCTCGTCTGTTGGATCGGATCACACGGGCCAGCCTTCGCTCCCCACGTGCATCAATGAGCCTTGGCCGCCCATGACCCTGTTGTCGGTTCACCACTGTTCCTTCCTTGGACCACTTTTGATAGATACTGACCACTGCAGACTGGGAACACCCTACAAGAGCTGCAGTTTTGGAGATGTTCTGATCCAGTGGTCTAGCCATCACAACTTGGCCCTCGTCAAACTCACTCAAATCCTTACGCTTGTCCATTTTTCCTGCTTCTAACACATCAACTTTGAGGGCAAAATGTTCACTTGCTGCCTAATATATCCCACCCACTAACAGGTGCCATGATGAGGAGATCATCAGTGTTATTCACTTCACCTCACACTGCTCACAATGTTGTAGCTGATCGGTGCATTAATGTGTGACTACAGATACAATTTTACCTTTATTATTGTTTGTGCTGGTGCAAGGTTTTTCCTCCAAAAATGTCAATTATTCCAGGTGTCATTTTCATTTCAGTTTTTGACCGGTTCTGAATTCCAGGTGGTTGCCGTGGTAGCGCGTGACTCAAAGCGAGCAGGAGAATTCGCTCAGAAACACGGCATCCCTAAAGTCTACAGCAGCTATGAGGAACTGGCCAAAGATCCCGACATTGGTATGGAGTTCATCGCTAACCTAAATGTGACATTTATTTATACATCTACAAGCCAAATACAGTATGATAGAATTATTGTTTGTCATAAAAATAATCAAATATACTCTATTAAAATAATAGTACATAATATTGGATTCATGGGGGAAAACAGTGGCTTGGTGGTTAGCACGTTTGCCTCACACCTCCAGGGTTGGGGGTTCGATTCCCACCTCCGCCATGTGTGTGTGGAGTTTGCATGTTCTCCCCGTGCCTCGGGGGTTTCCTCCGGGTACTCTGGTTTCTTCCCCCAGTCCAAAAACATGCATTGTAGGTTGATTGGCATCTCTAAATTGTCCGTAGTGTGTGATTGCGTGAGTGAATGAGAGTGTGTGTGTGCCCTGCGATGGGTTGGCACTCCGTCCAGGGTGTATCCTGCCTTGATGCCCAATGACGCCTGAGATGGGCACAGGCTCCCCGTGACCTGAGAGTAGATTGGATAAGCGGTAGACAATGAATGAATATTTATGTTCAACAACCAGAGCATGCTTGCTCTTGAATGTCAGGCAAATATGAAATCTCAAATTCTTCTTAAGTTTGTGGTCAGAAACTCTTCTCACACTTGGATGAGATTTAAAAATGGAGGTAGCGCTTCATAACTACTTTGAAATCATTTTTCCATGTTAATAGTATGTGCTGTTTTGTGTAGCTCAATGAAGCAAAATCACAATTATGTCCATCACCGTCGCAAGTTATTTCAATACAAAATGCGCCAAAGGGGTACATACTTATGCACTGTAGCAGACTTGCATACCATTTAGCCTTTATATTTTTCAGATTGCAGTCTTTGCTTGTGTAGCTATATGTTATTAGGAATCATTGTTAAATCACAGCATTTGACTTTCTCTTTATTTGCAGATGTGGTATACGTGGGCACCATCCACCCTCATCATCACCTGGTAGGCCTCATCTTCCTCAAAGCTAAGAAAAACGTTCTGTGTGAGAAACCTCTAGCCATGAATCTGAGAGAGGTAAAGGAGCTCGTGGCCACAGCCAAGGCGAATAACGTCTTCTTGATGGAAGTAAGCAATATTTTGCTTAGCTAAGTGTTTCACCGTCAGCATGCCTCTGCCTCACAGCATTTCTCCCCTCTCTTGCCCCGTCCAGGCTGTGTGGACACGCTTCTTTCCTGCCTCGCTGGAGATCTCTAGGTTGCTGGGGCAGGAAGTGGTAGGGGAGGTGAAGCTGGTGAGAGCGGACTTCGGGGCGTCTCTGAAGAACGTCCCTCGTGCTGTGGAGAAGGAGCTGGGAGGAGGCGCGCTGCTCGATATCGGTATCTACTGCCTGCAGTTTGTCCTCATGGTGTACGACGGTGAGAAACCCGAGAGCGTCCAGGCTACTGGAGTCTGTCTGGACACAGGTAGGTGCTAGGAGTTCTAACACAAAGATTGTGCTGAATATGTTATGTCTGTGTGAAAGCATTTGGGATATTCCAGCTGTGGTTGAGAACTGATTTTGGATAATCCTTTAAAAAGAAATCCTGTCATCATAACATGCATTCGGACAACGCTCTGTTCTATACACGTGCTTCAAACATGAGTACATAGAAAATAATTATCAATGTGTCTTCACTGGTAGGAGTTTAAATGTCTTCTGCTTGCAATTTTGGCTAATTAAGTCTGGAAAATAAAAAACCTACGCAAATTGCATCGCAAATTCTAAAGAAAAATAGCTGCAGCAAAATCGAGCATTTTTAGCCACAACACTCACAAAACATTTTTATACTACAAGTTACACCGATCAGCCATGACATTATGAGCAGTGACAGGTGAAGTGAATAACACTGATGATCTCCTCATCATGGCACCTGTTAGTGGGTGGGATATATTAGGCAGCAAGTGAACATTTTGTCCTCAAAGTCGATGTGTTAGAAGCAGGAAAAACGGGCAAGTGTAAGGATTTGTGTGAGTTTGATGAGGACCAAATTGTGATGGCTAGACCACTGGATCAGAGCATCTCCAAAACTGCAGCTCTTGTGGGGTGTTCCCGGTCTGCAGTGGTCAGTATCTATCAAAAGTGGTCCAAGGAAGGAACAGTGGTGAAAAATGGGCTGCCAAGGCTCACTGATGCATGTGGGGAGCGAAGGCTAGCCCGTGTGATCCGATCCAACAGACGAGCTACTGTTGCCCAAATTGCTGAAGAAGTTAATGCTGGTTCTGATAGAAAGGTGTCAGAATACACAGTGCATGACGGGTCAGGGCTGTTTTGGCAGCAACAGGGGGACCAACACAATATTATGCCTGATCGGTGTATTTTGGTAGTGTACCAAAAGCCACAAGAATTAAAAAATGTCTGAAAGAAGCAAAAATCAGTAAGGAAAGAGTAAAATAAAGTAATTAAACAAAAAGAAACACCTGAGAGAATGAGTGAAGCTTGTCCATCTCTTCCCTTCTGACTGTTTGACGTGCACTGCAGGAGTGGACGAGAGCATGGTGGTCACGCTGAAGTTCTCTCGGGGAAGATTAGCAGTCTGCACCTGCACGATAGCTGTGGGTCTCCCGAATGAAGCCGTTATCTATGGGACTAAAGGAACCATCAGAGTAAGTGCGCTAGACAGTTTTAGGTTCTAGCTCTTGTGTTGTTTTTTTCCAGATGAATGGCTCTGGTCAAATTGTGGTCCTGTTTTAAGGGGTCATTTTGTTAATCAGGTCCCTGCTCATATGTGGTCTCCTACATCACTGATTGTAAATGGGAAAGAGACTCAGTACCCAGTACCTGAACCGTCCCTGCCTCTCAACTTCATCAACAGCACCGGTATGAGATACGAGGCTGAGGAAGTGAGACAGTGTCTCCTTAAAGGTGAGAACTGAATTAAACTTCCCAAACATGGAAATGTCAAGATTATGTGGCGTCACTAACTAAATAATATCCAGTATACACATTACATCAACATAACTGATTGTTAGTTTCATAAACCAACCGCCAGATGGTGCTCTCTCTCTCCTCTCTCTCCCTGTAATTCAAGGTCACACTGAAGGAGCACAGAATTTAATTTAGCAATTAAAAACTTCCAGTCAGATGTTTTGCAATAGGAATTCTGGCTCTCACTAATTAAATTGATCTGACTCTTAAGTCTTCACTCCTAACTGGCTCTGTATTTTAAAACCATGCCAAGGTCGAGCTTTCCAAAAGCATCACAGCACAAAGATCAATGTTAAATGGTAGTACGAGCATCACATGCAACTCACTTCCTCTCTCCTCCCTGATCTTGTCAGCGCTTTTGTCAAACTCGGCTCCGAATTGTTTGTTTCTCCTTAACTGTCACTAAAATTATTTGATAAAATCAACCATGGGGGGCACGGCGGCTTAGTGGTTAGCACGTTTGCTTCACACCTCCAGGGTTAGGGGTTCGATTCCCGCCTCCGCCGTGTGTGTGGAGTTTGCATGTTCTCCCCGTGCCTCTGGGGTTTCCTCCAGGTATATATTATTATATATATTATATATATTTATATATATACATATATATAAAGTACTACAATTATGCAGTCAAATACCGTAAATGCTTCTAAATAACATCATATATAATACCTGGAATCATACCTTGTCGGTTTTTCCCTGTCAGAATGTCAGTTAAAGACCAGTATCACATACTCCATCAAATACTCAGCCTGTAATAAGTCACATATTCATTTTTACACTCTATTGGGACTTTATTTAAAGCTGCTCTGCTCAGAAGCTAAAACAGCTACAGCTTTAAAGGAGAAGTTCACTTCCAGAACAACAATTTACAAATAAGTTACTCACCTCCTTGTCATCCAAGATGTTCATGTCTTTCTTTCTTCAGTAGTTTTTTGAGGAAAACATTTCAGGATTTTTCTCCATATAGTGGACTTCAATGGTGCCCGCGAGTCTGAACTTCCAGAATGCAGTTTAAAGGGCTCTCAACGATCCCAGCCGAGGAAGAAGGCTCTTATCTAACGAAACGATCGGTCATTTTCTTAGAAAAAAAAAAAATTGTATACTTTTTAACCGCAAAAGCTTGTCTAGCACTAGCCCTGGGATGCGTGTCTGCGACGCTACGTACTACGTAATCACATTAAAAGGTCGCGCGTGACGTAGGCGGAACTACAGACTCAGTGTTTACTAGTGTGTAGAAGGAGGACCGTTCCCAAGTTGCTGCGCGTGGAATGACACAAAGTTATATGGTTCGTGTTCCTGTTCGTGTGTGTACCCTGGATGTGGAAATCGTTTTAAACCTAAACGTCCGCTTGGAAATAACATGACTGCTCACAAATTTCCTTTAAATAATTCTGAGCGATTAAAGCTGTGGTCGCTCTCTCTGCACCTGGATATCAACACACCCAGTGTTCGCTTTGTAAACACTGGGTCTGTAGCTCCGCCTACGTCATGCGTAACCTTTCGACTCGGGGCACCATTGAAGTCCACTATATGCAGAAAAGTCCTGAAATGTTTTCCTCAAAAAACATCATTTCTTAAAGAGTGAAGAAAGCAAGACATGAACATCTTGGATGATAAGGGGGTGAGTAAATTAGTTGTAGATTTTTGTTCTGGAAGTGAACTCCTTTAACATCAGTTATAAAATGAGTACATGCCTAGAACCCTAACTCAAGGTCTAATGCTACGTTCACACGTGCAGCGACAAAGCACCGGGGATCATTAATTTTCCAGTGTTGTGAAAATTACAGTGGGAGTAAAGACAGTGGAGTCAAATATTATATGGTGCAGATATACACTGCTGAATTTTTATACACAAACTTAAACATTTACCTACTGAAGGTTTCATTTTGGCAAAAAGAAAATTGATTTGTCGTCAAGTGGAATACTAGTTGCTCCACCCACTCACTGATAAACATGATCACTATGGCAACCAGATGTAGCATCACCTACTGATGACATGCAAATCCCTGTATGTGTGAATGTGGATTTTCTTTATTCTGGATGTCGTCTTTTTCCCCCCTTCAGGACTGAAGGAGAGCTCGCGGATGTCTCACTCAGACTCGGCTCTGCTGGCTGAGATAATGGATGAATGCAGGAAGCAAGTCGGTGTAGTGTACAGCCAAGACCACCAGTAACTTTATACTCTTATTGTGATGCTGTACCAGTAGTTTACTTCACATCAATAAAAAAGTGTTTTTTGCTGGGATGTTCTGTTGTAGGGAAAAAGTAACAGTAAACGTCACCAATTTTTCCAGGCTGCTACACACAGCATACACACGCTCAATTTTAATACTTGACTGTAATTGTGTTTAAATATAAAGTACATTATTGAAGCGTAATAAGATCAGCGAGTCATGAGTGGTGCTCTTCTCTTTAATGGACTGAACCAGCCTTTGACAATGCAACAGAGTAAAAGTTGATAATCACAATACATATACTTTAAATCCTAGTTTCACAATCAGAAGCGTGTGGATATGAGACCTGCACATAGTTGCTGCGAGTATGAAAGAGTAGAGCCTGGGAGGAAGTGTATTTGGTGGAATTGGTGTGAACTTTCATTTCTCTCTGCTTTTGGATTCTTTTTGGAGACACAAGTGAATAAAACAGTAACACTAATGACAGGATCGGACTCCATTTCTCAGATTGGGAGAAAAAAAAATATATATATATTATATTATGAAGTGCTGGTTTCCCCCAACACCCTAACATCTCAATGTCAAGTATAATACAGGATGCATCATTGCCTACAGTAGCAGTGGGAGTGCAGTGCTGGAGGGGGAGAAGGGGGAAGAAAAAAAAAACCCACACAGATTAATAAAAATGTACAAAGACAAAACCACACTTGCAAATACATTCCTTTGCACTTGGTCATGGTGAAAGTGGAGAAGCCAGAGCTGCTAGTTTACCCTTTTATTTGCTTCAGCACATCCCTGTTGGTTCTGCAGCCAATTGGAACGTTCTAGGAGAATACTGATTGCATGTGGAATACAACAGCTCTGACCAACGCCCTCCATCACCCTGCGCTCTGACAGACAGCCGTCTGACTCGTGAAAGGAATAGTACGTTGCAGTTTGTAAATGAAAAGGACTAAGGATTGACATGTGCCAAAAATAGCAAATAGGAAGCAAGAATACTTGACTGGGATTAGACAAGCTGTGGTCACGACTGGCCTTTTTACAGGTGAAGCCCAGCCTGGGAAACCTTGCTAACTCTAATGCCAGTCTGCTAGAAGTGCTTGAATGATAAAGGAGAAGAAAAACGGTAAGAATGACTGGAATGAAGAGGAGTGGAGGTCTACGGCACTGGAACCACGCGCATGGTGTTGGTGTAACCGGAGCCGGGACGCCAGCCGGTCAGCACGATAACGACATCACCGGTCTTGAAGAATCCTCGAGCCTTGCCTAAATAACAGAGAGGGGGGTGTGTGCGTCAGTGAAAGTGTTCAAACAGGAAGCACAAAAAATTCTATGCATCCACCAATAATAAAAAAAATAAAATAAATTGAGATAAGGTGTCCTCTTACCGACATCCATGGCAAAGTTGACTCTGAGGTCAACATCCTCAGCCCAGACTTCATTAGCGGGTTTGTTGTAAAACACAGGGAAGATGCCACGGTACAAGTGTGCCTGGCGGGCCGTCTGCCCGTTACGCGTCACTGCGATGATGGGGGCACGCGGGCGGTACCGAGAAAGCAAGTGAGCAGACCTGTAAATAAACAGAATACACCATGATGCTTCATCACATCAGTGGTGTCCATGTGTAATAATTTAAAAGGTGACTAAAAAAATAAATAAATAACCCTATGATTTAATTCATAGTCTGAATTAGATTATAGAAAACTAAACACCTGACAAATACTACACATCCCTATTCATAGCCATACATTATTATCCAAACATACAGGGGTAGGAGGAAATGTAAAGGAAGAAAGAAAGTAATATTTGCCTAGTGAGTGTATAATTTCCTCCTAAAAGCCTCCTACACATTTTCTAGGAAGCTAACATGTAAACCTCACTCAGTTTCATTATCTGCCCTTTTATTTGTCCATTCTCTGGGTCCAAGGTTCTGGGGTAATATAGAGGAAACAGTATAGACTGCAGTATTTGGACCGGCAGATGGTAAATTTGCATTACTGCCCATGATATTAAAATGCATTTGCATTGCAAGAACGAAGCGACTCGAGATATCTTTAGAACATGTTCTAGGAGCCTGATTTTTCAAATACACTGACCGTCACTGGACCTTGGGTTATACCTTAAAACCAATGACGTATACACCAACCTTTAAAAAGTGAAGTGTTTCTAAACCTTTAATTACACTATGCAACAATTTGTTCCCGATAGTAAAGTATTTCTTAATTGCAAAGAATACATAATACCTAATATATTACATATTTATTACCTAATAATAAGGAGAGAAAATGGTAATTCCCATAAACTTTGCTTTTGTGACCCGGACATTTTTCTTGGGATTAGACGAATTTGCAACTTTTTATTCACATCGTCTGTGCATGTGTGTGAGATTTACAATTATACTGAGAAATCACTTTTACGAAGTACACAGATGTTCAGTGGTGACATCGGAACTTTCCAAGGGTCCAGCAATAGCTCCCACTTGGCACGGTTCCTTCCACTATTGCTAGTGTGCCTTGAGGTAAATTTGGTAAATTTCCTTGGTTTCTGATGACCCAGCCATCATACTTCAAAACATCTAGCGATGTCTTGACTCATGGAATCCTCTCTTGAAGGTCAGGAGGAGAAAACCTGTTTTTCCCCCTGCCGAATTTAGGTAAATTTGTTCATTTTCTTTATGACGCTTGCTAAATTTCAAAATACTAATGACCGGGTCACAAAAGCATAGCCTAAGGGAATAAAAGCCATCTACATTTTGTTGTTACACAGTATAACATCACTTCAAATACCTTACAAGTGATCTGCAATAGGCTTGTGTGATAATGATTATCAGCCAAATAAAATAGATGAGCTGACTGACATGTTAATATGGAATAATTCTCCTCTTCCTTCCAATCTCATGTACTTAGTTCAACTTGTGCAGACTCCCTCGCTTTCTGTTCAGCTCACATGACGATTAAATACGGATTTTCTTTAAAAAAAAAAACAACCTTCTTTATATCACAAGTAGAGAAAAATCAAAAGGATTACTTGGCCATCCTGGCACCTGCTTCCTCCCTTCTTGCCCTAGCTGTCCCCGCTTACCTGCCACTTTTGGTGAGAACAATTATAGCACTGGCACAGCATTTGAAGGCAGACTCGACGGCCCCGATGGCTACAGCCTCTGAGGGGTCTTGGCTTAGTTTCGTGGAGCGCCTCAGCTCCTCGAACAGCTGCCGGTGGAACATGGCTGCTTCTGCCTCTCTGGCAATCTGAGTGTGTGTGAGGGAGAGGACACAGTGCCACCCAGTGGAGGGAGGTGGAATGGGAAAGGGAGGAGTTATAATGAAAATCAGTCATTCCACCAATAGTGCTCGAGTGAGAAACAGAGAGAGAGATGGGCAAAATGTTTACACGTTTTTTGTTTTTTTTCCCCTTTTCAGAAACATGGCTTTTGGAAAACTAGTCAATTAATTCCCTCATTTAGATCTGTGGTGCGCATCACCCCACTGCAACATTTGCGTCTCTCTCTCTCCTCCTCTCTCGTGCTTCCTGTCTGTCCCTGATCTACGCTTCCTGGCTGCTGTCGTCCTTCCGATCTCAACTTCCTGCCTACCTGCCGGAGCCAGTGACCACTATGAAAGCGGAGGCGAGGATTTTAAACGAAGCCTCCACTGCTCCGATGGCGATGGCCTCAGCAGGATCGGTAGAGTAGGCTGTACAGCGGCGCAGGTCCTCAAACAGCTGCCGGTGGAACACGGCTGCCTCGGCTTCGCGAGCAATCTGATTCGACCATGTAGTAAGCAGAGGCGTTGAGAAAAAAGGGGGGGGGTGAGGAAAGAGAAAGAGAGAGAGAGAGAGAGAGCGCAAGCAGGTAGTAAACAGATGGAGACAAAGTAGATAGGGCAGGCATAAGAGAAAAGCGAAAGATGCAGTACAAGAGAGAATGATGCACAGCAAGTGTTAGATCACAGAACGCAGAAGGACAAAAACAGAAAATCCCTACATTACAATTGATCCCAGTGGCTTTGGTCAGTCATGCACAAATTATTTTCATAACAAGTCATTCTAACGCCAGTCACGGCTTATAATCACATTTTGGTGAATTCCTTACTAAATCATAGTTGATCTGTTGAAGTTCAGAACCAAATAGTGTTATTATTGCTGAATGGCGGTGTAACATGCACATTTCGCAGAAAGACAACAGCCAGTTGGAAGTTATTTAAAGAGTTAGCAAACGCAGGGTTAGTCCACTGTTCATGACCAGCGCTTTAAAGAAATGGTCTGACCAAAACCATGCAAGAGAGTTCTTATATAATTTTGGTTCCACTGCTTAAATGTATTTAAAAAAGGTGTAGAGTTAGAAAAAGAGAGGAAAATGAAAAAGACACAGAAGCCAAGAATGCAGAAGACAAACATCATGCCACACACTGAAACGACCCTGCTCTTAAAACAAAACCAGATAACTGTGTTGGAGATTAATGTTAATAAAGCTGTATGCCTGATTAAGATTGACCAGCTGGCATTGTATCCAAGGCTAATGAGGATCAGCATGCGCATCACGCTCCCTTTGGACGGTGTGGGTGACTCAGCAGCCAGAGAATGCGCCACTGAACGTAACAGTAGAAAGAAGAAAAAACGCTGAACAAGCCAGGCAGCATGCAGGAACATAAGGAGCAAAGCAACTATTTCCACCTCTCATAACCCAAAACAACCATTTAGCAAGCTGCCAATATAGTTCTTAAGCTTTCTTTGGATTCTGACCCTACTGTAACACAATCACATGGATAAAAAAAAAAAAAAAAAAAAAAAAAAAACACACATATGAATAATGTGGATTTCAAGTGTGCAATGTGTGTCAGTAGGGGGCATATGTACCATGTGCTGTGTCCGCACTGCTTCCAGAGGGTAATCTCCCTTTGCAGTCTCTCCGCTCAACATGATGCAGTCAGCTCCATCCAGAACAGCGTTAGCCACGTCGCTACCCTCTGCACGTGTGGGACGGGGTTTCTTGATCATGCTCTCCAACATCTGGAAACAGTAATGCATCACTTTTTCTGTTCTGGAGCATCATGGGGGGGGTTTAAAAAAACAAAAAAAACCACCACACACACACACACCAGATACAATACAAACTTATTAAACCCTAACCTGTGTGGCACAAGTGATTGGCTTGCCAGCTTTATTGCAGCGTCCAATCATCATCTTCTGAGCGAGGAAGACCTTCTCGGTGGGGATCTCGATACCCAGATCACCACGAGCAACCATGATGCCATCACTGGCCTCCATGATCTCATCAAACCTGTAAAGAAGCAACATCAGCATTGATTCAACTGAAATGTATTAATTTATATTAAAATATTCCATGATGGTGCTGGCAGAAAATAAATAAATTTCACATTGAGTGTACTTTTACTATTAAAAAGAAGAAAAAAAAGTATCCAGAATTTCAGTATTCTTAAAAATTAAGATTGTACAAAAATGAGTTTATTTCACATATTGGCACAGTACAGGAGATCTCTAATCTGATTGGTCAGGTGTTAAATTTTCTATACCAGCATCTCCAGAAGTGGGTTACGCCACTTTCCATTGATTAACGTTTTAAAGGAGGATGTGTAATCATTATCCATAATACACACACATTATGATGTATACTTAATATCAACCTCTGTATTTTTCCTCACGAGTAAGACAAGACAAAGCACTGATAATGGAGGATCCTTCCAAAAACACAAAATAAACCTCAACACATTTTAATCAAACGTCATAAAATTCTCTGTGGGAGTCATTACTATAGAAATGATAACATATGAACACATTAATACCATTCAAACCATGTTATAGAAAATGAATCACACCTGATAAAAAATGTGAAATAAGTTAAAGAATACTGAAATTATGGATAGAAGGCATGGAGGTGTTCATGTACAGCTGTTTTATCACTCACCTACGGACTCCTTCGTGGTTCTCCAGCTTGCTGATGATCTTAATGTTCTTGCCCTTCTCTCCCAGCACCTTCCTGACCTCGTGGACGTCGGCTGCTTTGCGGATGAAGGAGGCGAAGATCATGTCGACTCCCATTTCCACTCCAAACTGCAGGTCCTTAATGTCCTTCTCGGAGACGGCGGGCAGGTCCACGGCCGCCCCGGGCAGGTTGACGCCCTTCTTGCTGCCCAGCGTACCGCCGTTCTCAATCTCGCATATCAGGTAGTCAGAGCCTATTAGAAAACATGAGAAAGGACAGTCTGGATAAACCACAGAGGTGGAGATTACATACACACACACACACACACACACACACACACACGTACATACTTCCTTTTTCATCCATTTTATTTTCAAATCTTATGATCGGAAACATGCTCACCAATCTCTTGGACTTGGAGAGAGAGGAGGCCATCGTCAATGTAGACCTTGCTGCCCACCTCCACCACCTTCGTGATGTTCTTGTAATCCAGCCAAAGGGTGTTCTCATCACAGTTCTCCATGTAAGCATCGTCCAGCGTCACCTTGATCAGGTTACCCTTCTTCAGCTCCACCTCAGCAGTACCACTCTGTCATACACCCACACACAACTTTATTATTATTTATATTAAGAGACTGAGCATTACATGAGCTTAACATCCCATCTAGCATTTTGTAGAGCAGTGTAATGCAAGTACCCCTTTGATAAGTCCAGTTCTGATCTCTGGACCCTTAGTATCCAGAGCGATGCCGATAGGTCTGTAGTGGATGCTGCCTGCCTCAAAGCTCTCACACGCCTCACGAACGTTCTTTATGGTCTCACCATGATACTATAAAACACACATGCATGAAACAATTACATCACCACACTTATTCTACACCTGGCAACACCAATCTTATACATATAGGATGAGATCTACGATCTAGAGAAGCAAAACTGGGTTCACGTACACACACACACACACACACCAAGCAGCAGGACTGCAAAATATGTTGCAATTTTGGATTTTGCAATACATTTTCATTCTGCATCAGCAATTCAAGTTCCAGATAAGCTTCCTGTGCAAGTTTAGCGGCTCAAATGAATATACATCATGACAGAAAACCATCTGTTTATTTTTATTATAGAGTATATAGCAATACCTTAAAGTAACATTACACTATAAAACTGATATGCCATTAGGTTCGTGAGGGAAGGCTTTCCACTAGATTTTGGAGCATGGTTGTGGGGTTGTGTTCATTTAGCCCTGGAGCAGGGTGGTTAGGGGACTTGTTCAAGAGCCCAACGGTGGCAACTTGGCAGTGCTGGGGCTCGAACCCCGATCTTCTGATCAATGACCCAGAGCCTTAGCCATGTGAGCCACCACCCAACCTGAGGTGTAGTCAATGCACCGGTTCATCCCAAAAGTGTTCAGTGGGTTTGAGGTCAGCACTCAGGTGTCCACAAATCTTTGGCCATATAGTGTAAAAAAAATAAATAAATAAAATAAAATAAATCGCTTACCCAATTTGCTTAGCTTACCATCTAAAGTAGACTTATTAGATTAATCATTAAACAGTAATGAAATGAAATAAAGGTTGGTTAAACTTTTGGTGATGAGAATGCCGTTTGCCTTTGCTGTAGTTCTGAAAGCAGAAAATAAAGAGAAGGCTTTCCCAAAAAGGTATTTTCATTAAACTTCAACACTGGAATAATGGCAATGAAATATTTTTTGTTCAACAACTCCTCAATCTCTTTCCTTCTAAAATGTTTCACTGGCACGTTGTCCTTTATGACCACACCCCCAAGTCAGTAATATGACAGCGAAGGCTATCCAGATGGAGCAAGAGAGTTTTTCCATCTGTGAAATCACCAAGAACATCAGAAGAAGGTGAGCTGGAATTAGACCAGTACCAGACAGGAGTTTCTATCAGTTACATCAGTCTGACACAATGGTCAAGATTCTCAGCATCAAAAGCATCAGGAATGTTTGCGCTGGTCAGACAGCTAGTCGGCCATTTTGGAAATTTTGTTTGGTACAGCTCCAGAATACCTGGAGAGCAGATCATTTCTGTAGACACTAAATTACATAAAGATGATATTAACTCCTCCTCAATTAGACTTCAGTTAATGGGGATTTATGTAGATAATTCAGAGCACCACTTTTACACACAGTGCAGGTTTTTGTTTGAGGAAGATAAGGCTTGGCTCTGATAGCCTGATGAGTTATTTATAGAGTATAGAGTGTTGTGCACTCTACTTTAGTGGACACTGTGACCTCGTCATCTTTATCACGATCACGTGAATGACACCGTAACTGTCTAGGGTCTTTGAGCCCGAGCACAGTAGAGCTCGTTTCAATCACTGTTTAAGTATTAGATCATTTTTTGGTGTCACGCAGATGACCGGGGGAAAAAGTAGAACCTATATCGAAAAAGAAGCCCGAACCTCGTGAGAACCGTGGGAGAAGTTCATGCGAGCAATGTTCATTCCTGACTTGATCATCTCCTTCAGCATGTCCACTGAGCGGGAGGCTGGCCCTGCAATGAGAAAACACACAAACACCCAGCGCAACATCAGCAAAGCATCAACTTGATGCACTAAAGCAGAGCTGCTATTCATTAGTCTACATTAAGAAAACATGCCGTTGTTGGAAAATTAACTAGCACCGGATGACACATCAGAATTGAATTGAAATAAAATGTTAACGTTGAGCAAATCTCCAACTCTGATGTGTGTAGTGTGACAACAGACCGATGGTGCAGATGATGCCGGTGTTGCGGGCAGTGGTGGGCTCGGAGTCGATGTCTAGCAGGCACATGTGCTCCAGGAAGGTGTCGGCCATGGCAGCGTTCAGCTGCTGCGTCTGGATGAAGGCATTGCCCAAATCCTGAGTCTTCGTTTGTGACATGGTGAGAGCAGATTTGCCTGGTGATGTCCTTGAGATAAATAGAGAGAGTGATAGAGGAAGGAAGATTAGAAAAGGGACGCGACAACCAGCATGTCCAAGGGTGGGCAAGTCATCAGTTGTGATAATGCCTCAATAAAAGTTCTTTAATATCTACATTTTATAATAATATATTAAGACCAAGGATATAGGTGTATTCTGTTACTGCTAAGGCAACATGCATATTGGAGAGTAAAGATATTATTTATGAAAAATGAAAAAGTCACATAACAGAATCCTTCTTACACAATAAGCACAATTTAATTCACTCGGTAGCTAAACTGGGGTGAATTTCAGCCATACACAGGGTTCCCTACTCTTTTTCAGAGATCATTTTCCAGGACATTTCAAATTTCATGATGATGGGAATAAAATATAAGGATCACATATTCACAAAAATAATTTTCCTCTCTCCTAACTTAAAATCAGAAAAAACATACAAATAACCAACATACACACAGACAACACCAAAACACACACACGTCTGGTTCACTATCCTGCTAGAGAATCTCCTTAGACATAATGGTTTTTATACTGTACAAACTGTATATTCTATCCCCTTCACTATCACAGAAAACTTTTGAAATTTTTACATTTTCAAAAAAACATTTAGTATGTTTATTAATCCATTTCCCCCATGGGGACTGCTGGCTGGTAGAGGATCTCAGGTTTTACTATCCTTGTGGGGACCATTTGGTCTCACACACACACACACGGAGCTTCTGAAGGTAAACTCTTCACTTTATTTTAATGAACACATAACGACTGCCTAGGCCCTTCTTGTTAACCCAACTGCAGTCTCCAAAAAAATAAAAGGCATTATAAAAAAAAATAGTTTGCAAAAAGCATCTGTCCCAAACAGACTAAACAACAAATAAATGCCTGTCCAAAATATTTACTGCATTAAGCTCCACAGTATCCTTGTGAATTTTTGGAGTCACTCTATCAAACGATTCATTCAAAACGCTTATTCATTTAGGAACGAAGAAAAGACGGTCTTCATGAATGGGTCATGAATCGTTTCTCAAACGATTCGTTCAAAAACGAAGATATGAATCAAAAACGCAGATTCATTCGGCATAGAAACACCACTGTACTGCATGTTGCTAAGAGAAACGTTCTGCTCCGACATTGTTTGGAACGACTATGGTTGGTGAAACAGAGCAAACAGACAATAGTTTGTCTAAAAAGGAAGTCACTTATAATCGACGTCTTGTTTAGTGAACTGTTGCAGAAAATCAGTATCACGTTTGCAAACGTGCCTTTATTACGTTTATATAAGTACTATTATATATTACCGGCCTCCGCCTCATGTTCACAAGTCTGTGCTGCACTATGAACATGCAATTATCGCTGTGCATCGCGTCAGCATCTAATTTTCACTTCCTATATCGTTCATAAAACAGGTTTGGGAAGTTTGGGTCTGATCTGTCATGGGGATGCAAGACGTTCCAACGATTCTAAATAAAATCGACTTAACAAATCGATAACCTTTTCTCAGACAAATGACGTCACGCATGCTGTAATTCGCCGTGCAGACCCCTTGCACATGCGTATCAAAATAATTACTTTACAATAATATTAACAAGGTAATTAAATATTACCTGCATACCAGTGAACATTTGCTGCAAACATTCGAGCATTTAATTCCTGAAACCCGCCAACACGAGACAGCGTCATACGTCACAGGGAGATTAAACAGCGTGAGCTCACGTGTCAAAACTCAGCATCCCTGAACAGAGCGCTTACTGTTACTAACGTTAATTGTTTCAACCAGTTGTCGGCCAATTCTTTAATGAAGTACATTTAAAAATAATAATTTTCCAGGACAATCTAAAGTTTCCTCTCATTTTCCATGTGTTTTCCAGGACTGGAAAATTGGTCATTAATATTCCAGGATTTCCAGGATGCGTGGGAACCCTGCATACAGCCAACCAGAAATGATTAGAAATATGGATTAAATTTGAGGTTATTGAGCTTTACACATTGTTATGAACAGGAGCAGCTGTGTGAGCAGAGAGCCAGTCTGTTTTGAGAATAAAGAAATAGAATTAAACAAGAAATATTACACAGGACTTTTATTTTATAAACTACTTTCCAGTGTAATATTTTTCCATTGCTCGGACAGGTGGCAGTTTCAACTGCTGCCAATTTGATGTTTAATTATAATTGGTGAGGTTTTTCCCGGCTGGCAGCATTCCTATGATCACATCCTGATCTGTTGATAGATGCAGGCTTCTCCCTGTTGTTGAACTTCATGAGACAAAGAATATTTTAATAAAGCCCTAATAGTTTGTATATAATAAGAATCAAACCCAGATCATTTTGGACGTATGCAAAGCGGTTTGCAAAAGAAAATCACATGATCCTCCATTGTAGAGTGTTATAGAGACAAGTAACCAGGCTGAAGGTTTAACAAATATTTTGTTTTTACATCTTGCCCAAATGGATTAAATTACAGTTCTTTATTGCTTGCAATCTTGTACCTCTTTACACATCACTGTTTCGCCATCTTGTCCAAAAAGAAGTCCAAAATTGCAAAATTTGTAAAAAATGTGTACGTGCCATCCCTCACATATGCGCTCAACATTCTACAATCACTTGCTTTAGTAACTGCCGGAAGATGTGGGGTAATTTTTTTATTTTTACTTTGTGCAACACTAAAAAGGTGCCGTTAAAGAGTCAGGAAGTTACTGTGTTCCCATGCGTGGAACACAATCAAAAATTAAGCCACTTAGAGTGTCTTAGAGTCTTAAATCAAGACACGTTCCACATCAAACACAGGCTTGTGCTTGGGGGGATTACGTATATAATTCTGAAACATTAGTGGCACATTTTCTGCACAGGCATTGCTATTAATAGCACAAATCAATAGTGCAAGCTAATGATCTACCACAGAGGTTAAGAGGCAGGGCACATCAAACATTTTCAGCTCCCATGATGTTTATGGAAAATGAGCAAGTATTTAGATCACTGCGAGTGACGAATTCATCCGGAGGTTATAAAGACCGTAGCTATAGAATGTCACTAATGAGGTCACGTTTATGTCGTTAAAAAAAAAAAAGAAGAAAAAAAAAAAAGGACAAGATGGTGGTCTTCTCTCCTTTGTGGTCACTTTCAATATTTAAATAGCAAGAGTGCTTTATAACCTTTTTGTATTCTCCTCCAGCATACTATGCCTTTTTTTTCTCCCCAATTCTGGCCAAGACTTTGCACCACCCTGAAATATAAAGCCCAACTGTAGTGTCTGAACAAATAAATCAAAAACCCAAAACATTTTTATGGCAGAGGGATTACACAAGAAAGCACGGTCAACACAAATGTCCAGGACACGAGCATGAGAATGTCCTGTCGTGCCCTGTGTTTGAGATCTGGAAAATTCCATGACAGCCTACAGACTGCTAGTGTGTGTTTTTGTGTTGTGAGGAGTCCTGTGATACACGATGAAGGAATGCCGTGTGGGTCAGTAGAGAGAGTCCTTTCAGCCGGTCAGTGATTTACGGCTCGATGGCTGCTGGATGAGACCGGCAAGAATATTGCTGAATATCCCTTCTCCAAGCATGAGGTCATCATGTGAGCTTACCTTCTTACTGACTAGCCTGACAGAACAGAGGATTAGTGCTAGTATATACACTTACTCTGCTGCGTCTCCAGGTACGCACTGATATATCGCACGTGAATACCAGATGTGTTTCTGCAAGTCATGACTTGCCCTAGAAACGACAAATTCGGCACTACAATGAGGCAACACCTTATGCCGTACATCTCTTCAGTGACGCGTGAGACAACTAATACAACAATAAGTTGCTTATCATATTAACTTGAGCTTGTGAGATACTAATTTTACCCCAAATTGAAATTTTCCATTTTGAAAACGTTAGCTTAAAATAAAGGCACCATATAAGATTTTAGGAGCAATATTCAAACTGATTATGTGAGCAAGCATTGGTTAAATCCCATCATTTTAACCGTCAGTAGAGATGACCAATCTGAGCATAACTGCTATGAAACTAGTTTGAAATTCAACAAGGAGGGGTTTCACTGAACACATCAGCATTGACTGTCCTTATGCTAATACCATTTACTTAACTTGTCAAGTAACTTAGTCATAACCAGCCCTTCCATTCCCCACCTCAAAAGGCTCCAGGGACACACACACGATGGGTTTAAAGAGTCCCATCATGAGTCTACCTACCCACAGATTCCCCCATTACACCTCATTTCACTACAAGAAAAGCCCCATTTACTACTCTATTCACAAATGTGTCTGACTAACAGAAAATCCTGACTCATTCCAAACACTCGGTGGTTAGCCACCCAATTTATTCCACTGCACTCAGACCACAGTAGGGTGACTGTGCTGAGCCAGTAAGCTGCTGTACGTGAGGAATCTCACATCACATCACACACACATACATACACACTGTGAGACTAACAGATACAGTCAGGGGTGAAAGTCAAACCCCACCTTGCTAGGGACAGAATCAGCAGAATAAAGAGGGATGTAGATGGTCAACTAATTAAAAAAAAAAGAAAAGAAAATTAAATAATATTCATTTCATTCATTCATTGTCTACCGCTTATCCGATCTATACTCAGGTCACGGGGAGCCTGTGCCTATCTCAGGCGTCACTGGGCATCAAGGCAGGATACACCCTGGACAGAGTGCCAACCCATCGCAGGACACACACACACATACACACAACACACACACACACACACACACTCATTCACTCACGCAATCACACACTACGGACAATTTAGAGATGCCAATCAACCTACAATGCATGTCTTTGGACCAGGGGAGGAAACCGGAGTACCCAGAGGAAACCCCTGAGGCACGGGGAGAACATGCAAACTCCACACCCACACAGCAGAGGCGGGAATCGAACCCCCAACCCTGGAGGTGTGAGGCAAACGTACTCACCACCAAGCCCCCCTAAATAATATTATTAAATAGTTTGAGACTATTTGAATACAATCTATGAGGAATCTGTAATAATTCATTAAATATGAGAGTAATAAATCGCACCTTTGCCTCTGATTAACAATCAATTTTTGCATACACTGTGTACATACATACATGTCCAACTGGACTGATCTATGATCTACAGCAGATCTATGGGGTCCAAGTACACTTTGGAAAGAACTGGTTACTTGGGGGACCTTTTTGCAAGTTACACTAAGAGACTGAGTTGAGATGCTTTTCGGCTCACCACAGTTGTAAAGAGTGCTCATCAGAGTTATTATACCTACACGTCATCAGCTCAGAACAGTCTGGTCATTCACCTCTGACCTCTCTCAACATTAAGGTGTTTCAACCTGATGACCCTCCACATGTAGAATGTGTGATGGCACATGTGAACGGCATTACAGCAGCTCAACATCTGTGTAGTTGGTTAATTTGCTAAACAAAAACGATGGCGAAGTGCCCGTCTCCTGGAGATCGAAGCTAAGCGAATACAGAGTGGCATGTGAACAGCATATGGTTTTCTACTGCTGAATTACTCAGTGACTAATATCATGTGAGGTTTATTCATGTAAAAGCCTGCCATACCCTCCATGAACTTTACAGCATGTCTATTAACCTACTTACACATCCAATAACCCAATAACCTTCCACACTCCAGACCTTATCTAGTCTCCTTCCTTCATGCCTTAACCACCTTGGCTGTTTTCCAGCACTGCATAAAGGCTTTCACATGACCTTCCCCTATCAAATTGATATAAACACACATACCTGTAGAGCTCCGCGCTTTTCGTTGAGCTATAAGGACACCTTGTCAGAAGAATCTTCCGGAATAGTTCTGGTGGCTTTTTCCTACCCACAAGGCTGTGGCGTGGGAGTTTGAACCGATTGAACCCGGGTTCTGCATGCTCTGCAAAGACCTGAACATGAAATCCTCTTCTCTTAAGAGCGGATAAACTACGCAAGTCGATCCTAAAGCTTCGGACCAACATGAGTCAATGGAGTGGTTAACTGGATTAGCGTTAGCTAAGCAAGCGCCACAACCGTATCATGTTACGTACACAAGCACTAAAATAGCGAAGGGCCTCTGTGCTAGAAAGGGAATCGGCGCAGGACGACTTGCTGTTCATCTTAATAATCACTCATAACTGCTTATAGACTATATCCTCCATTTTAATTTCACACAAGACTGCTGTCAGAAAAGGAGGTTGCAATTTTTCTCCACTAATTAGAAGCTTGAGGAAGTGCCCAGACTTTTCAAAAACAAAATAAAGAGCAATAAAATACTGACAACGTTTTAAAAGGACTCAAAGTAGTATCACTAAGAGATTTTAGGTAAAACACAGTTCATAGAACAGCTATGGTGTAACTATATTATGAGTTATGGTCATGTGACCTAATTTCATCAACAAAAACGTAATAGATGAAAGATGTTTCCGGGTTAAAATGAGGTGCATGTAGTGGTTCATCATGATTTCTCATCTCTCTGGTTTATACGACTCTCCTATGAGAAGTAATCAGAATTACTCCAGCAGCGTTGCTTCAAAACAGGATCAAATATGGGGTCCTGGCTTAACATCCTATTTTACAGGTGCTTTTCTGCCATGTCCGTGTTTTCCCTGCATCCCTCTGGGAATGTGACCGGTCAAATTACCTACAGCGTTTGATCAACCTCAGCGCTCGGCTGATCGTTTTAGTTCAATTACACACGTCCATGATTTTCTCCATGGATGTTGCCTGCTACTTGCTGTACTTAGTCCTGCAGCTTCAGTGACCCTTTCCCAGATATTAAATGGAGGAGTCTTGTTTATTGTTATACAGCATTTTCAAATGGTCACTGAATTTTTGGTTCATGACAAATAAGCCTTTCAACTGTTCATCTTGGTAAAATGTCTTTTAATCAAATTGTACATCCTCTGTTTGTGCTGTGTATTTGAGTAGAAAATATTCAAAATTAAAATAAAAAAAATTGAGATAAAAATAAGAAAAAAAATGTTGGGAACGGAAAGTGATCATATTACAGCGTGACAAACATATGGGTTTGTGGAACAAAAACATCATGCTAGAAACACACTGCCCTCATCATCCTCATTATGTTCAGATGTAAGAGCACCCCCTACATTGGAGACATTTAATTAATTAATTAATTAATAAATAAAAATACCCTCTTAATCTAATCTGAAATAAAAAATGTTATATTATATATATATATATATATATATATATATATATAAAAATAAACAATAAGGACCCTACAGTAAGTTGTTAGTAACTGTGTGGGATGGAATTTTTTTTTCCCCTACTTCAAGCGTGTAATTATCCAGTACCTGCCAACGCTTTCGCTCTTTTTACCCAGTCATAAGAACCAACACTTTAGTCTTTGGCTTGGCTTCAGGAGATGTGATTTGAGTCATACTCACTAAGAACCCACTCATTCTTCCTGTCTTTGCTATAAATGTTGTTCCTTGTTCACACTGAGCATGAGAGATTGTTTTCTAATTTTTCTAACAGACTCCCAAATTAAGTCTGTCTGCCTGAGGGTCTGGGTTTGTGTAGCTGCCTGGTTGTGAACACAAACTTCTGCTTCCTCTCCCTTATTATGAAGGGCCAAAAGAGCCGGGTTAGCAAACATGCCTTTCCTGCCAACAGAGAAAAAAAGGGGAACGGCGAATGACGCAGTTGTAGTGTCAAGCCTCGAGGGTTCAGCTCACTGGGCTTGAGTTATGCAGAGTGTTTAACACATAAGAGATAAGACCCTGTTATCAGAAATCGACAAATCATAAATTCATTCTGCTCAGTCTGGTGTTATGGCTTCCTGGAAATCTATAATACATGACTAACTTGTTATCCAGACTAATGGAGACTTATAAAAGTGAGCAAATACTAAAATTCCTGGAGAGGAAATGGTTCTCATCCTTTCCTGATAATCTGTGATGACCACGTCTTTATTTTTCACCAGACACGCCATCAGTCCGTGAATGGTTTATGGAGGAAAAAGGTTTGTCTGCTTGAAATCTAACTATTAATTACATCTGTCCGCCGAGCATCTACACACCTATATCTGGAAACACAAACTGCTTTCGGTGGGTCAACAGATGATCGATTCGTCCACCATGATGCTCCAGTATGCAAATGCAAACCATGAGACAGCAATTTATCATTACAACAGTGGTCTAAAACACTGCATTAGTATCTACACTAAGGGATGCATTGACACACAGGCTTTACAGTGACAAACACTCCTTGAACATAAAGACGGGATAAAAGCTGTCAATCAACAATCTGCTGGTGTTTCAGTGTATACAGCTGTAGATCAAGTATTAATGATAATTGATGGTAAGGATTTGAGTCTAGATGGAAGTGATGGCAGATGGGTGGGAGTTTGCAAATGACTGAATTGGAAGAAAAATAAATTTAAGACAAAAATATATTTAGAAATGAATATTAAGGATGTCAGTAATGCATCACTATACGATCTGTTATTCAAAGCTAGGATTTTTTTTATTTATCTATTAAAAATGGAACAAAAAAGGGAGACCAATCCAACACCATGCCAAAATTTATGCTGATCAAATGTATAAATATATGCAAATGCTCATTTACTCCAAACGTCACTTCTAAGATTAACAGGAAAATTTGATATTTTCGCACAGGTACAACTTTAAAGATCTGTATCCTCAGCTCTTTATAAAGCAGTCTTATATATACACAGTGTTTAAGTGTCCATCTTTTAGTCCCAGGGATGTTTAGATGCGGTTCTGACCCACTGCACAGCACTGCGGCGGATGTGCTCAAAGTCACGTTCACTCTGCGTCACATTTTCCTCTTTAAGTACGGAGCAGGCTTAGTGGATTCGAGCCAAAGAAAAAAAAAAGAATGTGATATTGACCACACCTAGAGATCTGCAAAGTGGCTTTATTAGTCTTACAACCCATTTAATAAAAAGCTGCGCCATTCGACAGGTACCTCGTTCATCAACCATTAGAAAGGAAACGTGATACTTTATGCGCATGCGCATTCGAGCTAGTCAGTTTATGCTAACACGTAGCCAGAAAATATTATAAAAAGTCATTCCAAAAAAAAATTTAGGCTTAATTTTAAAAGCAGCCAACTCACTGGAAATACAAGCACTTTGATTTGAAAACTTAGCCACCAAAAATAAAAAATTAAAAAAATGTACATATAGTTTTTTTTTAACCGGCAAAACGTAACATCATGGGTTCATTTGCAAATAGACCCGTACTTCCTACATAGGCACACTACGTAAGGTGTTAAATTAAAGGGCTGTACGCTCTTAAATAGTGCACTACTTATTGAACCCAGAGATATTTGGGATTCAGCCAACGTAGCGAACTCGCTAAGTAATGTCACATCCATTCCTGTCAAATGTTTGCAGGTTAATTCATTAATCAAAAGCACATAACATAACTGACACGTCTATATTTATTAGCCTGTAATGTTAAAACCAGTGGATAAGGCTTACCTTCCCCCAAAAAATGACCGTCCACTCGAAGTGATGCGCTTCAAAACGCCGCACGAACTTCCTCAAGGTGATCTGAGAAACTGACTGGCGCTACTTTAAGCCAGAACACGCGGGTGTATTCCTACGCCAAACGGGCGCATAGTTTCCTGCAGAAACATCTTCAAATTTTAAACCTTCTAAAAATTACAAACGCAATTCAACAACTACATGTTAATATATAGGGAAATATAATTTTATTAAACGTCCAACACAAAACGTGTACGAATATTTCCCAAAACAATAATGTTGGCGGAAGGTTATTGTGACAAAAAATGAAGGAAGTACGGTTCTTAGGAATAGCCAATCAGAGGATGGGAACTGAGCACGTTGATGTACACGAGTAGAGCATGCGTGCGACTGAAGATGCTCTGCACTGTAAACTAGTTCAAAATAATTCAAAGCTATTAACTCGTATTGCGTTAAAACACGTCCTGGATTATAAATCCACAGCTCTTAATTCGTGCTAATGTATGATGAAACTCAGAAGCAAGCACCAGTGCTTAACGCTTTCCATTGCACCTTCATTGAATCTTATTTCCAGCAGCATTAATGATACCAAGATCATCATTGAGACAGTCAGTCGTGGCATGCATCAATCATCTATATAATGCATATTAGTCCAAAATCAATCCATATTCACTTGTGCAAGTCACATTAGAATCTGAGCTCGAAAACATTAACATGTGCAGAACAGCAGGGTTCTCCTGGACCAGGCTTGAGAACATGTGAACTCCATACTGATAACCAGTTGCCCTTTTCCATCGCAAACGTATGCTGCAAAAGCTCCCTCTTGTGTTCGACTGCAGCATTGCAATTGTGTAATTGCGCCCGAACAGCCATTTTATTTATTTTTCAAAATCTAGTCAGTTATGTATCCTGTAAATGATCGTACATTTCAGACAAGAAAGTTGTGTTCTTGTGCAGAATTTACAATTACCCTAGTGATGTGAGACCTACTGAAGGCTACAGACATTCTGTTAAAGATGAATCACTCAAGCTATCACCACTCCTTTCTCATGAAATTAAGGGTGTGGCTTTCAGTTTATATAAAAAAGCTCTAATAAAGTGAGGCATATTCCATATTTATTGCATATTTCAACATTTCAGCAGCTTACTTCTAATCAGATAAAGGCCTCCTGCTGACAGGATCAGATACGCTCATGCACTCACCTGTGTAGCTGTTGGTTCAGGTATTAATGCTAAATTATAACAATGTTTTAGGTAAGGTTTGAGGTAAAAGCATGTGGTTTTACTCACCTGCATGCTGCAACCGTGGCAGTGTTGCTGCTGCTTCCACTACCCATCCTGCCTTGTCCTTAGCCGGAATCATTACCTCTAGTCACCTTATGTGCTTCTCACCTGAGCCTTCTCACTGTCGCTGCAATCCAATCAGCACACACTTTCAGAGCAAACCCCTGCCTGTCAGTCCGCATTATAATCGAGAAGTCAATCCCACTGCATGTCCTCTGCAAATGGAAACCCAATGCTAACTGTTTGGGTTAGATTAGCTCATCCTGTTAGCTCTTCTATCATAATGTCAATATAAAGAAATTCGCGTGTTTGAGAACTTCAGTTTATTTAATATAAGATAAGGTGATCCCACAGTGCAGTGGCTATATACAGTGTGTTGCAGTTATATTCCACATAAATCTCCTGACTTAACCTTGAAGACCAGCCTTTTTTCCCCATATATTTAAAAATACAGAAGAAGGCTCAAATTCGCCTACACTAATTCAAAAAAACTCATCTGTATTATACAGGCATGCAATGTTGAAACACCTTCAACTCCAAAGACGAAGAAGAAGAAATGCACTTCAAGTATCTGTATGAAGCACAGCCAAAAAAATGAAGTGTGCAATGTTCACTTTATGACCCTGAGCAATGAACACTTCATGCACATCATGCACTCAACAGTCACAGCTTTGCTTACATAGTGGTAGAGTGCTGGGGCTACCAGCCACCGATGGAGGATTTCCAAGATGGCTGACGACATTCTGACGGACAATTTGTCTTACAATGTCTTTTAAATTAGCCCGCATTATGTGATTTATATTCAACCTTTAAAAAATGCAGCGTTTCCATGATAAAGCTAGCAGCATCATGTTATGCACGTTTAACATTGTTATTTGCCATCTACTGGAGAACCACTTATTCTTCTGGTTAATAACAAAATTATGTTAATGGTCCATTTAAAAAAATAAACAACCCATCTAAAATTCATACACTAGACAGGAGAATGCATAGTGGGTAGTATGTCATTTAGGAAACAGCATTAGACACCCTTTAAATTATTATTTTTTTCATTAAACCCTGTAGTGCGCTAGGGTTAATACTGAAATTTCGCATGTTCTTGCAGTGTAAATTAGTGTTTCCTCTAGGTTCTCTGGTTTTCTCCTATGTCACAGAAATGTGTCAGTAGGTGCATTCAAAATTGCCTGTTTGTGTAAATGAGTGAGTGAATACACCGACCAGGCATAACATTATGGCCACCTGTTTAATATGGCATTGGTCCCCATTTTGCTGCCAAAACAGCCCTGACCCATCATGCACTGTGTACACCTTTCTATCAGAACCAGCATTAACTTCTTCAGCAATTTGAGCAACAGTAGCCCGTCTGTTGGATCGGATCACACGGGCCAGACTTCGCTCCTCAATGACCTTGGCCGCCCATGACCCTGACCGGTTCACCACTGTTCCTTCCTTGGACCACTTTTGATAGATACTGACCATTGCAGACTGGGAATACCCCACAAGAGCTGCAGTTTTGGAGATGCTCTGGTCCTTTGAGGACAAAATGTTCACTTGCTGCCTAATATATCCCACCCACTAACAGGTGCCATGATGAGGAGATAATCAGTGTTATTGACTTCACCTCTCACTGCTCATAATGTTATAGCACTGTGTATTTACCGATGTGTATATTGACCTGAAATGGACTGACATTCAAGCCACAATGACCAGGATAAACCGCTTATTGAAGATGAATAAATCACAGAATGCATCTGTAACATGTTTAATAAATGTGTTTATTTTACTCATTTTGTCCACTGAGAACACTGCATTAACTGTTGTAGACGAGGGTGACGAGTTTATTCGCAATAAAAAAACATTCATTGAATACATTGTTTTCTATGTCCCTGTCTCTATATACTATATGCTTATATAATCTCAGCAGGACATGCATGTCATTTTCCTTATAAGTGTGGGAACACATTAAAATACCTTTTATGGTTTTTAAAAAGACATTTTTTAAAATGTCCATTTCTGTCCATAAGTAGAATGTTGATCATTGGTGAAGTCATGTTGTATCTTATAATGATAAAATATGACACACAAAAGCTATTTCTATGAGAGCATATGGTATTTTCTTGATTATACAACAAAACAATACTATAATAAGCTGGTTTTTTTTTTAAAGTCTCTGTGAAATTAAAGACTAGATTTCTGGTTTTATTATGTATGCAAATTTATGCATATTTAATTAGATGAAGCCTAAACAAAATGTCAGTTGCATAAATAAATGCTTAAATATTGGGGGGAAAGGGTCTCAAGAAACAAATTGGAATTGAACGCTATGCATATTATTTGAAACCGGAGAGAGAGAGAGAGAGAGAGAGAGAGGAAGAGACAGACAGAGGAAGAGACAGAGAGAAACAGAGAAAGAGAGAGAGAGAGAGAGAGAGAGAGAGAGCGAGAGAGGAAGAGACAGACAGAGGAAGAGACAGAGAGAAACAGAGAAAGAGAGAGAGAGAGAGAGAGAGAGAGAGAGAGAGAGAGAGCGAGAGAGGAGGAGAAAGAGAGAGACAGAGACAGAGAGAGAGAGAGAGAGAGAGAGAGAGAGAGAGAGAGAGAGAGAGAGACAGAGGAAGAGACAGAGAGAAAGAGGGAGAGAGACAGAGAGAGACAGAAAAAGAGAGAGAGAGAGAGACAGAGGGAGAGACAGAGGAAGAGACAGAGAGAGACAGACAGAGAGACAGAGGAAGAGACAGAGAGAAACAGAGAAAGAGAGAGAGAGAGGAGGAGAAAGAGAGAGACAGAGACAGAGAGAGAGAGAGAGGAAGAGACAGAGCGAGAGAGAGAGAGAGAGAGAGAGAGAGAGAGAGAGAGAGAGAGAGAGAGAGAGAGGAAGAGACAGAGCGAGAGAGAGAGAGAGAGAGAGAGGAAGAGACAGAGAGAGAGAGAGAGAGAGAGAGAGAGAGAGAGAGAGACAGAGAGAGAGAGACAGAGGAAGAGACAGAGAGAGAGAGAGGGAGAGAGAGAGGAAGAGACAGACAGAGACAGAGAAAGAGAGAGAGAGAGAGAGAGAGAGAGAGAGAGAGAGAGAGAGAGAGAGAGAGGGAGGGAGAGACAGAGGAAGAGACAGAGAGAGAGACAGAGAGAGAGAGAGAGAGACAGACAGAGAGACAGAGGAAGAGAGAGAGAGAGAGAGAGAGAGAGAGAGAGAGAGAGAGAGGGAGGGAGAGACAGAGGAAGAGACAGAGAGAGAGACAGAGAAAGAGAGAGAGAGACAGACAGAGAGACGGAGGAAGAGACAGAGAGAGAGACAGAGAAAGAGAGAGAGACAGACAGAGAGACAGAGGAAGAGAGAGAGAGAGAGAGAGAGAGAGAGAGAGAGAGAGAGAGAGAGAGAGAGAGAGATTTTCTTCCCTCAGTCTGCAAAGCCGGTCAGCTGTAGATCACATGATCCTGGGGATTGGCTCCTGCTGCGCATGCTCAGCCTGCTCCGTGTTGTCAGGCAAAGAAAAAGGCAGCACTGGGAGCTGAGATCTGCAACAGATAAACACACACACATATACACACACGCACACACACACACACACACACACACACATTTGGAGCAGTACTCGAGGATCACCATCAAACAGCATGAGATTACTTTCTCATTTTTTCATTTTGCTCAGACATTTTAGGATCTTGTTCTGAAAGCATCGCTGTGAACCAGGAGAAGAGAGGAAGAGGAGGAGGAGGAGGAGGAGGAAAAGTAGGCATCACTGGAGGAAAGTCCATTGAAGGAGAAAGACTGCAAAGAGCTTGTCCCTCCATCTTTATTCGTGAAGGTAAGAGATACAGGGATAAAAGAGGAGGAGAGAATGATGGGGGAGGGGCGGCCTTGCCAGCATCCCTGATGTGCTATATGTATCGGTATGTGATGCAAACCTGTCAGAGGTCTGTGAGGATAGTTGACGGTGTGTCAAGGACAAGGAGGGGGCAGAAGGACGTTTCGATGAAGGGAATGAAAATATGCAAACATGCTTAGACAAATCCTGTATGCATTATGCAGGCTTATGATCTGTGTTAGAGCTTCACATCCACAGATAAATTCATCAGTTGTTCTAGATGGTTCTTTTCCAGAGACAGACAGACTCAATAGGAGATTAAAACTACAGGAAACTACAGGATGGTACGATCGGGAAGGATGAAGAGAGAAGATAGATGATAGATAACATGTTTAGACTAATAACTTTCATTTAAACCTCATCAAAATTCATAAACATCTTCGTATTTTTGTTTACATGTGTTAAGGAGTGTGCCGAAAGCTTAATATTCAGCTCAAACAAGTCAGGATTAAAGCATCAACCAAATGAAGAAACCAACAAACACTTTTGCTTTGCTTTGTGTTTGTCAGTGATATAAATCACCGATTTTTATAAACGTGTCAAATATTTCATCGCACAAGACTAATATAAATGTCACAGTAATACAATGCAATAAATGATTTATTGGAATAAATCAAAATAATTATTAATAATAATATTCTACTATGAGGTAAGCTTATAATACATAACTGATACATAATCACAATAATAATCAAATAATAAACATCTTGTAATAAATATTAGAAATATTTACACTCTGATTATTAAAATATATATATATTTTAAATATAATTTAAGTCAAAGTTTTAGGTAAGATACAAGTTCACAAATTCACATAGGTGTTTTTTATTTTATTTTAATTTTTTTTAAATGTTTTTTAAAAATTATTTCACGCTCATTATTTTCAATTCATTATTACTTACTTAATTTTTTTGCTCTATAAATAAAGTTAGTTTTTTTTTTTTTTTACTGTGAGACGTAATCTTATTTCAGTTCTAATCAATAAAACTAATTTAGCAATAAATATTTTCTGATAAAATATGGAACTGTCCCTCAAAACTAATTCAGAACATGCTGAAGCATGAATGCACACACACACACACACACACACACATGCCCACACACACACACACACACACACACACACACACACACACACACACATGCACACATCCTCTCACCCACACACTGCCATGATTCATGAAACAGTTACACAAGCCAGAAACGGCTGTTGCTAAGATACATGGCAAGGTGCAGAGTCGATGATTAAGCAAAGACAGAGATAGCGAGTGATTATAAAGTGTTGTGATTGAGCAGTACAGAGAATAATGAGATCATCGCTGAAATGTTGATCGGGAAACGAGAGCTGTCATGATTTGTTTCGAGCTGGGCTGCAATTCGAGCTGGAAAATTTTCCTCTAGAATAATGAGGTGTCATTTGTTGCTATTTTTAGGTTCCTTTGCTTTACAATGTTTTTTTCTCCAGTTTCGCCTCCGTACAGAAGAAGAGTCGGAGCTTCCGTCCGAGCTAAGCAGTCTGTTCCGTGCCTTCGGGGTGTTTGATGTGAAATGGACGGGAACAGCCTAAACCTGTCAGAGCTTCATCTCTAAATGACTGATTCAATGGTAAAACTGCACCTTTAATAAGCTGGGGGTTGCTCGGGGTCATGTGTAAAGACAGCAAAGTTCTTTGCTGTCAAATTGACAATGATGGATGATTTATCCAAGGTGAACGATGAGAGAAGTTGACAAGAGCATTTTAACCTCTAAATCCTTGGGTTCCTCAGTGGTTGCTCTATTGTCCATCAGGAGATCATGAGGAGATCAAATCCTAGCGACGCCTCAGCCATATGGTACATACACTCACTGAACACTTTATTAGGAACCTAATCATTTAAACAATTATCTAATCAGCTAATCGTATGGCAGCGGTGCAGTGAATTAAATACGGGTGAGCAGCTTCGGTTCACAAAGTTCACATCAACCATCAGAATGGGAAAAGATGTGATCTCACTGATTTTAAATGTGGTACGATTGTTGGTTTGAGTATTTCTTTAACCGCTGATTTCCTAGGCTGTTCATGCACAACATTCTCAAGAATTCATTCAGAATGGTGCAATAAAGAAAAAACATCCAGTGAGCAGATGTTCTGCAGACGAACGTGCCTTGATGAGAGAGGCGAGAGGTCAAAGGAGAATGGCCAGACTGGTTCGAGCTGACAGAAAGGCTACAGTAACTCAGATAACCACTCTGTACAACCGTGGTGAGCTGAAAAGCATCTCAGAATGCACAACATGGCGAACACTGAGGCACATAGGCTACAACAGGAGAAGATCACACCGGGTTTTAGTCCGTCAGCCAAGTATTGTTGCAGTTTAGGACGCAGTGGACGCAGGCTCACCAAAACAGGACAGTTGACGACTAGAGAAACCTAGCCTGCTCTTGATTTCTGCTAAGGCACGCAGATGGTGTATAGGGTCGGAATTTCCAGGCTGGTGTAATGGTGTGGGGAATGCTTTTTGCCACACTTTGGTCCAATAATACCAATCATTTGTTGCTTGAATGCCACAGATTTTTGAGTATTGTTGCTGACCACACGCATCCCTTCAGGGTCACAATTTACTCATCTTCTACTGGCTACATCCAGGATGATAACGCACCAAATCTACATAGTTTCATGAAGATGACGGTGAGTTCAATATCCTTCTCAGTCACCAGATCTGAATATATTTGACCAAACTTTGGGATGTAGTAGAACGGGAGATTTGCAGCACCTGAAAAACTACAGGAATTGCGTGATGCAATCATATCAACATGAGCTCAAAGGAATATTTCGGACATACTGTGGAACCTATGCGCAGTTTTCTGAGGCCCAGTATTAGCATAGTGTTCCTAATAAAGTGCTCAGTATGTGTATGTACACAGAATACATCAAAATAAACCAAATTCTAGACATACTATAAATTCTATATAAAAAATCCTATTATAATAGACATTGGCAGGACAAGTAGCACACAACACTTGAATAAGAAAGAAAATACAGAGCCATACCGTAGCAAAGACCTTAAACATCCCAGTCACAACAACAGATAATACAAGATACAACACACTCTCAGACTAATGCTAAGGAAGTTAAGAAAGACGAGAACAGTCACTCAAAAACAGTTGCAGGACGACCCGAAAGCATCAGATACACAGGAAATAATAAGCAATAATCAGCAGTGCGATCCACCGCAAATGATCCCATGGTAAGACTGCATCTTTATTAGCCCTTGAGTGTGGGTTTGTGTATAATCTGATCTCTCTGCTGTCATTTAGCTCCTCAGCTCATTAGCAGCCGTATTACTGGTTTCACTTGACTAACACACACAGGTATGTGTGTATCTCTGGCACAAAGTCTGTATTGGGGACATGATAAAATCACTTTATTGGCTTATGAGACACTGACAGATGAGACATCCAAGAGGAACGATGAGGGGAAGCTGACAAGGAAGGGCATGTTATGTTGATCTTAATCCCAAATATGCGATTGTATTAATTCGCTTTCCTTTTCAGTTTCGAGGCATGCATTAGCCAAAAGTATGTGGACACCTTGATGATAACATTCATGTGCTTATTGATCAAAACTCTTCTGAAAAGGCTTTCAATTAGATGTTGGAGCATGGATGTTGGGATTTGTGTTCATTCAGCCTCAAGAGTATTAGGTACTGGTGTCAGGTGAGGAGGTTTGGGGCTCAGTCGACGATCCACTCGAGTTCTTCCACACCAAACTTAATGCATCGTGTCTTTAAGGAGTGTGCTTTATGCACAGATGCATTGTCATGCTGGACCAGGTCTTGGGTCTCTTAATTCCTGTTAAGGGAAATTGTAATCCTCAGCCAGACAACAGCATCTTTTCAACTCATAAACACAACATTGAATAGTTTGATTTCTCTGTATATAGCCAAAAGTTTGTGGACACCTTGATCATAACATTCGTGTGCTTTCTGATCATCCGATTCCAGATTTAATCCTCTTTTCTCTTATTAAAACTCTTCTGGAAAGGCTTTCTATTAGATGTCGGAGCATGGTTGTGAGGATTTGTGTTCATTCAGCCTCAAGAGCATTAGTGAGATCAGGTGAGGATGTCTGGGGTTCGGTTGATGTTCCACTCGAGTTCTTCTACTCCAAACTTTATGGAGTGTGCTTTGTGCACAGGTGCATTGTCATGCCGGGCCTCTTAGCCTCTTCTATGTGCTTCTAACAGTTTGGGGAAGGACCAGATATGGGTGTGATGGTCAGCTTTTACAGTTCAGCTTAGTTATTAAAGCTTGTTGTCTTTTCTTAATTTCACTTCAGCACTGACTTGTTGAGAGCTTCTTCAAATCGATAAAGTTGGTTGTAAAGACCGTTTGAAACATATCCTGGAAATAACTGAACGTATTTCATGCAGGACATCAAAGGCCAGTGTTGGACGGATGAGGAATCAGATGGAGAGAACGAGCCCGAGCAGTTCCTCTATGGAATTCAGGTAAACAGACATCACCTAAAGCGAGCGAAAGAGAAAATCGTTACGTATCATATTTACAGTTTATCCTGATGAAATGTTGTGAGATGACTTGCTGTGTTACATGTGTGATCTTGACTTCAACGCCTTTTCATTACTTCCAGTCGATATACGGGTAGGAAATAGGAAATAGGAAACCACTGAGGGAAAAAAATCCCAAGAAAACAAATCAATAAAGGAATGAGGGAGAAGATTTGAATTAAAATGATCCATCCTGCTGTAAAATAGTGTTTTTAATGGATATGACTGAAAGTAGAAGCACTATGTACACAAAATAAGTGTAAATAAGATATTTATAAAACCAGTGAGTGTTCTGTTTTTGCAACCGTCATCAGATTAGCTTTAAATTAATTTAGTGCAATAGAATATAAAAAGAAGAAGAATAACTGAGGGCAAGAAGCCTTTATTATCGCCACACATACATTACATTACAGTGGAATTCTTTTCTTCGCATATCCCAGCTCAGGAAGTTGGGGTCAGAGTGCAAGGGCAGCTATGATACAGTGCTCCTGGAGCAGGAAGGGTTAAGGGCCTTGTTCAATTGCCCAACAGTGAAGCTTGGTGGTGTGATCAACAACCCAGAGCCTTAACCACCACTTTAATTACATATATATATTACATTTATTTACTATTTATTATTATTATTATTATTATTTAAAGACCTTATTACTTAATGATATTCAGGGAACTCAGATTTGTGAGTGTTTTCCAGCCAGCATGTGGTGATATCTGGAATACTGAGTTAAAAATTAAAATGAATATGTTTTTTTTTTATTTTATCCCCCAGGGGAGCTGTGCGGCTGACCTGTATCGACATCCCCAACTGGATGCTGACATCGAGGCTGTGAAAGACATTTACACGGACAGTGCCATATCAGTCAGGTAATGTAAGTAGAGTCCTTGAGCAGCCAAATGGCGACAACAGAGAGTCACAGATTGTCGTGGATGTTATTTCATTTATTGTCTGCTGCTTATCCGAACTACACTCGGGTCACGGGGAGCCTGTGCCTATCTCAGGCGTCATAGGGCATCAAGGCAGGATACACCCTGGACGGAGTGCCAACCCATCGCAGGGCACACACACACTCTCATTCACTCACGCAATCACACAATACGGACAATTTAGAGATGCCAATCAACCTACAATGCATGTCTTTGGACTGGGGGAGGAAACCGGAGCACCCGGAGGAAAACGTGCTAACCACTAAGCCACCGTGCCCCGCGATGTTATTTCATTTCATTTTAAATTTTCTAGCCAGTTATACTGGATCAGCAGGTTATTAGTGACTAATTAATAAGTAGGCTAGAAACTCACTGTGTGTGAATACATAATATAAACGCAGGCTGGGTTTAATGATATGGAAGCGCAGTGATGCTTCCCCATGATCATCTCTCTATTATGTCTTGTTGTGAGAAATGGTTTGAAACAACTTTTTATTTAAAAAAATGTCTTATTAGAATGAAGAAAACATCTTACTTTTATTTAATTGACTGTATATGACTGTGGAAATGACATTAGTGATAATCACACTCTCCACTGTTTATAATCATTTATAATCACACTCTCCACTGTTTATAATCATTTATAATCACACTCTCCACTGTTTATAATCATTTATAATCACACTCTCCACTGTTTATAATCATTTATAATCACACTCTCCACTGTTTATAATCATTTATAATCACACTCTCCACTGTTTATAATCATTTATAATCACACTCTCCGCTGTTTATAATCATTTATAATCACACTCTCCACTCTTTATAATCATTTATAATCACACTCTCCACTCTTTATAATCATTTATAATCACACTCTCCACTCTTTATAATCATTTATAATCACACTCTCCACTGTTTATAATCATTTATAATCACACTCTCCACTGTTTATAATCATTTATAATCACACTCTTCGCTGTTTATAATCATTTATAATCACACTCTCCGCTGTTTATAATCATTTATAATCACACTCTCCACTGTTTATAATCATTTATAATCACACTCTCCACTGTTTATAATCATTTATAATCACACTCTCCGCTGTTTATAATAATTTATAATCACACTCTCCGCTGTTTATAATCATTTATAATCACACTCTCCACTGTTTATAATCATTTATAATCACACTCTCCGCTGTTTATAATCATTTATAATCACACTCTCCACTCTTTATAATCATTTATAATCACACTCTCCACTGTTTATAATCATTTATAATCACACTCTCCACTGTTTATAATCATTTATAATCACACTCTTCGCTGTTTATAATCATTTATGATCACACTCTCCACTCTTTATAATCATTTATGATCACACTCTCCGCTGTTTATAATCATTTATAATCACACTCTCCGCTGTTTATAATCATTTATAATCACACTCTCTGCTGTTTATAATCATTTATAATCACACTCTCTGGTGTTTATAATCATTTATAATCACACTCTCCACTGTTTATAATCATTTATAATCACACTCTCCACTGTTTATAATCATTTGTAATCACACTCTCTGGTGTTTATAATCATTTATAATCACACTCTCTGCTGTTTATTATCATTTATAATCACACTCTCCACTGTTTATTATCATTTATAATCACACTCTCCACTGTTTATTATCATTTATAATCACACTCTCCACTGTTTATAATCATTTATAATCACACTCTCCACTGTTTATAATCATTTATAATCACACTCTCCACTGTTTATAATCATTTATAATCACACTCTCCACTGTTTATAATCATTTATAATCACACTCTCCACTGTTTATAATCATTTATAATCACACTCTCTGGTGTTTATAATCATTTATAATCACACTCTCCACTGTTTATAATCATTTGTAATCACACTCTCTGCTGTTTATAATCATTTATAATCACACTCTCCGCTGTTTATAATCATTTATAATCACACTCTCTGGTGTTTATAATCATTTATAATCACACTCTCCACTGTTTATAATCATTTGTAATCACACTCTCTGCTGTTTATAATCATTTATAATCACACTCTCTGGTGTTTATAATCATTTATAATCACACTCTCCACTGTTTATAATCATTTGTAATCACACTCTCTGCTGTTTATAATCATTTATAATCACACTCTCCGCTGTTTATAATCATTTATAATCACACTCTCTGGTGTTTATAATCATTTATAATCACACTCTCCACTCTTTATAATCATTTATAATCACACTCTCCACTGTTTATAATCATTTATAATCACACTCTCCACTGTTTATAATCATTTATAATCACACTCTCCACTGTTTATAATCATTTATAATCACACTCTCCACTGTTTATAATCATTTATAATCACACTCTCCGCTGTTTATAATCATTTATAATCACACTCTCCACTGTTTATAATCATTTATAATCACACTCTCCGCTGTTTATAATCATTTATAATCACACTCTCCACTCTTTATAATCATTTATAATCACACTCTCTACTGTTTATAATCATTTGTAATCACACTCTCTGGTGTTTATAATCATTTATAATCACACTCTCCGCTGTTTATAATAATTTATAATCACACTCTCCGCTGTTTATAATCATTTATAATCACACTCTCTGGTGTTTATAATCATTTATGATCACACTCTTCACTGTTTATAATCATTTATAATCACACTCTTCACTGTTTATAATCATTTGTAATCACACTCTCCACTGTTTATAATCATTTATAATCACACTCTCCACTGTTTATAATCATTTATAATCACACTCTCCACTGTTTATAATCATTTATAATCACACTCTCCGCTGTTTATAATCATTTATAATCACACTCTCCACTGTTTATAATCATTTATAATCACACTCTCCGCTGTTTATAATCATTTATAATCACACTCTCCACTCTTTATAATCATTTATAATCACACTCTCTACTGTTTATAATCATTTATAATCACACTCTCCACTGTTTATAATCATTTATAATCACACTCTCCACTGTTTATAATCATTTATAATCACACTCTTCGCTGTTTATAATCATTTATGATCACACTCTCCACTCTTTATAATCATTTATAATCACACTCTCCACTGTTTATAATCATTTGTAATCACACTCTCTGGTGTTTATAATCATTTATAATCACACTCTCCGCTGTTTATAATCATTTATAATCACACTCTCCGCTGTTTATAATCATTTATAATCACACTCTCTGGTGTTTATAATCATTTATGATCACACTCTTCACTGTTTATAATCATTTATAATCACACTCTTCACTGTTTATAATCATTTGTAATCACACTCTCTGGTGTTTATAATCATTTATAATCACACTCTCCACTGTTTATAATCATTTATAATCACACTCTCCACTGTTTATAATCATTTATAATCACACTCTCCACTGTTTATAATCATTTATAATCACACTCTCTGGTGTCACCCAAATGAGGATGAGGTTCCCTTTTGAGTCTGGTTCCTCTCAAGCTTTCTTCCTCTTACCATCTAAGGGAGTTTTTTCTCACCACATTCGCCTCAGGCTTGCTCATTAGGGATAAAAACAAATACATTTAAATCTAATCTAAGTCTAATAATAATCTTGAACTTTTTGTACTATATTTCTTATGTTCTGTAAAGCTGCTGTGAGACAATGTCCATTGTTAAAAGCGCTATACAAATTAAATTGATTGAATTAAATTTTATGAGAAAACATCAAGTTGTTAATACAAAACTAAGTACAAAGAAAACAAAGAAAGGTTTATTGTTATTAACAAGAAAAGGGTCTAGATATTAGAGAAAACATCTTGTTATTAATAGAAAACATCATGTTGTTCTAAGAAAAAACATTTTGTTATTGAAAGAAAAGCGTTTCATTACGATAAGAAAAGCATCTGGTTTTTACAAGAAAAGCATCTTGTTATTAAGAGAAAGTGCCTCGTAGTCACAAGAAAAGCGCCTCATTATAATGAAATAAAAACTCTTGTTATTATGAGATGAGCATCTAGTTATGATGCGAAATGCGTCTCATTATATAATCAGAAAACATCACCTTATGACAAAAATGACGAACATTGCAGTTTTCATGCTTGGCTTGAAGAAGGATTATGAAGAATTCACAAATCCCTGTGTTTATAACTAATTCTTAGTATAATCAAAAGGAATGGTTCTGTATAGAACCTCAAACGGGTCTTTATGCAATCTCAAAATTAAAGGCTCTTAAACAGTACTTTGATAATATATACACGGATCAATCATAACATTATGAGCAGTGAGAGGTGAAGTGAATAACACTGATTATCTCCTCATCATGGCACCTGTTAGTGGGTGGGATATATTAGGCAGCAAGTGAACAATTTGTCCTCAAAGTTGATGTGATAGAAGCAGGAAAAATGGACAAGCGTAAGGATTTGAGCGAGTTTGACAAGGACCAAATTGTGATGGCTAGACACTGGATCAGAGCATATCCAAAACTGCAGCTCTTGTGGGGTTTTCCCGGTCTGCAGTGGTCAGTATCTATCAAAAGTGGTCCAAGGAAGGAACAGTGGTGAACCGGTGACAGGGTCATGGGCGGCCAAGGCTCACTGATGCATGTGGGGAGCGAAGCGCTCCAGGTGGTCATAATGTTATGCCTGGTTGGTGTATGGTTCTATGTAGAATGTTTAACATCCTTGGAATGTCCTTTGGTTCTTTGTAGCGGAAAAAGGTTCTTTAGACTAGATAAATGTCCTTTATGGAATTAAGAAAAAAGGGGAACCATTTACTGAAAGATTCTTTTGGGGGATTTTATATGGAGATTTTATAAGAAACCCTTACATGGTTCTTTATAAAGAACCATTTTAAAGGGTTAATTGAAAAGAACATAATGAATCCAAGTTATTAGTGATTTTTAGACTCATTTAGGGCTTCATTATTATTATTATTATTATTATTATTAGTAGTAGTAGTAGTAGTAGTAGTATTGTTATAATAATAATAATAATAATAATAATAATAATAATAATAATAATAATAATAAAATACATAATAATAAATAATAATAACAATTATTATTATTATTATTATTATTATTATTATTATTATTATTATCATCGTCCAAATTCAGACCAGAAAATACAGCAAATTCAAACAGTATTCATTTATTTCAATTTCATTATGAAATAATTATCTATAATATTGATTACAGTGAAACTCATCCCTCTTATTTAAACATTTCTGTCTCGGATATTTGGTGCACTTCCCTGCCAGACCACCAGAGGGCTACCCTGCACATATATTTTGAACTCTTTTTCTGTTGTGTTTTTGTTTATGTTGCCATGTTGTACCAATTCACATCCTGCCATTGGTTATTACCCTAACGTGCAGGATGATTCCCTCCTTCTTTGTGTTACATCATTAGTCACCTTATTTAAGCCCCTTTTGTTTCACCATGTCTTTGTCTTGCAGTTGTTGTTATCATTGTGTGGTAGTTTTGCCACAAGCTTGATCTAGTGTTTGTCTTGCTTCATTTTTATGTCACAGTTTAGTGGTTTCTTTTGCACGGTTAATAAACAGAATTCTGCGCTTGCATCCGCCTTCGGCCCACATACATGACAGTCTGAGTTTCACAAATTCAATCAACTATTTCAACTTTTTTAAAACATGTCCTTCATAAACAGCACACCTCGCAGCGTGTTCAATATAGAGATAAAACCCTATAAACACTAACAGCACTGAGTTCACCTTACACACTCTTTCAATTATAGAATTTTGAATATAAAAGCATTAATTCTCTCCAAGGTTTCTACACAGAACCTTTTTTTGTCCAGAACCCTATTGTTTCTATAGAGAACCCCAAGGGACCTTTTTTTTCCCCCAGATCCAATCAAAATGAAATAATATTCACCGACACCCACTATAAAATAACATTTCTGTCCCATAATTCTTTTTCTCCACCAAACAGAGAATACGGCACCATCGATGACGTGGATATCGACCTTCATATCAACATCAGCTTCCTGGATGTGCGTAGTTATTCTGTGATTTTTTTCAGCATTCAAATTTGTAAAAGCATTCGTTTTGTGTAACTGCTATTCTAATATATATAAATGGCTTGTAGGAGGAAGTTGCGACAGCATGGAAGGTCATTCGAACGGAGCCCATCATCCTCCGCCTCCGCTTTTCCCTCTCGCAGTACTTGGATGGACCTGGTAAGATACTCCACAGGATGGGGCGACTGCTGCTGCTGGTTTATTCTCAGAGCAGCATGAATTTGTCTCTGTGTGAAGGATCATGCAAGCAAGAATCAATTGATGCTATGATGGATCAAATCCCAAACTTCACTCTTTAATACGGACCAACGATGCTTTTAACCAGATGCCAAAAAACTGGCATTGTGTCCATGTTGAGTCTTTGTCATGTTCCACTACACACTGGTGGTTAATATGAAGCTCATATGAAAGTAGACACTCAGGACTTTAAGAATTTGTAGTTACTGTTTTGTTCCTTAAATGGTTAAGGCTCTGGATTGTTGATTGGATAATCGGGGGTTCAAGCCTCAGCACCACTAAGCTGCCAATTTTGAGCAAGGCCCTAACCCTCCCTTGCTCCAGGGGTGCTGTATCATGTTAAGAAAGAATATATACGTGACAAATAAAAGCTTCTATTCTATACTAGGGGCAATGTATTCATAGAAAAATTAAGGAATATTTTTTTCACTCAAATGTTTTTTCAAATTAAATGCTGATATCAAGCCCATTTCTGCTCTCTGAGATGCCCCAAGTGCTTGAAAAGCTAAAGTTTGATCTTCCAACACATGTTTAAAACACTGAAAGCCATCAGAGTCCTGAATCATTTTATATCAGACTTGAGGCTATAAAATAATTTGTTTGTTTATGTTGATTGAGGCATTGGTGGCTCAGTGGTAGGTTGCTCGCCTATCATGCGGAAGGCCCGGGTTCGATTCCCAGCCAATGGTTGCAGTGCCGGTCCCAAGCCCGGAAAAATGGGAGGGTTGCCGCAGGAAGGGCATCCGGCGTAAAACCTGTGCCAAGTTGTTGTGCGGACCAGTTGGTACGCTGTGGCGACCCCGAACAGGGAGCAGCCGAAAGCAAGTTTAGTTGTTTATGTTGATTGAAAAGGTCAGATACATAAAGTTTTCTAATGGAATGCATTTTCAAACTGTTTCTTATGCTACTTCTTAAAGCTGAACACTCAGCTCAGGTAGAAAATCACTATCTACCATCTTCTGCATACATGAGCTCGCAGACACATGATTGGTCAGTGTCACTATGATTGACAGGGTTTATTACTGCCATTTCACAACCCTGGTCATCGCTGCTTCACTCTTTAATAAACCTGTCATGTTACTGGAAATTATTACCTTTTGGCTTGGTTAGTTAAGTAGCCTTTAAGTTCAGTTAATTTGTCACATATACATTACAGCACAGTGAAATTCTTTCTTTCCATATCTCATTCTTGGGGCTTTGGGTCAGAGGGCAGGGTCAGCCATGATGCAGCGCCCCTAGATCAGGGTGGGTTGGCTTGGTTTGGTGGCAGATTGGTGTTGCTGAGGCTTGAACCCTGATCTTCCAGGCAACGACCCAGAGCCTTAACCACTTGAGCTACCACTGCCCCATTATTTGTCCCCTATATATTACTGCACAGTGATATTCGTTCTCCACATATCCTATCATTGGAAGGCTAGGGTCAGAACACATTATTGTTCAGGAAATTGTTGATGGAAATTATTGTCCATCATTGTGTGGATCCATGAGGGGTTCAGATTCATGATGTAAATGTAAATGTAGGTTAATAAACTGCCATTGAGATGGATGTACAGTATATGTTTATACACTGTGTGTTTGGTACATTACAGTGTTTATCACTTCATCTGTTACAGAACCCTCAGTTGAAGTATTTCAACCTTCTAATAAAGATGGATTCAGTCTCGGACTTCAGCTGAAGAAGTAAGATATTTCTGTATTTGAGTCCAGAGGCCATAAATTGAGTTTGCTCCTGTTTTCGTTGTGTCTATATTCACCATTGAATGTCTTGGTAATGTCTCACTACACATTGGTGTTTAATATGAAAGTAGACACTCAGGACTTTAAGAGTTTGTAGTTTTTCATAAGTATTCTTGTTTTTTTGCCTCTAGAGGTACAATATTAGTAGAAAGGTTCCACAAAAAAACTTTTTTTTTTTTTATCATCAAAGTAAATAATGATATCAAACCCATTTCTGTTCATTGAGATGCCCCAAGTGCTTTTTTTCCCACCCTATTTGTTTAAATTTGCCCGAAAATGTGGGCTGCATTTTTTCAGTCCAGTCCAGTTTACATTTCTTTATATTCTAACATTCTACAAACCAATACATTTCACTGCAGTTACTCGATAAGTAAGTAAGGAATAATAATACTCACTGCTGCATGGTCTTATGGGAAAATCTAGACTCTTACCACTCCAGAGCTGATTGCTGAAAGAAAGAATTTTGAAAGGTGGTCAATACAACCCATGCAAATCATTTCAATGACAGTATATTAGCCAGAAAGTAAAAAATAATAATAATGGATCTGCCCATTATAATAAGAATAAGAATATAATGAGAATACCCACTAGAATAAGTTCTACACACACTAGCTACCTATTTCTTAGCAGTAATAACTGCAACCTAAAAAAAATAAAAAAAAATACATGGGATGAACTCTACACACACACACTCACACACTCTACACACACACTCAGTGTAAACTGTTCCTTTAATTTATTTCTATAGGTTTATTTTTACAATGCAATTTTTATTTATTGAAGAATGACGTCTGCTTTTTACCAATGCACATTTACTTTTGTGTGTGTGTGTGTGTGTGTGTGAAAAGTTTGTGATTTAGCTTGTGTTGGAAAATTGATAGTTACAGCTTTACCTCTGGTAGTGATAAAGAGCTGAAACTGAAGACTCCTTCCAACAAAAAAAACTAAGTACTTATAGAAGTTGCTCATGCAAAATCGTTAAACTCTAAACTATCAGCAGCAATTTTTGTTAAGAACACCGATATTTAGAATAAAAGGAATTGATATTTAATTAATCAAGAAAGCAAAAATTATTCAGGTATGTAATAACTCTTAAAAAGTATTGATTTTGTAAATTAAGGTGTTTTTTATTAAACTTCAGGATTCTGAGCACCTTCATCTCTCAGCAATGGAAACACCTGAGTAATGAGTTCCTGAAAGTTCAGCAGGAGAAGCGGCACAGCTGGTTCAAAGCTGGAGGGACTATAAAGAAGTTCCGTGCAGGCCTCAGCATCTTCTCCCCCATCCCTAAGTATTTAAACTTCCTTTATTTTGTTTATAAGTTCATTTTAATGCTATTTGCTGAATATTTCTTTTCAATTTTTGTAAACTAGTGAAATAACAATGTAGAACATACAGCATATAACCTAGGAAACCTACACTATATGGTCAAAAAAGTAGAGTGACTGGAGGTTTGCCGTGATATAATGTATGTCTGTATGTGTGAAATATTCACACCTACTACTTTGGTTGTAAAAGAAAATCTCTACTGATCACATGATCTAGGATCCACATAGCTTAGTAGTTAAGGTGTTGGAATTCTGTTCGGAAGGTTGTAAGTTGGATCCCAGGTCCACCAAGCTTCCCCTCCTGAGCCCCTGAGCAAGGCCCTTAACCCTCAATTGCTCAGTTGTATGAAATGAGATGGAATATAAGTCACTCTGGATAAGAGTGTCTGCCAAGTGTCTGGTAAATGTAGAAATGTGATCTCATTTAGTGACTTGGGTTGCTAGATCTGCCAGAGGAAACCCAATATCACATTCATTTCTAAGTATAACAACCAACATTAACTTCTTCAGCAACTTGAGCAACAGTAGCTCATCTATTGGATCGGATCACACGGGCCAGCCTTCACTCCCCATGTGCATCGATGAGCCTTGGCCGCCCATGACCCTGTCACCAGTTCACCACTGTTCCTTCCTTGGACCACTTTTGATAGATACTGACCACTGCAGACCGGGAACACCCCACAAGAACTTCAGTTTTGGAGATGCTCTGAATCAGTGGTCTAGCCATCACAATTTGGCTCTTCGTCAAACTCGCTGAAATCCTTACGCTTGTCCATTTTTCCTGCTTCTAACACATCAACTTTGAGGACAGAATTTTCACTTGCTGCCTAATATATCCCACCCACTAACAGGTGCCATGATGAGGAGATCATCAGTGTTATTCACTTCACCTCTCAGTGCTCAGAATGTTATGCCTGATCGGTGTGTATATTCATTCATTCATTCATTCATTCATTGTCTTCCGCTTATCCGGAGCCGGGTCGCGGGGCAAGCAGTCTAAGTAGGGATGCCAAGACCCAGAGGTCGGGGCCCCCGCCCATGACCGCTACCCAAAACACATGGCACCGGACCCTTATGCTCCTTCCTGCGGGTGCTGGGCCTACAGGAAGGTGGGCCTACGTCGTTTCTTCGTGCTGTGCCCGGCCGAGTCCTGCAGGCAAAGACTCGGCCACCAGGTGCTCGCCTGCGTGACCCAACCCCAGGCCTGGCTCCAGGGTGGGGCCCCGGTGACGCCAGTCCGGGCGACGTAACGGTCCTTGATTTGATTTCCATAAGAGTCTTGAACCGCTCTTAGTCTGACCCGTCACCTAGAACCCGTTTGCCTTGGGAGACCCTACCAGGAGCACTAGGCCCCTGACAACATGGCTCCTAGGTCGGTGTGTATATACATAATTCAAATTATTAAGATGAAAAATATCATTGGATTAAAGAAGAAAGCTAAAGACATTGAAAATCCCATTTAACCTGATCTTTACGGACATTCTACATGTTTTTGAGAAGTGATGATTCATCATACCTGTCGTCTTTGTCCCACCTCCAGATCTCCCAGTTTCCCACTGATCCAGGACACGGCGCTGAAGGGGAAACTGAACGTGCCTGAGCTCAGAATGACCCGGCTGATGAACCGCTCTATCTCCTGTACCATGAAGAACCCAAAGGGGGAGCTGTTCAGTTATCCCCCTAACAGCCAGGTCAGCTAGCATGCCTTTTCTAACGCACTCACACCACACACACACACACACACACACACACACACACACACACACACACACTGTGTCTTGTCTACAGTAGTGTACTGAATTACAACAAAATGAACACTGAGACTTCTTCTTATGTAAGTGAACATTACTCAGTCAAGTGACATCACAGTCCCAATACAGTGATAATCTAATCTGAACATTAATGTGCACTGAGAAATACACTATTTTTTAATGCATTATGACTAGGAAATCTTCACGATATGGTCAAAAACGCAATGCCGTTGTGCTTCAGATTTTGCTTTCCTGTTTCCAAAATTTGTGGTTATGTTTTTGGGTATATTTAATAAATTCTTGGTGTTGCCGTGGTGCTTTTGTGTTTTTTTTTGTTTGTTTTACTGTCATGATTTTAGAATTAGATTAGATTTTTTTGGGGGTTTTGCTGTCTTGTTGTTTATAGTGGCTTTACTTTTGTGGTTGTGGCTTTGCCATTGTGTTTCTGCGGCTTTGCTGTCGTGTTTTTTTTTTGTTTCTTTTACTGCCATGATTTAAGATTTGTATGTTTTGTGGCTTTTATGTAGGTTTTGTGGCTTTGCTGTTGTTTTTGTGTTTTTTGTTTCATACTGTCATAATTTTAGATTTGTAGTTGTGATTGTGGCTTTGCTGTTGTGTTTCTGTCGCTTTGCTGTTGTGTTTCTGTCGCTTTGCTGTTGTGTTTTGATTTTGTGCATTTGTCTCATACCTCCAGGGTTGGGGGTTCGAATCCCGCCTCCATGATGTGTGTGGAGTTTGCATATCCTCCCCGTGCCTCTGGGGTTTCCTCCGGGTACTCCGGTTTCCTCCACCAGTCTAAAGACATGTATTGTAGGTTGATTGGCGTCTCTAAATTGTCTGCAGCGTGTGAGTGTGTGATTGGGCCCTGCGATAGACTGGCATCCTGTCCAGGGTGTACCCTGCCTTGTGCCCATAGTCTCCTGGGATAGGCTCCAGGTTCCCTGTGACCCAGTAGTAGGATAAGCAGGTATAGAAAATGGATGGATGGTTTTGTCATGAGATTATGGGTTTCTCTGGGGCTTTGCTGTTGATTTAGTCTTTTTTGTCTTTAGCTGTTTATGTGTTTGTTGTTTTACTCTCATGATTTTAGATTTGCTGTTGTGTCCGTGGCTTTGTTATTATGTTTGTGGCTTTGTTTTACTGTCATGATTTTAGATTTGTATTTTTTTCCGGACATATTTTGTTTTCTTTTTGTTTTTGCTGTTATGTTTGTGGCTTTGTTGTTGTGTTTTTGTTTTACTTTCATGATTTTAGACTTGTATTTGTTTTCTTTTTTTGTTTTGTTTGTGGTTTTGCTGTGGTGTTGTTATGTTTAAGGCTTTGCTGTTGTGTTTTTGTTTTATTATGATTTTAGGTTTGTGTTTTTTCGGACATATTTTGTTTTCTTTTTGTGTTCTCGCTGATTTTTGTTTATGGTTTTGCTGTAGTGTTGTTATGTTTGTGGCTTTGCTGTTATGTTTGTGGATTTTTAGTCATATTTTGGTTGGTTGATGTGTTCTGCGCTCATGGGCCATTGTAATCTACGGCGTCTGTTATAATGGATGTTCTTTTTGTTTGAAACTGACTGAAAGTCTTGAAGGTTCTGCACATGTCTGTGCCGGCAAGCTGAAATTTTCCCAGTCGCACGGTTCTTCACGGCTGAAATTGGGTTATGATGAAGCCATTTTGACAGCAGATGATTTAAAGCCTCTCCAGGTTCCCCTCGTGAAGCTTGTCTCCCCCCTCGTCTGCCTCTGCCTAACATGGCTAGCTGGCGCCCTTTCCCATAATGCTTTGTCTCCATTGACCCATCAGACTGTGGCAGTCCCGGTGGGCAGGGCCCCGGCGCAGATTACCACGCGGCAGCTGATTGAATTGTTTTTCTCATCCCAGGCGGGCGGCCACTGCAAGAACATCCCCACTCTGGAGTACGGTTTCTTAGTGCAGGTACTCACTCGATTCGAGCTTTACAACAGCAAATCAATCCAAATCTTCACACATATATGAACTAACTCCATCTTCCCACAAGCACGCAATGGATTTAACTCATGTTATTGTGTTAATGAACCGCTAACTCATGTGCATGATTCACGCGGCAGCGTCGGCGATTCGTCATAAATCTGTCCGAATCATCAGGGATGTATGACATCATCGTGGAAACCTCATAGTTTACTCATCTGTGTGTTTGTGATGTGAAGTCTAACAGACATATTTTAGGATATGAATTTAGGTGGTGAAGATGTCTAAAACATTACAGACAGAATAATAGGAACACCACCAGATGAAAGGCTTTCATTTAAAAGAAAAAAGGAAATTTAAAGGGATTGTTTTATTCATTCACTTAAACGTAAATGTACATGTGCCACTCAACAAAAACAAACAAACAATACAAGCAAAATAAACCTTTTTCCCAAAACAAACAAACATTGTTTATTTTTTCTTTACACCAGATTTCCTTGGGAAAATAAAGAAACAGGAAGTAGAACTTGTTTTTCCTCTACATCAGGTATTATTTATTAAGCCGAAATTTGGTTAAATATGCATAAAGAACATCAGTAAACAAAAAAACACAAAACAAACAAAAAAACAAAAGATCAGATTTGCTTGTAAATAAACTATTTTTATTTATTTATTTTATCCTAGTGTTTGTCCCGCAAAATGGCAGGGTCCGCTGTTTTTAGCGGATCATTTGATCCGCATTGAGTTGGCACAGGTTTTACGCCTGATGCCTTTCCTGTCGCAACCCTCCCATTTTTATCCAAACTTGGGACCGGCACTCAGAGTTAACTCTTCAGTGGCTGGGTTGGTGCCCTGCCCGGGAATCGAACCCGGGCCACGGCAATGAGAGCGCAGGCTCCTGCCGCTGGACCACCAGGAGGCCTGCTTGTAAATAAACAAATAATTTTTAAAAAAATCTAAAATTTCAAACCTTCGGGAAGATCTTTGGGAAAAATAAACTATATATAAACAAACAAACAATCAAAAAATACACATGTTTATCATATACTCATATATGTGTTTTTAAAACAAACAAGCAAACAAACAAATTTAAACAGTATTTAAACAGTATCAGTTTTCTTTTGGGGTAGCTAATAAACAAAATAGTTACAAAAAATATCTATACCTATATCAGTTCTCTTGGAAAAGCAATGAAACAAAACAAACAAACAAAAACAAAACAAAAACCGAACCCTTTATTTCAATATATTGTTTCTTACACCTGTTTTTTGAGGGAAAATAGAGCTAGTTTTGAAGTACAGCTCAGATCAGATTAGGGAGCTTTACATATACATATACATATATATATATATATATATATATATATATATATATATATAAATATATATGTGCAGTGGTGTGAAAAAGTGTTTACTTTTGTTATCTTTGACTAATATTTAAATGTGTTTGATTATCTGAAACATTAAAGTGTGACAAACATGCAAAAAAATAAGAAATCAGGAAGGGGGCCAACACTTTTTCACACCACTGTATTTATTTATTTATTTATTTATTTATCTATTTATTTATTTAAATTTACAGACAGCTCCTTTTAAAGACTGTAAAGAATTCTAAACTTTGAAACATGTCATTATGTAAGTGTCTGAGATTCTTCCACACAGTGCAGATGTAAACTACTCACTGTTCCCTAAATCCACTTGCTTTTTTTCCTCTCCTTCTTTACCTCTTTCAGATAATGAAGTATTCGGAACAGCGCATCCCAACGCTCAACGAGTACTGTGTGGTGTGTGACGAGCAGCACGTCTTTCAAAACGGCTCCATGCTCAAGGTATCCCCCCCACACACACACACACACACACACACACACACACACACACACACACACACACCCTACATCACATCTATTACTGTAAACTGGTTTATTGTATAATAAAGGAGGAGTGTATTATTTTTTTATTTTTTTATTTTTAGCCTGCTGTGTGCACCAGAGAGCTGTGTGTGTTCTCTTTTTACACTTTGGGAGTGATGTCAGGGGCAGCTGAAGAGGTGGCTACAGGAGCTGAGGTACACACTCACATATAAATATCTGAGGTACACACTCACATATAAATATCTGAACAGCTACAAACATGCCTGTATTTCCACATGCACATGTTTTGGGTGGTGCAGAAGCACTGTCCAGTGTTTATTATTATTATTTTAATTTGTATTATTATTATTATTATTATTATTATTATTATTATTATTATTGTTAATAATAATAATGAATTTTATTTATTTATTTTCTTTAATTAATTAATTGATTAATTTATTAAATTATTTATTTTTATTAAATGTTTTACTTTTTATTATTTTTATTATTATTTTTTTTATTATTAGATGTTCCGATAAGAAACCAACCTGTAATAGGAAAATGTAGTGAAATAAAAATGTATACAGTATTTCAATTTTCAATTCATTTTATTTGTATAGCGCCTTTTACAATGGACATTGTCTCGAAGCAGCTTTACAAAAATAGAGAAACAGAAAGGAGAGGAAAAAAAGAATCATTAAATTATTAAACTATTTTATCCCTATTTATCCCTAATGAGCAAGCCTGCGGCGACGGTGGCAAGGAAAAACTCCCTGTGATGATATGAGGAAGAAACCTTGAGAGGAACCAGACTCAGAAGGGAACCCATCCTCATTTGGGTGACACTGGACAGTAAATAATGTAAATGTAAATAGTGTCCTTTCTACAACAGCAACCAAGGGCCCATGAGGAACTATTAGGTCAAAGTAGTTACTGAGTTCGTTATAGACACTAATGCCTTGCTGTCAAATGCTGACAGATGTAACAGCAGATCGGTGACGGTGTTATAATCCCCAAGTGGCTCTGTCCACGGCTGTCTCCTGGTCACAGGCTGTCCACACAGATCCATCCACAGCATCAGTGAGCACCACCAAGTGACGAGACTCCGACCAGGGGTAGAGCCAGTGGTCACATTGGAAACTCAGAATACTGGGAGCTCGGCAGTGGGAGGTATAGCTCGACAGAGAAAGACAGAGAGAGAAAGAGAGAGATATTAAGTATGCTTGTGATCATGTGATGTTTAAAGACGATGTAGATTATGTGTAAAGTGCAGGCAGGGACTCCGGCAGAACTAGCTATGACAGCATAACTGAAAGGGAGAGCCAGAAGGTAACAGACATGAAGGCTTCCCGCGACATAAAGCGTCCAACCACTTCACAGTTAGCAAACCTGAGCGACTTGCGAGGGTGGTAAGGTGACAGCATCCAGACATCCCAGTACATCAAACACTCTATGCCCATGAATCTTCCAGTTCTGCTCCTTTACCTAAGAAGAACTATACATTGAAGGCTTGAATAAACAAATGTCTTCAGCCTAGACTTAAACATTGGGACTGTGTCTGAATCCTGAACACTAATTGGAAGACTGTTCCATAACTGTGGGGTTTTGTAAGAAAAAGCTCTGCCCCCTGCTGTAGCCTTTGCTACTTGAGGTCCTACCAAATAACCTGCACCCTTTGATCGGAGTAGGAATGGCGGATCATAAATAACCAAAAGATCGCTCAGGGAGCCAATGTAGTGTGGCTAAGATATGAGTGATATGTTCATATCTTCTGGTTCTAGTTAGGACTCTAGCTGCTGTGTTCTGGACTAACTGGAGCTTGTTTATGCTCCTACTGGAACATCCAGACAGTAAGGCAATAATCCAACTTAGGGGTAACAAAAGCATGAACTAATTTTTCTGCATCATGAAGTGACATCATATTTCTTATCCTAGCAATATTTCTAAGATGGAAGAAGGCTACCCTAGTGATATTATCTACATGAGCTTCAAATGAAAGACAAGAGTCAATAATCACACCAAGATCTTTTACTGCTGGACAAGATGAAACAGAAAGACCATACAGAGTTACTCTGTAATCAGAAAGCTTACTTCTAACTGCATGTGGTCCTAGTACAAGCACCTCTGTCTTATCAGAGTTAAGCAGGAGGAAGTTAGTAAGCATCCACTGTCTAATGTCCTTTATACATTCTTCAATCTTAATAAGCTGGTGTATCTCATCTGACTTAGCTGAAACATATAGCTATGTGTCATCCGCATAACAGTGGAAGCTAATATCATGTTTACGAATAATTGCACCAAGGGGTAGCATATATAAGGAGAAAAGCAGTGGGCCTAAGACAGAACCTTGTGGAACACCGAACATAACCTTGGTATGCATAGAGAAGTCACCATTTAGATCTACAAACTGATAACGATCCATCAAATAAGACCTGAGCCAGGAGAGGGCTGTTCCTTTAACACCAACAACATGTTCTAGCCCATCAAGTAGAGTAGTGTGGTCAGTGGTGTCAAAAACTGCACTTAGATCGAGTAACAGTATGCAGTACGATACGGATGCAGTAATCCGAGTGAAAATAATATGTACACCAATCAGGAATAACATTATGACCACCTGCCTAATATTGTGTTCATCTCCCTTTTGCTGCCAAAACAGCCCTGACCCGTCATACACTGTGTATTCTGACACCTTTCTATCAGAATCAGCATTAACTTCTTCAGCAATTTGAGCAACAATAGCTTGTCTGTTGGATAGGATCACACGGGCCAGCCCTCGCTACCCACGTGCATCAATAAGCCTTGACTGCCCATGACCCTGTCACCGGTTCACCACTGTTCCTTCCTTGGACCACTTTTGATACATACTGACCACTGCAGACCGGGAACATCCCACAAGAGCTGCAGTTTTGGAGATGTTCTCTCCAAATCTAGCCATCACAATTTGGCCCTTTGTCAAACTTGCTCAAATCCTTACGCTTGCCCATTTTTCCTGCTTCTAACACATCAACTTTGAGGACAAAATGTTCACTTGCTGCCTAATATATCCCACCCACTAACAGGTGCCATGATGAGGAGATCATCAGTGTTATTCACTTCACCTCTCACTGCTCAGTACTTATAATGTTATGACTGATCTCTATCTCTGTTATCTCTGGTCTCTATACACATTTAATGACACGCCACACTCTATATAACAGGATAAGATCGAACCACCTCAAACAATAAAAGGGAACTAAACAGGAGCAGATAGGAGCTAAAATTCTAAGTGAAGAAACATCAGACATCATAGGATTTCTTCAGAGGAATCATCACTGGATTTGTGTGTTGAGTCAGTGTTAAAAGTGCACCTGATTGCACCTTTGTAATTATTTTTCTACAACTCTTTTTCCCAGAGGCACAAAATTAGAGATTGCTCCTGTTTTGTTGTGTTCATGTTCAGTATTGAATGTCTTTGTCATGTCTCACTCCCCAGTGGTGGTTAATATGAAGCTCATGCCAGCTTTAAGAATTTGTAGCGTTTCATAAGTATTTCTGTTTTTTCCTCAGGAGCAATATATTCATAGAAAAGTTCCAAACAAACAAAAAAGCCACACAAATGTATTTATCTTCAAAGTAAATGTTGATAGCAAACCCATTTAGCTAACCCATTTCTGCTCTCTGAGATGCCCCAAGTGCTTGTTCTTAAGCCTGCATGACCAGGGAAAAACACACATCTAAAACACACTGAAAGCCAACTCAAGTCCTGACTCATTTTATATCAGACCTGTGTCTATAAAAGAATTCATTTGTTTATGCTTATTGAAAAAGTCTGATAAGTCGATTTCCATTTCACTAGTGCAATGGAACACTGACGGACTGGTAAAAGGGGGTTAAAGCTATTGTAGCTATTGTAGCTATTGTAGCTATTGTAGGTGTAGCTACACTTAGCTAGGCTAGTTTTTTTACAAATATTATTTTATTTTAGTTTAACTGTACCTAAAACTGAATCTAGTTCAGTTTTATTGTTCTTGTGTAGCATGTTTGCGTTAAAGAATAAACAGTCACAAAGCAAAAATTTCGGTCTAGAATGAAGTTTCTCTGGAGTCTGGAGAGATTGCAGTAAACAAGAATACAGAAAAATGACAGTACCAACTATGCTGCAAATGTTCCACACAAAAACAATTATTAATGATTAATTATTAATCACAGCTCAGATGTGCCCTACAAGCTTTGCAGCAAGACCCTGCAATAAACACTTGAAGTACACAAAAGTCACTGTGATGACTCACAGGCGTGTGTGTGGGCAGGACGGCTGATCTGAAGGCAGCGAATGATAAAAACGTGTAGGCGTTTCATGAGGTGGTCATGACCATGGCATTTACATTTGACACGGCGGCTCTGACTCCTTCCATCTGTCACACCTGCTGTGAAGAAAAAGAAAAGATTTCAAGACTTCCTGTGGAGTGTATTCATTCTGACCAAGCAACTCAAGCAAACAGTACAGTATGTGGATGATATATACTATATTTCCAAAAGTTTTAGAACATCTGCCTTTACATGCCAATGAATGTGATATGGAGTTGTCCCGCCCTTTGCAGGTGTAACAGCTTCAACTCTTCTGGGAAGGCTTTCCACAAGGTTTAGGAGAGTGTTTATGGGAATTTTTGACCATTCCACTAGAAGTGTATTTGTGAGGTCAGGCACTGATGTTGGATGAGAAGGCCTGGCTCGCAGTCTCTGCTCTAATTTATCCCAAAGGTGTTCTATCAGGTTGAGGTCAGGACTCTGTGCAGGCCAGTCAAGTTCCTCCACACCAAACTCGCTCATCCATGTCTTTATGGACCTTGCTTTGTGCACTGGTGTGCAGTCATGTTGGAACAGGAAGGGGTCATCCCCAAACTGTTCCCACAAAGTTGGGAGCGTGAAATTGTGAAATTTCTTGGTATAATTAAGAGTTCCTTTCACTGGAACTAAGGGGCCAAGTCCAAGCCCTGAATTCGAAACAACACAATTCAATGATTTGTAGGGGTGTTCCAAAACTTTTGGCAATATAGTATACAGTGTGTGAGGCAGGTTGACTCGAGTATGTCTTTATTTTGTCTTTTTTTTGCATATTGTTGTACAGGTTGTGGATCTTCTAGTTGCCATGTGTAGAGCTGCTCTTGAGTCTCCCCGGAAGAGCATCATCTTTGAGCCATATCCCTCCGTAGTTGACCCCAATGACCCCAAAACACTTGCCTTTAACCCCAAGGTGACTATCCATCTTCTGTTATTCAACACGGATTGCTGTTTCAACTGATCTGTTCGTTGACGCCCTTTTGTCTCTTCCTACCTTCCAGTTTTATGCAAAATTCTGTTTTATGTACATTATAGAGTTTAGTCAGTTTATGCACTGTACTTATAATTGTTCTTTCTGTGTGTTTCTCCATGGATGATGGGCCACAGAAGAAAAATTATGAAAGACTCCAGAAGGCGCTTGATAGTGTTATGTCCATACGGGAAATGACCCAGGTATGGCAGTTTGTCATTCAGACACATCTGTAACACTCAGAGCTGGCCCAACAGTCTTATATGATGTGCATCTTCCACATGGTTTTGTATTAATGTAAATACTTACAACAGATTCCAGTGATAGCGAATGAAATGCAAGAGCTTTTCCTGCTATAAATGTAATACAAAGTGAGTCTGCCTTTGCTTTGTGTCCTATGACAAATGTTTTGGGTTTTTTCCCCCCTTGGGTTTACCCTATTGTCAGTGAGTAACTGTACTATAAGTGACAGTGTATTTGGTGTAACTGTACTATGGCTGTGTGCACCTTTAACAAAACCACTGAGTGAGTTGGTGTGTCTTTGGTGTTCCATGAGTGTAGCTACTATACCATGAGTGAGTGTGTCTATGGTATAGCTACTATGACTGAGTAGTGGGCGTGTCTTTGGTGTTACTGTACCTTGATTGAGTGTGTCTAGGAATAACTATGGGCATAAGGGTTGAGGGAGTATGTCATTAGTGTTACTATACTATAATTTAAGTGTGTGAGTTACTTTGGTTGTACTCACTTATGAAGGATGTATTATTGTGTGTCTTTTGTGTTACTGTACTCTGAGGGATGAGTGAGTGTGTCTTTAGTGTTACTCTCCTATGAGGGATGAGTGAGTGTGTCTTTGGTGTTACTGTACTATGAACGATGAGCATGTGTGTCTTTGGTGTTACTGTACTCTGAGGGATGAGTGAGTGTGGCTTTGGTGTTACAGTCTTTTGTGTAACTGTACTGTGTGAATGATATGACGAGACATGATGGATGAGTGAGTGTGGCTTTGGTGTTACAGTCTTTTGTGTAACTGTACTGTGTGAATGATATGACGAGACATGATGGATGAGTGAGTGTGGCTTTGGTGTTACAGTCTTTGGTGTAACTGTACTGTGTGAATGATATGATGAGACATAATGGATGAGTGAGTGTGGCTTTGGTGTTACAGTCTTTGGTGTAACTGTACTGTGTGAATGATATGATGAGACATAATGGATGAGTGAGTGTGGCTTTGGTGTTACAGTCTTTTGTGTAACTGTACTGTGTGAATGATATGACGAGACATGATGGATGAGTGAGTGTGGCTTTGGTGTTACAGTCTTTTGTGTAACTGTACTGTGTGAATGATATGATGAGACATAATGGATGAGTGAGTGTGGCTTTGGTGTTACAGTCTTTTGTGTAACTGTACTGTGTGAATGATATGATGAGACATGATGGATGAGTGAGTGTGTCTTTGGTGTTACAGTCTTTTGTGTAACTGTACTGTGTGAATGATATGACGAGACATGATGGATGAGTGAGTGTGGCTTTGGTGTTACAGTCTTTGGTGTAACTGTACTGTGTGAATGATATGACGAGACATAATGGATGAGTGAGTGTGGCTTTGGTGTTACAGTCTTTTGTGTAACTGTACTATGAGAACAGCATGATGTGTCCTGATGGATGAGTGAGTTTGTCAATTGTGTTACAGTGCTGCCAGGATTGGCTTGCTGTTATTATCCTCTGCAGCAGCTTTTATTTTTGAAATTCATTGAAATTCTTTCTCTGGATAAAGGCATATGCCAAATGCCATAAATGTAAATGCCATAAATGTTGGGTGATATTTTACTTTTAGGTATAAAGATGTTTGCCTTTGCTGTGACAATTTTGTAGTCTTTTATGTAACTGTCGTGCTGTGAATGTTATCAGGGATCCTACCTGGAGATAAAGAAACAAATGGATAAACTCGACCCCTTGGCTCATCCTCTGCTACAGTGGTAAGTGACATAAATACATAAGATTTTTCATGCACATTTCCATACACAGGTCAATAAACCTACACGCTAGTCTTTCTCTGGTATTTGTTTTCTGATTGTGTTCCTCTGCCTTCTGCAGGATAATATCCAGTAACAGGTCTCATATTGTCAAACTGCCTCTGAGTAGGGTAGGAATTTCAGTATCAAATTTATTCACTGATATTTCAGTAAGCTGGATGCTTGTGTATTATTTGCTTCCCTATTATCTGCTGAATCTGGGCAATATCTCTTTTTGAGAAGCAGCTGAAGTTCATGCACACGTCCCATCAGTTCTTGCTCCTGAGCAGCCCACCGGCCAAAGAAGCTCGGTTTCGTACAGCTAAGAAGCTCTACGGCAGCACCTTTGCATTTCAGTGAGCAGTTTTATTTTTTTTACTAGATAACCTTTAGTGGTGGAAAATCTGTTCAAATCTATTTATAATTTTAAGCTAACCCCCCCATATTTGAATATAAATGACCAAACCTATAACCTACACAATTTCAACTCACTTTAAACATTGAGATCTTTATTCAAAGCTACAATATGATAATAATAATAATAATAATTATAATAATAATAATAATAATAATAATAATAACAATAATAATAATAATAATAATAATAATTATTATTATTATTATTATTATTATTATTATAAAATTTAAAATTTGTTTAGCACCTTTTATACATATAATGCATCTTAAACATCTTCTTCTTCTTTCGGCTTTTCCCTTCAGGGGTCGCCATAGTGAATCATCTCTCTCCACCTATCCCTATCTTCTGCATCCTCAACACTTGCACCCACTAGCTTCATATCCTCATTAATTCCATCCATATACCTCCTCTTTGGCCTTCCTCTTTGCCTCCATACAGCATGGCCGGTCTCACCACTGTCCTGTACACCTTCCCCTTGATTCTCGCTGATATTTTCCTATCACACAGAACTCCCGACACCTTTCTCCACCCATTCCAACCTGCCTGCACTCGCTTCTTTACCTCTTTCCCACACTCTCCATTACTCTGGACTGTTGACCCCAAGTACTTAAACTCCTGTACCTTCTTCACCTCTTCACCCTGTAACCTTACTGTTCCACTTCCCTCCCTTTCATTCACACACATGTACTCAGTCTTACTACGACTGACTTTCATTCCTCTTCTCTCCAGCGCAAACCTCCACCTCTCCAGGTTTTCCTTCCTCCTGTCTGACCTCCTCTGACAACTGGTCCATCACCATAGCAAACAGGAAGGGGCTCAGAGCCGATCCCTGATGCAGTCCCACCCCCACTTTGAACTCCTCTGTCTGACCTACAGCACACCTCACCACTGTCCTGCTCCTCTCATACATGTCCTGCACCACTCTGACATACTTCTCTGCTACTCCTGACTTCCTCATACAGTACCACAGCTCTTCTCTTGGCACCCTGTCATACGCTTTCTCCAAGTCTACAAACACACAGTGCAACTCCCTCTGACCATCCCTATACTTCTCCATCAAAATCCTCAGAGCAAAAATTGCATCTATTGTGCTCTTTCTGGGCATGAAGCCATACTGCTGCTCCACTACCCTCCTTAACCTAGCTTCCACTACTCTTTCCCATAGCTTCATTGTATGGCTCATCAACTTTATCCCCCTATAGTTACTGCAACTCTGCACGTCACCCTTATTCTTAAAGATCGGCACTAACACACTTCTTCTCCATTCCTCAGGCATCCTCTCACTCTCTAAAACCCTGTTAAACAAACTAGCTAAAAATTCCACTGCTGCCTCTCCCAGACACTTCCAGACCTCCACCGGGATGTCATCAGGACCAACTGCCTTTCCACTTTTCATCCTCTTCAAAGCCTTCCTGACTTCATCCTTTCTAATCTTATCGATTTTCTGTTCCACAGAGTTCACCCCTTCTACTCTTTTTTCCCTCTCAATTTCTTCATTCATCAATGCATCTTAAACATAAAAAAACAAAAAAACAAAAAAAAAAAACAAGATAAAATGTAACAAATGTACAAAATCAAGAGCAATAAAAATCAAGAAAGTAAATGTGCAAAATTAGGATACAATAATAATAATAATAATAATAATAATAATAATAATAATAATAATAATAGAAAAAATATATTAATCAAAAGAATTAAAAAATGTTTTTAAATATGTTTTTTTAAGTAGGTCTAAATGTGTATGACTAATATATATAAATGCACTATTTTTGACAGAGTCCTTCTAATACAGCAAATAAATTTGCACCCATAAATTTCCCGAACAGTCCTATAATGAGTGATACTTGTTTAGAAATTTCTAGTTATTGATGTGTGTAAAGAGCTCGATACAGATCAAAGTTAAATGCCAATAGAAACCCTTTCTCTCTAGTCACTGTGTAATTATTTATAAAGTGATATAATCAGATCTTATTCTCACATACTTATCCATATCTCTTTATTCTTCTCTTTCTCTGTACCACTCTAGTGGTTCTCATATCGAGAACTGGCACTCTGTTCTGAGAAATGGACTAGTCAATGCCTCCTATACCAAATTACAGGTATGTATCATGCTACTGGAAGGTGATCTGGTCTTGGGTGCAGATTAACTGCCTGGCTTGTGCACTTTCATAGAAACAAATGGCTTTGTAGTGTTTCATGTTTGCTCTGCAAAATGATTACACACACTCCGGTGTGATGTTCATGCTCCACAATCATGCCACAGTAATAAATAAAATCAAATACGTAGAATAGCGTTCTTGAAAGGAAAAGCTTTTCTCTACACAAACCTTACACTCTTCTCGCTCTAGTGAGCACTTTATCCTCGTCAGTGTCTTGGTGGATCCGGAGCCCCGGATCTGGGAATACATCACGCCAGTCTATGCATCACATTTTCACTAAATTCATCATAAATGTCTTTAATTTAAGAGAGGTCATCTTCCATGTGATCCAATTAACGGAAATTGTGATGGACTGACGTGATATTTTAGAATATATTCTCAACTCATGGCTCTGTCTTACGGCTCCAGATACACAGCAGCCCTGATTAGGATAAAGATCTTACGAAAGATGAATGAGTAAATAAACTGAAGACAGAAGGTGGGTTAATGTTTATATTTCTATTTGGTTTAATTGTTATATTTCTGTTTTTTTCTTTCCCCAAGTAAATACCTTAGTGTGTATGGTAAGAATTGTATGGAAACCTGACCATCACACCCATATGTGTTTGTTGAACATCCAGTTCCAGATTTATTAAAATGTTAATGATCTTCACTCTTCGGGGAATTAAATGGCTGCGGGGATTTGTGTTTATTCAACTACAAGATCTTTAGTGAGATCAGACACTGACGTTAGGTGAGGAGGCCGGGGGGTGCAGTCGGCAAAGGTGTTCAGTAGGGTTGAGTCAGAGTTCTTGAGTTTTTCTACTCCAAACTTAAACAAAGCTTAGGGCTTTGTGCACACTACAGGTAATTTAGAGACCCCAAATCAGCCTAGAAGCATGTCTTTGGACTGTGGGAGGAAACCGGAGCACCCGGAGGAAACCCGCCAAGCATGGGGAGAACATGCAAACTCCACACAAACAGTGAGTGGGAGCGAGACTCGAACCCAGGAGGTGTGAGGCAAACATGCTAACCACTAAGCCACCGTGCTGCCCTGTGTAGAATATAAGAACAACATATGGGTGTGATGGTCAAGGGTGCACCTATTTTTGGGCCATTTCGCAGTATTTGACCAGCTTATTAAATTTGGATGTTTTAGAAATATGATGTTAGGTTAATAGTAGGTCGATTAGTACCTCAGATAAACCGTGGCTGACATTCACAGTCAAACTAATATCCGACGATCTTCCTCTCTTCAACCCAAGCTGCATGGGGCAGCCTATGGGAAGGGCATCTATCTCAGCCCCATCTCCAGCATATCTTTCGGATATTCAGGTAAATATTCCTCCCCGCTGGAATCGTGTCATGGCACCATACGTCTCTGTCGTGCTCACTTTGTTCCTCATTATGTGCTTTCGGTGCCATGCTGTTGGATGTGTGTTGCCCGAAAACATAACATCACCGCATTAATTCCCATTGTGTCCCATCGTGGTTGGGGTTTGTAATGTCATTTCTTTTTGTTTCATGTATTTAACCAACAAATACGTCTCATCATATGTGAGCTAAATTCTTCTGCTAACACACAAAACTACAGACTTCATGTCTGAGAAACATCTGAGAGGAAACGGTGTAAAGTTTGGTTTTTTCAGGGGGCCAAAAGGTTCCTTTAAGGTTATTAGAGGTTAAATGTGTAGTAATTACAATACTTTGGAGGAACTTCCCTAGCTAATGCTCATAGTCCACACAGTGGGTGCATGAAACAGGAAAACAGCTATAAACTGTTATAAACTGTTATAAAATGTTACGACTTATGAAAACCCCCATGTCTGCCATTATTCATACTGTGTTTCTCATCCATTATCAGTGCTTCATGATGTGCTTTAGTGGAAAAAATATTGGAAATTATAGCTCGAGTGTGTGTGTGTGTGTGTGTGTGTGTGTGTGTGTGTGTGTGTGTGTGTGTGTGTGTGTGTGTGTACAGGAATGGGTAAAGGACAACACCGGGTGCCAACTAAAGATGAA
>JAUCMX010000004.1:27190845-27225845 GCA_033459395.1 Hemibagrus guttatus
GTACTTAAACTCTATTAAAAACTATTGTATATGTACTTAAACTCTAAAAAAACTATTGTATATGTACTTAAACTCTAAAAAATCTATTGTATATGTACTTAAACTCTATTAAAAACTATTGTATATTCAATTCAATTCAATTCAATTTTATTTGTATAGCGCTTTTAACAAAGAGCATTGTCTCAAAGCAGCTTTACAGAACATAAGAAACAATAAACATACAAACAAACAGTCCTAGATGTTAGACAAAATTTTCCCTAGTGAGCGAGCCTGAGGTGACTCAGGCGACTGTGGCAAGGAAAAACTCCCTCAGATGGTATTAGGAAGAAACCTTGAGAGGAACCAGACTCAAAAGGGAACCCATCCTCATCTGGGTGACACACGGAGAGTGTGATATGAACAATGTCCTTTCTGCATTAGTTGTGTGATGCAGATACAGCATGTGTAGAATGTTATGTGTAAAATGTCCACATGGGGTTGGCAGTGCTGCTTTGAATACTCCAGTCCTCAGAAAGCAGAACCCGGCTGGAGCTGGTCCATCTCTGGATGCCACCGGAGCTGGCACAATCTCTGTGTGACTCGGGGATGGGTAGAAGAAGGGAAACAAATGGAAAGGGATTAGCGTAGCTGCTATTCATGATATTAGGAGGCACTAGATGATGATGTGCATCTAATCGGATGTATTGGAGTACAAAGTTATGGGATTTATTAGGTGTATGCCTGGCTAAAGAGATATGTCTTTAGTCTATGTTTGAACTGGGAGACTGTGTCTGAGCCCCGAACACTGTCAGGAAGACTGTTCCAAAGTTTAGGAGCTAAATACGAAAAAGCTCTACCCCCTTTTGTAGACTTTGATATTCTGGGAACTACCAGAAGTCCGGAGTTTCGAGATCTTAGGGAGCGTGATGGATTGTAATGTGTTAGAAGACCGGCTAGATACGTGGGAGCTAAACCATTTAGAGTCTTGTATGTAAAAAGTGCTAGTTTATAATCAATTCTAAACTTAACAGGTAGCCAGTGCAGGGATGATAATATTGGGGTTATATGGTCATACTTTCTTGACCTGGTAAGGACTCTAGCAGCTGCATTCTGGACTAACTGTAGCTTGTTTATTGAGGATGCAGGACAACCACCAAATAACGCATTACAATAGTCCAGTCTGGAGGTCATGAATGCGTGAACTAGCTTTTCTGCATCAGATACAGATAAAATGTTCCTAAGCTTGGCGATATTTCTGAGGTGGAAGAAGGCTATTTTTGTAATATCGGAAATATGTTTTTCAAAGGACAAACTGCTGTCTAATATTACACCCAGGTCTTTCACTGTAGAGCTATTAGTAATAGAACATCCTTCTAAGTACAGGTTGAATTGTGAGAGCTTCTGTGTACTGGTTTTTGGACCAATCAGTAATATCTCCGTCTTATCAGGATTTAGTAATAGAAAATTATCAGTCATCCAGTCTTTAATATCTTTAACGCACTCTGTTAATCTAGACAGTTTAGATATTTCATCTGGTTTTGATGAGATATATAACTGTGTATCGTCAGCGTAACAATGGAAACTAATCCCATGCCTTCTAATGATGTTGCCTAAGGGAAGCATGTATATTGAGAAAAGCAGAGGTCCTAAAACTGAACCTTGTGGGACCCCATATTTCACTGGCATTACACTGGACATTTCTCCATTTAAATCTACAAAATGGTATCGATCAGACAGGTAGGATCTGAACCATTTTAATGCCTGTCCCTGAATACCTATGTGATTTTGTAAGCGGTCTATGAGAATGTTATGATCTAAAGTGTCGAATGCAGCACTAAGATCAAGTAAAACTAATATTGAGATGCAGCCTTGGTCCGAAGCTAAAAACAGGTCATTTGTGATCTTAACTAGTGCAGTTTCTGTGCTATGATGGGGCCTGAAACCTGACTGAAATTCTTCAAGGATATTGTTTTCCTGTAAGAAGGAGCATAATTGAGTAGACACAACCTTTTCTAATATTTTAGATATAAAGGGAAGGTTTGAAATCGGTCTGTAATTTAATAAGTCATTAGGGTCTAGTTTAGGTTTCTTAAGAAGAGGCTTAATAACTGCCAGCTTGAAAGGTTTAGGGACGTGACCTAAATATAACGAGGAATTAATAATGTTGAGGAGAGGCTCTCCAGCTGTGTGTATCACTTCTTTCAGTAATCTAGTTGGAATTGGATCTAACAAACATGTTGTTGAATTAGCCGTGGTGATAAGTTTATACAGCTCTTCCTGCCCTATACCTGTAAAGCATTGTAGCTTTGAATGTGGAGCTTTAGGTTGGACTAGATTACCGGATGCTGTCAAAGGTTGAACATCCATTATTTTATTCCTGATACTATCGATTTTGTCGGTGAAAAAGTTCATAAAGTCCTCACTATTAAGCTGTGATGGAGTATTCTCTTCAGATATCTGATGTTTTGTCAGTCTAGCCACTGTACTAAATAAGAATCTGGGGTTGTTTTGGTTTATTTCTATAAGTTTGCTCAAATGCTCAGCCCTAGCAGCTTTTAGAGCCTGTCTATAGTTAGACATACTGTCTTTATACGCAATTCTAAAGACTTCTAATTTAGTTTTTCTCCATTTTCGCTCTAGGTTACGGGGTTTCTCTCTTGAGGGCGTGAGTGTGACTATTGTACCATGGTGCAGATGTTTTATCTCTGACCCTTTTTAATCGGATGGGAGCAACAGTGTCTAGTGTGCTGGTGAAAATAGTGCCTATGCTGTTAGCTAATTCATCTAAGTCATCTGTATTTAGGGGTCTGGTGAGAAGTTGAGACAGATCCGGTAGATTACTTGTGAATCTGTCTTTAGTGGTCGGGATAATAGTTCTACCGAGTCGATAACGAGGGGAGACGTGTCTAATATGTTCTACAGGTAGAGTGTACACTAAGAGGTGATGGTCTGTGATATCATCACTTTGAGGTAAAACAGCTATATCAGTGACATCTGTTCCATGTGATATAACTAAATCTAGTGTATGGTTAAAACGATGAGTTGGTCTAGTAATGTTTTGTTTAACCCCAAAAGAATTTAATAAATCCATAAATGCGAGTCCTAAGGCATCATTGGAATCGTCTACATGAATGTTAAAGTCTCCTACAATCAACACTTTGTCATAATTAATCAGTAGGTCTGAGAGTAAATGTGCAAACTCTTTAAGAAAATCGGCGTAGGGCCCCGGGGGTCTATATACGGTGGCCAGCGCAAGATATAGTAGAGATTTTTTATTCATGTCTGTAAGTGTAACATTAAGGACAAGCGCTTCGAATGAGTTAAACCTGGGTCCTGTTTTTTGAGTAACGTTAAGAGAGTTGCTATAAATAATTGCAACACCACCTCCACGACCAGTCTTACGGGCCTCATGCTTATAGCAAAAGCCTGACGGAGTGGACTCATTCAGACTAATGAATTCATTTGGCCTAAGCCAGGTTTCAGTAAGGCAGAGTGTATCAAAACTATAATCTGAGATCATTTCATTAACAATAAGTGCTTTCTGTGCAAGGGATCTAATGTTGAGAAGCCCAAACTTTAGAAATTGTTTTTCTTTAATTATTTGGTGTTTTTCAGGTATAACTGTGATTAGATTATTTCGAGGGCTATAAATGAATTTATTCTTTGATCTCACTATTCGGGGAACAGACACAGTCTCTATAAAATGAGCTATATGTGCACTCGTATCAATCTGGTGAGCTGAGCAGTAGCTATCATAATTGTAATTGTAATCTGAGGTATGGCTTACCAGTCAGATGGTGCGTAGTATCCTGGAGATGTTGTCTGAGAGGACTGCTGCTCCAACTCTGCTTGGGTGCAGGCCATCAGGACGGTAGAACCTAGGACGCTCCCAGAATTGTAAATTGTATATTGTATATCCCATATTGTATATGTACTTAAACTCTAAAAAAACTATTGTATATGTACTTAAACCCTAAAAAAACTATTGTATATGTACTTAAACTCTAAAAAAACTATTGTATATGTACTTAAACGCTATTAAAAGTATTGTATATATACTTAAACCCTAAAAAACTATTGTATATGGACTTAAACTCTATTAAAAACTATTGTATATGTACTTAAACTCTAAAAAAACTATTGTATATGTACTTAAACCCTAAAAAAACTATTGTATATGTACTTAAACTCTAAAAAAACTATTGTATATGTACTTAAACGCCATTAAAAGTATTGTATATATACTTAAACCCTAAAAAACTATTGTATATGGACTTAAACTCTATTAAAAGTATTGTATATGCACTTAAACTCTAAAAAAACTATTGTATATGTACTTAAACCCTAAAAAACTATTGTATATGTACTTAAACTCTATTAAAAACTATTGTATATGTACTGAAACCCTAAAAAAACTATTGTATATGTACTTAAACTCTATTAAAAACTATTGTATATGTACTTAAACTCTAAAAAAACTATTGTATATGTACTTAAACCCTAAAAAACTATTGTATATGGACTTAAACTCTATTAAAAACTATTGTATATGTACTTAAACCCTAAAAAACTATTGTATATGGACTTAAACTCTATTAAAAACTATTGTATATGTACTTAAACTCTAAAAAAACTATTGTATATGTACTTAAACCCTAAAAAAACTATTGTATATGTACTTAAACGCCATTAAAAGTATTGTATATATACTTAAACCCTAAAAAACTATTGTATATGGACTTAAACTCTATTAAAAGTATTGTATATGCACTTAAACTCTAAAAAAACTATTGTATATGTACTTAAACCCTAAAAAACTATTGTATATGTACTTAAACTCTATTAAAAACTATTGTATATGTACTGAAACCCTAAAAAAACTATTGTATATGTACTTAAACTCTATTAAAAACTATTGTATATGTACTTAAACTCTAAAAAAACTATTGTATATATACTTAAACTCTAAAAAAACTATTGTATATGTACTGAAACCCTAAAAAAACTATTGTATATGTACTTAACCTCTATTAAAAACTATTGTATATGTACTGAAACCCTAAAAAAACTATTGTATATGTACTTAAACTCTATTAAAAACTATTGTATATGTACTTAAACTCTAAAAAAACTATTGTATATGTACTTAAACTCTAAAAAAACTATTGTATATGTACTTAAACTCTATTAAAAACTATTGTATATGTACTGAAACCCTAAAAAAACTATTGTATATGTACTTAAACTCTATTAAAAACTATTGTATATGTACTTAAACTCTAAAAAAACTATTGTATATGTACTTAAACTCTAAAAAAACTATTGTATATGTACTTAAACTCTATTAAAAACTATTGTATATGTACTGAAACCCTAAAAAAACTATTGTATATATACTTAAACTCTATTAAAAACTATTGTATATGTACTGAAACAATAAAAAAACTATTGTATATGTACTTAAACTCTATTAAAAACTATTGTATATGTACTTAAACTCTAAAAAAACTATTGTATATGTACTTAAACTCTAAAAAATCTATTGTATATGTACTTAAACTCTATTAAAAACTATTGTATATTCAATTCAATTCAATTCAATTTTATTTGTATAGCGCTTTTAACAAAGAGCATTGTCTCAAAGCAGCTTTACAGAACATAAGAAACAATAAACATACAAACAAACAGTCCTAGATGTTAGACAAAATTTTCCCTAGTGAGCGAGCCTGAGGTGACTCAGGCGACTGTGGCAAGGAAAAACTCCCTCAGATGGTATTAGGAAGAAACCTTGAGAGGAACCAGACTCAAAAGGGAACCCATCCTCATCTGGGTGACACACGGAGAGTGTGATATGAACAATGTCCTTTCTGCATTAGTTGTGTGATGCAGATACAGCATGTGTAGAATGTTATGTGTAAAATGTCCACATAGGGTTGGCAGTGCTGCTTTGAATACTCCAGTCCTCAGAAAGCAGAACCCGGCTGGAGCTGGTCCATCTCTGGATGCCACCGGAGCTGGCACAATCTCTGTGTGACTCGGGGATGGGTAGAAGAAGGGAAACAAATGGAAAGGGATTAGCGTAGCTGCTATTCATGATATTAGGAGGCACTAGATGATGATGTGCATCTAATCGGATGTATTGGAGTACAAAGTTATGGGATTTATTAGGTGTATGCCTGGCTAAAGAGATATGCCCTTTAGTCTATGTTTGAACTGGGAGACTGTGTCTGAGCCCCGAACACTGTCAGGAAGACTGTTCCAAAGTTTAGGAGCTAAATACGAAAAAGCTCTACCCCCTTTTGTAGACTTTGATATTCTGGGAACTACCAGAAGTCCGGAGTTTCGAGATCTTAGGGAGCGTGATGGATTGTAATGTGTTAGAAGACCGGCTAGATACGGGGGAGCTAAACCATTTAGAGTCTTGTATGTAAAAAGTGCTAGTTTATAATCAATTCTAAACTTAACAGGTACCCAAAGTGCGGGGGATGATAATATTGGGGTTATATGGTCATACTTTCTTGACCTGGTAAGGACTCTAGCAGCTGCATTCTGGACTAACTGTAGCTTGTTTATTGAGGATGCAGGACAACCACCAAATAACGCATTACAATAGTCCAGTCTGGAGGTCATGAATGCGTGAACTAGCTTTTCTGCATCAGATACAGATAAAATGTTCCTAAGCTTGGCGATATTTCTGAGGTGGAAGAAGGCTATTTTTGTAATATCGGAAATATGTTTTTCAAAGGACAAACTGCTGTCTAATATTACACCCAGGTCTTTCACTGTAGAGCTATTAGTAATAGAACATCCTTCTAAGTACAGGTTGAATTGTGAGAGCTTCTGTGTACTGGTTTTTGGACCAATCAGTAATATCTCCGTCTTATCAGGATTTAGTAATAGAAAATTATCAGTCATCCAGTCTTTAATATCTTTAACGCACTCTGTTAATCTAGACAGTTTAGATATTTCATCTGGTTTTGATGAGATATATAACTGTGTATCGTCAGCGTAACAATGGAAACTAATCCCATGCCTTCTAATGATGTTGCCTAAGGGAAGCATGTATATTGAGAAAAGCAGAGGTCCTAAAACTGAACCTTGTGGGACCCCATATTTCACTGGCATTACACTGGACATTTCTCCATTTAAATCTACAAAATGGTATCGATCAGACAGGTAGGATCTGAACCATTTTAATGCCTGTCCCTGAATACCTATGTGATTTTGTAAGCGGTCTATGAGAATGTTATGATCTAAAGTGTCGAATGCAGCACTAAGATCAAGTAAAACTAATATTGAGATGCAGCCTTGGTCCGAAGCTAAAAACAGGTCATTTGTGATCTTAACTAGTGCAGTTTCTGTGCTATGATGGGGCCTGAAACCTGACTGAAATTCTTCAAGGATATTGTTTTCCTGTAAGAAGGAGCATAATTGAGTAGACACAACCTTTTCTAATATTTTAGATATAAAGGGAAGGTTTGAAATCGGTCTGTAATTTAATAAGTCATTAGGGTCTAGTTTAGGTTTCTTAAGAAGAGGCTTAATAACTGCCAGCTTGAAAGGTTTAGGGACGTGACCTAAATATAACGAGGAATTAATAATGTTGAGGAGAGGCTCTCCAGCTGTGTGTATCACTTCTTTCAGTAATCTAGTTGGAATTGGATCTAACAAACATGTTGTTGAATTAGCCGTGGTGATAAGTTTATACAGCTCTTCCTGCCCTATACCTGTAAAGCATTGTAGCTTTGAATGTGGAGCTTTAGGTTGGACTAGATTACCGGATGCTGTCAAAGGTTGAACATCCATTATTTTATTCCTGATACTATCGATTTTGTCGGTGAAAAAGTTCATAAAGTCCTCACTATTAAGCTGTGATGGAGTATTCTCTTCAGATATCTGATGTTTTGTCAGTCTAGCCACTGTACTAAATAAGAATCTGGGATTGTTTTGGTTTATTTCTATAAGTTTGCTCAAATGCTCAGCCCTAGCAGCTTTTAGAGCCTGTCTATAGTTAGACATACTGTCTTTATACGCAATTCTAAAGACTTCTAATTTAGTTTTTCTCCATTTTCGCTCTAGGTTACGGGTTGCTCTCTTGAGGGCGTGAGTGTGACTATTGTACCATGGTGCAGATGTTTTATCTCTGACCCTTTTTAATCGGATGGGAGCAACAGTGTCTAGTGTGCTGGTGAAAATAGTGCCTATGCTGTTAGCTAATTCATCTAAGTCATCTGTATTTAGGGGTCTGGTGAGAAGTTGAGACAGATCCGGTAGATTACTTGTGAATCTGTCTTTAGTGGTCGGGATAATAGTTCTACCGAGTCGATAACGAGGGGAGACGTGTCTAATATGTTCTACAGGTAGAGTGTACACTAAGAGGTGATGGTCTGTGATATCATCACTTTGAGGTAAAACAGCTATATCAGTGACATCTGTTCCATGTGATATAACTAAATCTAGTGTATGGTTAAAACGATGAGTTGGTCTAGTAATGTTTTGTTTAACCCCAAAAGAATTTAATAAATCCATAAATGCGAGTCCTAAGGCATCATTGGAATCGTCTACATGAATGTTAAAGTCTCCTACAATCAACACTTTGTCATAATTAATCAGTAGGTCTGAGAGTAAATGTGCAAACTCTTTAAGAAAATCGGCGTAGGGCCCCGGGGGTCTATATACGGTGGCCAGCGCAAGATATAGTAGAGATTTTTTATTCATGTCTGTAAGTGTAACATTAAGGACAAGCGCTTCGAATGAGTTAAACCTGGGTCCTGTTTTTTGAGTAACGTTAAGAGAGTTGCTATAAATAATTGCAACACCACCTCCACGACCAGTCTTACGGGCCTCATGCTTATAGCAAAAGCCTGACGGAGTGGACTCATTCAGACTAATGAATTCATTTGGGCCCAAGCCAGGTTTCAGTAAGGCAGAGTGTATCAAAACTATAATCTGAGATCATTTCATTAACAATAAGTGCTTTCTGTGCAAGGGATCTAATGTTGAGAAGCCCAAACTTTAGAAATTGTTTTTCTTTAATTATTTGGTGTTTTTCAGGTATAACTGTGATTAGATTATTTCGAGGGCTATAAATGAATTTATTCTTTGATCTCACTATTCGGGGAACAGACACAGTCTCTATAAAATGAGCTATATGTGCACTCGTATCAATCTGGTGAGCTGAGCAGTAGCTATCATAATTGTAATTGTAATCTGAGGTATGGCTTACCAGTCAGATGGTGCGTAGTATCCTGGAGATGTTGTCTGAGAGGACTGCTGCTCCAACTCTGCTTGGGTGCAGGCCATCAGGACGGTAGAACCTAGGACGCTCCCAGAATTGTAAATTGTATATTGTATATCCCATATTGTATATGTACTTAAACTCTAAAAAAACTATTGTATATGTACTTAAACCCTAAAAAAACTATTGTATATGTACTTAAACTCTAAAAAAACTATTGTATATGTACTTAAACGCTATTAAAAGTATTGTATATATACTTAAACCCTAAAAAACTATTGTATATGGACTTAAACTCTATTAAAAACTATTGTATATGTACTTAAACTCTAAAAAAACTATTGTATATGTACTTAAACCCTAAAAAAAAATATTGTATATGTACTTAAACTCTAAAAAAACTATTGTATATGTACTTAAACGCCATTAAAAGTATTGTATATATACTTAAACCCTAAAAAACTATTGTATATGGACTTAAACTCTATTAAAAGTATTGTATATGCACTTAAACTCTAAAAAAACTATTGTATATGTACTTAAACCCTAAAAAACTATTGTATATGTACTTAAACTCTATTAAAAACTATTGTATATGTACTGAAACCCTAAAAAAACTATTTTTATATGTACTTAAACTCTATTAAAAACTATTGTATATGTACTTAAACTCTAAAAAAACTATTGTATATATACTTAAACTCTAAAAAAAAATATTGTATATGTACTTAAACTCTATTAAAAACTATTGTATATGTACTGAAACCCTAAAAAAACTATTGTATATGTACTTAACCTCTATTAAAAACTATTGTATATGTACTGAAACCCTAAAAAAACTATTGTATATGTACTTAAACTCTATTAAAAACTATTGTATATGTACTTAAACTCTAAAAAAAAATATTGTATATGTACTTAAACTCTAAAAAAAACTATTGTATATGTACTTAAACTCTATTAAAAACTATTGTATATGTACTGAAACCCTAAAAAAACTATTGTATATGTACTTAAACTCTATTAAAAACTATTGTATATGTACTTAAACTCTAAAAAAACTATTGTATATGTACTTAAACTCTAAAAAAAAATATTGTATATGTACTTAAACTCTATTAAAAACTATTGTATATGTACTGAAAACCTAAAAAAACTATTGTATATATACTTAAACTCTATTAAAAACTATTGTATATGTACTGAAAGAATAAAAAAACTATTGTATATGTACTTAAACTCTATTAAAAACTATTGTATATATACTTAAACTCTAAAAAAACTATTGTATATGTACTTAAACGCTAAAAAAACTATTGTATATGTACTTAAACCCTAAAAAAACTATTGTATATGTACTTAAACTCTATTAAAAACTATTGTATATATACTTAAACTCTAAAAAAACTATTGTATATGTACTTAAACTCTATTAAAAACTATTGTATATGTACTGAAACCCAAAAAAAAACTATTGTATATGTACTTAAACTCTATTAAAAACTATTGTATATGTACTTAAACTCTAAAAAAACTATTGTATATATACTTAAACTCTAAAAAAACTATTGTATATGTACTTAAACTCTAAAAAAACTATTGTATATGTACTTAAACTCTATTAAAAACTATTGTATATGTACTGAAACCCTAAAAAAACTATTGTATATGTACTTAAACTCTATTAAAAACTATTGTATATGTACTTAAACTCTAAAAAAACTATTGTATATGTACTTAAACTCTAAAAAAACTATTGTATATGTACTTAAACTCTATTAAAAACTATTGTATATGTACTGAAACCCTAAAAAAACTATTGTATATATACTTAAACTCTATTAAAAACTATTGTATATGTACTGAAACAATAAAAAAACTATTGTATATGTACTTAAACTCTATTAAAAACTATTGTATATGTACTTAAACTCTAAAAAAACTATTGTATATGTACTTAAACTCTAAAAAAACTATTGTATATGTACTTAAACTCTATTAAAAACTATTGTATATGTACTGAAACCCTAAAAAAACTATTGTATATGTACTTAAACTCTATTAAAAACTATTGTATATGTACTGAAACCTAAAAAAACTATTGTATATGTACTTAAACTCTATTAAAAACTATTGTATATGTACTTAAACTCTAAAAAAACTATTGTATATGTACTTAAACCCTAAAAAAACTATTGTATATGTACTTAAACTCTATTAAAAACTATTGTATATATACTTAAACTCTAAAAAAACTATTGTATATGTACTTAAACTCTATTAAAAACTATTGTATATGTACTTAAACTCTAAAAAAACTATTGTATATGTACTTAAACCCTAAAAAAACTATTGTATATGTACTTAAACTCTATTAAAAACTATTGTATATATACTTAAACTCTAAAAAAACTATTGTATATGTACTTAAACTCTATTAAAAACTATTGTATATGGACTTAAACTCTAAAAAAAACTATTGTATATGTACTTAAACTCTATTAAAAACTATTGTATATGTACTGAAACCCTAAAAAAACTATTGTATATGTACTTAAACTCTAAAAACTATTGTATATGTACTTAAACCCTAAAAAAACTATTGTATATGTACTTAAACTCTATAAAAACTATTGTATATTACTTAAACTCTAAAAAAACTATTGTATATGTACTTAAACCTATAAAAACTATTGTATATGTACTTAAACTCTAAAAAAACTATTGTATATTACTTAAACCCTAAAAAAACTATTGTATATGTACTTAAACTCTATTAAAAACTATTGTATATTACTTAAACTCTAAAAAAACTATTGTATATGTACTTAAACCTAAAAAAACTATTGTATATGTACTTAAACCCTAAAAAAACTATTGTATATTACTTAAACTCTAAAAAACTATTGTATATTACTTAAACTCTAAAAAAACTATTGTATATGTACTTAAACCTAAAAAAACTATTGTATATGTACTTAAACCCTAAAAAAACTATTGTATATGTACTTAAACTCTATTAAAAACTATTGTATATATACTTAAACTCTAAAAAAACTATTGTATATGTACTTAAACTCTATTAAAAACTATTGTATATGTACTAAACCCTAAAAAAACTATTGTATATGTACTTAAACTCTATTAAAAACTATTGTATATGTACTTAAACTCTAAAAAAACTATTGTATATATACTTAAACTCTAAAAAAACTATTGTATATGTACTTAAACTCTAAAAAAACTATTGTATATGTACTTAAACTCTATAAAAACTATTGTATATTACTAAACCCTAAAAAAACTATTGTATATGTACTTAAACTCTATTAAAAACTATTGTATATGTACTTAAACCTAAAAAAACTATTGTATATGTACTTAAACTCTAAAAAACTATTGTATATGTACTTAAACCTATAAAAACTATTGTATATGTACTAAACCCTAAAAAACTATTGTATATTACTTAAACTCTAAAAAACTATTGTATATGTACTAAACTAAAAAAACTATTGTATATGTACTTAAACTCTATTAAAAACTATTGTATATGTACTTAAACCTAAAAAAACTATTGTATATGTACTTAAACTCTAAAAAAACTATTGTATATGTACTTAAACTCTAAAAAAACTATTGTATATGTACTTAAACCTAAAAAAACTATTGTATATGTACTTAAACTCTATTAAAAACTATTGTATATGTACTTAAACCTAAAAAAACTATTGTATATTACTTAAACTCTATTAAAAACTATTGTATATGTACTTAAACTAAAAAAACTATTGTATATGTACTTAAACCCTAAAAAAACTATTGTATATGTACTTAAACTCTATAAAAACTATTGTATATTACTTAAACCTAAAAAAACTATTGTATATGTACTTAAACTCTATTAAAAACTATTGTATATATACTTAAACTCTAAAAAAACTATTGTATATGTACTTAAACCCTAAAAAAACTATTGTATATGTACTTAAACTCTATAAAAACTATTGTATATATACTTAAACTCTAAAAAAACTATTGTATATGTACTTAAACTCTATTAAAAACTATTGTATATGGACTTAAACTCAAAAAAAAACTATTGTATATGTACTTAAACTCTATTAAAAACTATTGTATATGTACTGAAACCCTAAAAAAACTATTGTATATGTACTTAAACTCTATTAAAAACTATTGTATATGTACTTAAACTCTAAAAAAACTATTGTATATGTACTTAAACTCTAAAAAAACTATTGTATATGTACTTAAACTCAAAAAAAAACTATTGTATATGTACTTAAACCCTAAAAAAACTATTGTATATGTACTTAAACTCTATAAAAACTATTGTATATATACTTAAACTCTAAAAAAACTATTGTATATGTACTTAAACTCTATTAAAAACTATTGTATATGTACTTAAACTCTAAAAAAACTATTGTATATGTACTTAAACCCTAAAAAAACTATTGTATATGTACTTAAACTCTATTAAAAACTATTGTATATGTACTTAAACTCTAAAAAAACTATTGTATATGTACTTAAACTCTATTAAAAACTATTGTATATGTACTTAAACTCTAAAAAAACTATTGTATATGTACTTAAACCCTAAAAAAACTATTGTATATGTACTTAAACTCTTTTAAAAAAACTATTGTATATGTATTTAAAACCCTCTAAAAAAACTATTGTATATGTACTTAAACTCTATTAAAAACTATTGTATATGTACTTAAACTCTAAAAAAACTATTGTATATGTACTTAAACTCTATAAAAAACTATTGTATATGTACTTAAACTCTATAAAAACTATTGTATATGTACTTAAACCCTAAAAAAACTATTGTATATGTACTTAAACTCTATTAAAAACTATTGTATATGTACTTAAACTCTAAAAAAACTATTGTATATGTACTTAAACTCTATTAAAAACTATTGTATATGTACTTAAACTCTAAAAAAACTATTGTATATGTACTTAAACCCTAAAAAAACTATTGTATATGTACTTAAACTCTATTAAAAACTATTGTATATGTACTTAAACTCAAAAAAAAACTATTGTATATGTACTTAAACTCTATTAAAAACTATTGTATATGTACTTAAACTCTAAAAAAACTATTGTATATGTATTTAAAACCCTCTATAAAAAACTATTGTATATGTACTTAAACTCTATAAAAAACTATTGTATATGTACTTAAACTCTAAAAAAACTATTGTATATGTACTTAAACTCTATTAAAAACTATTGTATATGTACTTAAACTCTAAAAAAACTATTGTATATGTATTTAAAACCCTCTAAAAAAACTATTGTATATGTACTTAAACTCTAAAAAAACTATTGTATATGTACTTAAACTCTATTAAAAACTATTGTATATGTACTTAAACTCTATTAAAAACTATTGTATAGGGTACTTAAACTCTAAAAAAAACTATTGTATATGTACTTAAACTCTATTAAAAACTATTGTATATGTACTTAAACCCTAAAAAAACTATTGTATATGTACTTAAACTCTATTAAAAACTATTGTATATGTACTTAAACTCTAAAAAAACTATTGTATATGTACTTAAACTCTATTAAAAACTATTGTATATGTACTTAAACTCTAAAAAAACTATTGTATATGTACTTAAACCCTAAAAAAACTATTGTATATGTACTTAAACTCTATTAAAAACTATTGTATATATACTTAAACTCTAAAAAAACTATTGTATATGTACTTAAACTCTATTAAAAACTATTGTATATGTACTTAAACTCTAAAAAAACTATTGTATATGTACTTAAACCCTAAAAAAACTATTGTATATGTACTTAAACTCTATTAAAAACTATTGTATATATACTTAAACTCTAAAAAAACTATTGTATATGTACTTAAACTCTATTAAAAACTATTGTATATGTACTTAAACTCTAAAAAAACTATTGTATATGTACTTAAACCCTAAAAAAACTATTGTATATGTACTTAAACTCTATTAAAAACTATTGTATATTACTAAAACCCTCTAAAAAAACTATTGTATATGTACTTAAACTCTATTAAAAACTATTGTATATGTATTTAAAACCCTCTAAAAAAACTATTGTATATGTACTTAAACTCTATTAAAAACTATTGTATATGTACTTAAACTCTATAAAAAACTATTGTATATGTATTTAAAACCCTCTAAAAAAACTATTGTATATGTACTTAAACTCTATTAAAAACTATTGTATATGTACTTAAACTCTAAAAAAACTATTGTATATGTACTTAACTCTAAAAACTATTGTATATGTACTAAACCTAAAAAACTATTGTATATGTACTAAACCTAAAAAAACTTGTATATTACTTAAATCTAAAAAACTATTGTATATGTACTAAACTAAAAAAACTATTGTATATGTACTTAAACTCTATTAAAAACTATTGTATATGTACTAAACCTAAAAAAACTATTGTATATGTACTTAAACCTAAAAAAACTATTGTATATGTACTTAAACTCTAAAAAACATTGTATATTACTTAAACTCTAAAAAAACTATTGTATATGTACTTAAACTCTATTAAAAACTATTGTATATGTACTAAACCTAAAAAAACTATTGTATATTACTTAAACCTAAAAAAACTATTGTATATGTACTAAACATAAAAATTTGTATATGTACTTAAACTCTAAAAAAACTATTGTATATGTACTTAAACTCTATTAAAAACTATTGTATATGACTTAAATCTAAAAAAAACTATTGTATATGTACTTAAACTCTAAAAAAACTATTGTATATGTACTTAAACCTAAAAAAACTATTGTATATGTACTTAAACTCTATTAAAAACTATTGTATATGTACTTAAACTCTAAAAAAACTATTGTATATGTACTTAAACTCTAAAAAACTATTGTATATGTACTTAAACTCTAAAAAAACTATTGTATATGTACTTAAACCCTAAAAAAATATTGTATATGTACTTAAACTCTTTAAAAAAACTATTGTATATGTACTGAAACAATAAAAAAACTATTGTATATGTACTTAAACTCTATTAAAAACTATTGTATATGTACTTAAACTCTAAAAAAACTATTGTATATGTACTTAAACTCTAAAAAAACTATTGTATATGTACTTAAACTCTAAAAAAACTATTGTATATGTACTTAAACCCTAAAAAAACTATTGTATATGTACTTAAACTCTATTAAAAACTATTGTATATATACTTAAACTCTAAAAAAACTATTGTATATGTACTTAAACTCTATTAAAAACTATTGTATATGTACTTAAACTCTAAAAAAACTATTGTATATGTACTTAAACCCTAAAAAAACTATTGTATATGTACTTAAACTCTATTAAAAACTATTGTATATATACTTAAACTCTAAAAAAACTATTGTATATGTACTTAAACTCTATTAAAAACTATTGTATATGTACTTAAACTCTAAAAAAACTATTGTATATGTACTTAAACCCTAAAAAAACTATTGTATATGTACTTAAACTCTATTAAAAACTATTGTATATATACTTAAACTCTAAAAAAACTATTGTATATGTACTTAAACTCTATTAAAAACTATTGTATATGTACTTAAACTCAAAAAAAAACTATTGTATATGTACTTAAACCCTAAAAAAACTATTGTATATGTACTTAAACTCTATTAAAAACTATTGTATATATACTTAAACTCTAAAAAAACTATTGTATATGTACTTAAACTCTATTAAAAACTATTGTATATGTACTTAAACTCTAAAAAAACTATTGTATATGTACTTAAACCCTAAAAAAACTATTGTATATGTACTTAAACTCTATTAAAAACTATTGTATATATACTTAAACTCTAAAAAAACTATTGTATATGTACTTAAACTCTATTAAAAACTATTGTATATGGACTTAAACTCTAAAAAAAACTATTGTATATGTACTTAAACTCTATTAAAACTAAAAAACTATTGTATATGTACTTAACCTCTATTAAAAACTATTGAAAAACTCTATTAAAAACTATTGTATATGTACATAAACACTAAAAAAACTATTGTATATGTACTTAAACGCTATTAAAAGTATTGTATATATACTTAAACCCTAAAAAACTATTGTATATGGACTTAAACTCTATTAAAAGTATTGTATATGCACTTAAACTCTAAAAAACTATTGTATATGTACTTAAACTCTATTAAAAACTATTGTATATATACTTAAACTCTATTAAAAGTATTGTATATGTGTCACGGATGCACTGACCACAGCCACTCAACCACGCCCCCAATCACCGGAGTTCCAGCACTGTCACCTGCACCCGATTACCAGTGCACTATTTAGCTCCCTCACTCCACTCAGTTGTTGTCTAGTATTATGGTTGCTTCCTCAGAGACTTCTCTTCATGACGGTACTCTGTGGATCTATCGTCTGTGCTTCTGCCGTGCTTTTTCCCCTTGGGACTTTGTTAGATTTCTACTGCAGTTATTCAGTTTAGCTTGTTTTTTCAGTTTCTTGTATTTGTGCGCCATTTCAATTTCATTATTTTCACCGTGTGCTTTATAATTAAAGTCCACTCTGCACTTACCTGCTTCCTCTCGGTCCTCCTCCTTGGTAAAGTGTGACAGAATACTAGACCTACAAAAAGACTATAAGTCACACCGAGATGGAAGCTGGAGATCCAGCCACACCGGACCCAGTCACCGAACTTGTCTCTTCCCTGCGTGCCGCCCTTCAATCGTCACTCACCCCATCTACTCCATCTGCCTCCGCCTGTCCCATGGTTGTACCGGCAGCTTATTTGGGTGAGGTGTCAGTGTGTCATGGTTTCCTGATGCAGTGTCAGCTGTACTTCGAGATGCTTCCCCATCAATTCTCTGGAGACCGCGTGAAGATCGCATTCATCATCTCACTGCTGTCAGGAAAAGCTCGTCACTGGGCTGAGTCAATGTGGACCTCGGGAAGTCCGGCAATGCAATCCCTTGATCCTTTTTTAGTGCACTTTAAGAACGTGCTTGGCATGAGCACTTCCGCCTTATCCGTACCTGATGAACTGTTCAGTTTGCGGCAAGCCAATCGGGCCATTCACGACTACAGCCTTCATTTCCGTACGCTGGCGGCCTCTAGCGGCTGGAATGAGGTAGCGCTACTATCGGCTTACCGGCGCGGCCTAAATTCCAAAATCCGACAGCAGATGGCGATATATGATGACTCTATAGGACTGGAACTCTTCATGTTCAAGGCCCAGCATATCTCACAACATCTCTTCGCGGTCTCCATCGAGGAAGGGACACCTTCTGACACCTCATCCTCCTGCAGCTCCTCAGCACCAGAACCTATGCAGACGGACCAGTACTGCTTATTGGCCAACGAACGCCAATGTCGTTTACACCAAAGGTTATGCCTGTACTGTGGAGAAAATGACCACCTCCTCCAAACCTGTCCAGCCCGTCCTCCACGCCCAACGGTGAGTACTATCCATATCAGCTCTACCGTAGCTACTCCACGTTACCATGATGCCGTGTTAATCCGTGCCTCTCAATCCTTCTCGGTGAAAGTCCTCTTTGACTCTGGGTCATCTGGGAACTTCATCTCCTCATGTCTGCTGTCCGCCTGCAAGGTACCCCGCCAAAGAAACCCCACTTGTTACCGGATCACCACTATTCAGGGAAAGCCGTTGGGTAAGGGGCTGGTGCAGTGGAAAATGCCGGAATTGACTCTACGGATTGGCTGTCTTCATGAGGAGATGTTATCTCTGCTGGTGCTGGAGGAGTCAGAGGTAGATGTCGTCCTGGGACACCCCTGGCTGGCTAAACACCAACCGAACATCAGATGGATTTCGGGAAGCATTGATCAGTAGAGTGACTACTGTCTACAATACTGTCTGCGATCGCTCTCTTTGCGCACCCCGGAAACGGCCCTCCTAGGGTCTACCATCGTTGAAAGTCCGGTGTCCTCTACCCAGGCCAACCTCCCAGGGGAGTATCAAGATTACCAGGATGTCTTCAGCCAGATGGCTGCTATGAAACTGCCACCACACCGATCATGGAACTGTGCAATCGACCTCCTGCCTGGTGCCAAACTCCCCAAAGAAAGAGTCTACCCACTCTCGATCCTGGAAAATAAGCCCATGGAGGAGTACATCAGCGAGGCATTACAACAGGGCTTCATTCAACCATCCACCTCTCCGGCAGCTTCCAGCTTCTTCTTCTTGGCCAAGAAGGATGGAGGGCTTCGATCCTGTATTGACTACCGTGTCCTCAACTCCCAGATGGTAAAATTTGCTTACCTGCTACCTCTAGTACCTGCGGCCCTGGAGGAACTATGCAGAGCTCAACTCTTCTCAAAGCTAGACCTTTGTAGCGCGTACAACCTCATCCGCATCTGACGAGGAGACGAGTGGAAAACGGCCTTCATAACACCATCGGGACACTATGAGTACCTGGTCATGCTGTATGGGCTCTCTAATGCCCCCTCAGTCTTTCAAAGTTTTATGAATGAGATCTTCTGGGACATGCTCCACAGGTTTGTCATTGTCTACATTGATGATATTCTCATCTACTCCCCCAATCTTTCTGATCATGTAGATCATGTTAAACAGGTACTCCACCGACTCCGCCATTACCACCTTTACCTCAAGCTTGAGAAATGTGAGTTCCACCAATCCACTACCCAGTTCCTGGGCTACGTCATATCACCTGAGGGGATTCAGATGGATTGCACCAAAATGGAAGCCATTAAGAGCTGGCCACAACCCGGCACCATGAAGGGTCTGCAAAGTTTTCTAGGGTTTGCGAACTTTTACCGTCGATTCATCTCAGGGTACAGTGACCTCACCGCTCCTCTCACCTCCCTCCTACGTAAGAAACCCAAGAATCTCAGCTGGACATCAGGCACAATTGAAGCCTTCCGGAAGCTGAAAGCTGCCTTCTGTACGGCCCCAACTCTTGTCCATGCTGACCCAACCTGGCCTTTCGTTGTAGAAGTGGATGCTTCTGCACTAGGAGTGGGAGCAGTCTTGTCCCAACGGAGAGGTGAAACCCCAGTACTCCATCCATGTGCCTACTTCTCCAAGAAGTTATCTCCGGCGGAGCAGAACTATGATATCGTGAACCGGGAACTGTTAGCCATAAAATTGGCCTTAGAAGAGTGGCGACACTGGCTGGAGGGAGCGAATCATCCATTTGAAGTTATCACAGATCATAAAAACCTGCAGTATCTCAGGGAAGCTAAACGCCTGAACCCAAGACAAGCTCGGTGGGCACTGTTGTTTTACCCGATTCAACTTCTGTGTCACCTACCATCCTGGAAATAAAAACACCAAGGCCAACGCTCTTTCTAGAATCCATTCTCCAGACCCAATGCCAGAAGAACCGGAACCCATACTCCCTCCAGACCTGTTTGTGTGTCCCATCACCTGGTCGCTGGACGATGATATTCGTGCTGCCACCGAAGAGGAACCTGCTCCGCCAGGAGGTCCAGATGGTAAAGCATACGTGCCAACATCCCTATGTCTTTCCCTTCTGGACTCGGTACATGCTTCTCCGCGATCTGGCCACCCAGGCAGGCAGCAAACCCTCTCACTCCTCAAGGAACGGTATTGGTGGCCCAACATGGCCAAGGATGTCACCCGCTTTGTAAGAGGATGCCCAGTCTGTGCCATGGTCTCCACTTCACGTCGTCTACTGAGGGTAAACTGGTACCGCTCCCTATTCCGCGCCGCCCCTGGTCCCATCTGGGTATTGACTTTGCCACGGATTTACCAGTTTCTAATGGCTTCACCACAATCCTCGTCACTGTAGACTGTTTCTCCAAGGCCTGTAAACTCATCCTGCTCAAAGGCCTACCTAAAACCTTGGAAACGGCGGAGGCCCTCTTCAGCAACGTCTTCAGACATTTTGGCATTCCGGAGGACATCATGTCTGATAGAAGGCCTCAATTCATTTCCAGAGTGTGGCGAGGATTCTTCAAGCTGCTCGGAGTGTCGGTGAGTCTATCCTCTGGATATCACCCACAGACAAATGGCCAGACTGAATGTAAGATCCAGGAGATCGGGCACTACCTCAGGGCCTACTGCCACGACCATCAGCCAATACCTTTCCTGGGCTGAGTATGCGCAGAACTCTCTCCGCCAAGAATCAACCAAACTGACGCCCTTTCAGTGCATTCTCGGGTACCAGCCACCTCTCTTTCCATGGTCAGCAGAACCGTCTGAGGTACCCACCGTAGACCACTGGTTCCGAGAGAGTGAGAGGGTATGGGAATCAGCGCACGTCCATCTGCAGCGGGCAGTCCGACATCAGAAGGTTCAGGCGGATGTCCGCCGCTGTGATGCACCTCTCTATCATCCAGATGACAAGGTCTGGCTCTCCACTTGAGACATCCACCTCCGGATCCCCTGCAAGAAGCTGAGCCCTCGCTACATTGGTCCCTTCACCATCCTGAGGCAGATAAATGATGTGACCTATGAGCTTCAGCTTCCCCGTCAATACCACATTTCACCGACCTTTCACGTGTCTTTACTTAAACCGTTCATTGAACCTGAGGTACCTCCTCCACCCGAGATCGACACCGACGACACAATCTACCAGGTCCGGGAAGTCGTGAACTCCAGGCGACGCCGCGGCCGTCTTCAATAACTGGTCGACCGGGAGGGGTATGGTCCTGAAGCGAGGTCTTGGGTGGATCAGAATGACATCCTCGACCCCTCGCTACTCATGGAATTCCATCCGCGCCACCCAGGCCGTACCGCTCCCAGGGGCCGCGGTCATCCTCGTCACCATTCCCGAGCATCTGGAGACGCCCGTGGGGGAGGGGGTACTGTCACGGATGCAACGACCACAGCCACTCAACCACGCCCCCAATCACCGGAGTTCTAGCACTGTCACCTGCACCTAATTACCAGCGCACTATTTAGCTCCCTCACTCCACTCAGTTGTTGTCTAGTATTATGGTTGCTTCCTCAGAGACTTCTCTTCATGACGGTGCTCTGTGGATCTATCGTCTGTGCTTCTGCCGTGCTTTTTCCCCTTGGGACTTTGTTAGATTTCAGTTTAGCTTGTTTTTTCAGTTTCTTGTATTTGTGTGCCATTTCAGTTTCATTATTTTCACCATGTGTTTTATAATTAAAGTCCACTCTGCACTTACCTGCTTCCTCTCCGTCCTCCTCCTTGGTAAAGTGTGACAATATGTTCTTAAACTCTAAAAAAACTATTGTATATGTACTTAAACACTATTAAAAACTATTGTATATGTACTTAAACCCTAAAAAAACTATCGTATATGTACTTAAACTCTATTAAAAACTATTTATATGTACTTAAACTCTAAAGAAACTATTGTATATGTACTTAAACTCTAATAAAACTATTGTATATGTACTTAAACCCTAAAAAACTATTGTATATGTACTTAAACTCTAAAGAAACTATTGTATATATACTTAAACTCTATTAAAACTATTGTATATATACTTAAACCCTAAAAAAAGTATTGTATATGTACTTAAACTCCGTTAGAACTATAGTATATGTACTTAAACCTTAAAAAAAACTATTGTATATGTACTTAAACTCTATTAAAACTATTGTAAATGTACTTAAACCCTAAAAAACTATTGTATATGTACTTAAACTCTATTAAAAACTATTGTATATGTACTTAAACTCTATTAAAAGTATTGTATATGTACTTAAACTCTATTAAAAACTATTTATATGTACTTAAACCCTAAAAAACTATTGTATATGCACTTAAACTCTAAAGAAACTATTGTATATGTACTTAAACTCTATTAAAACTATTGTATATGTACTTAAACCCTAAAGAAAGTATTGTATATGTACTTAAACTCTGTTAAAACTATTGTATATGTACTTAAACCTTAAAGACATGCATTGTAGGTTTTGGCATCTCTAAATTGTCCATAGTGTGTGATTGTGTGAGTGAATGAGAGTGTGTGTGTGTGTGTGTGTGTGCCCTGCGATGGGTTGGCACTCCGTCCAGGGTGTATCCTGCCTTGATGCTCAATGACGCCTGAGATAGGCACAGGCTCTCCGTGACCCGAGAATAGATCGGATAAGCGGTAGACAATGAATGAATGAATTGTATATGTATTTAAACGCTACAAAAACTATTGTATATGTACTTAAGCTCTACTACTCTATGATTGACACCCTGTAACCATAACAACAGTCTTACCAGTCAGTCCTAGCTCACACTGGCTAACTCTAGCTTGCTATCTAGATTAGATTTATTATTATCAGTAATAAATTAGTTATTAATAAAGTTAATGTTCAATGTTAATGATGCCTTTATGTTAAAGATGACTGTATTCTCTGGACACAGCAATGCTTTATTGGTAATGATTTAAAACTTGGCACATTAATCTTGGTACATCAGATTTTAAAAGCAAAGCTAAATGCTAGATTATTTTTGCTAGATTTCACAGCAGTGTGACTTCATGCCTCAATCGGACGTGGCATGGCGGACTTGATGCGTAGACACATAGTGGTCTAAATGTGTTGCACTTCCTTATTACATTACAAGAGCAGCAGTTTCAAAAGATATGGGTCCTCCACCGATGACCAGGTGTTCCAGTTTCTAGTTTTCAGCCTCTCAGACTGTAAGTGAGAGAGATCGGAAAGACTTAATTAGCAGGTGGAAATAGGCTCCAACTAACTTGGGGGAAAAACAATTGAGTTAGCTGCTCACATCTTGAGTGGTTATCATGACTTCTGTAATATCTCCCACTCTTTTCCTTTGACCTTCACCAAATGAAATCTTATATTGTGGCAATATTGTCGAAATTGTTCCTGAAATTGTTTTCTGCTGAATTGGCGTAATGATTGTGAAGTCCAGCAATATCGGGTTGAGGATCGAGACCAGAAGTCAACGGCGACGAAAATATGTGTTCTTAATAATCCCACATAGTCGATTTATAGTCATAGCAATGGCAATACAGATCATAACATAATATTTGAGCACTATTTAAAGACAGGAAGCTGATGCAGGTAGCTGGGTGCTAATGCTTTTAACATTTTATGTATTTAGCTTTAGATTCATTGCAAACTGTTGACAGAAAATTCAAGCAAAGGACTACATTTTAGAGCACTTATCATTTTTAGAGATCAGCTGAAAGGTCTGGTTGGGATTGGATCCATACTGGAACCTATACGGAGAACACTGGGCATGATCTGGGAATACACACCCTGGGTAAGACACCAGTCTATCATGGGCATTAGGTCTGGTAAGGACAGCGTTTTTGATGTTGTTTTCCCACCTTCTCAGATGACTTCATCGAGCCTTAAAGGGGCAATTGTGTCATGAACTGCCCCCCTCAGCACATGGCGCATGAGTTCACATCATATACTTTTTGTTTTTATTGTCATGTGACGTTCTTTCAGTCTATCTGTTATCTAAAGTGTGCACCAGTTCTCAGTTTAGCCTTTAATGAGCTTGTGTTTTCCTTTTTGTATCTTTTGTTGCTTCCTGGCTTTGCTCTCCGTCTTGGTTTTCTTTCCTGATCATGAACTATCCTTGATGGATTCTTGTTTGCTTGTATTTCAACCATCACTATTGTCACAATCCGAATTTTCCACATTAAACCATTTTTCCCACATGTATCCGTTAATAGGCTGCTTCATGACATTCACTTGACAAGCAGATTTTCCTATTAAGGTCTGACTAGTCATTCATTTCTGCAAGTACTTTATCACATGCTTTTGTTTATATTGTCCTGCACCTTTTTTTAAATTCTAATTTGTCTCTACTCTTGTCCTGTCATCGATCTGTTACCTAATGTGTGCACCTGTTCCGAGTTTAGAATTTAATTAGCTTGTATTTTCTATCTTGTTATTTTCTAGTTTTGCTTACGGTTTTGTTTCCTGTCCGATTTCTGGATTGGCCGTATTAAAGCACTTTTGCCACTTGTATCCTGCTTCATCTATAATGCATGTGACACACACACACATAAAACACACACACACACACACACACTGGTGTGTCAGAGTCGTCTATCCATCTATTGCCATGTTTATGAAAAGTTTAAGGAAACCTGAGAACCCCAAGTGGACACAGGAAATCCATGCAAACGTGTTTCTGTTACAGATTTATAACCATTCCTCCTTAACTAGAACACAAATCATGTCTATATAATTCACAACATTTTTCAAAGAGCGAGTCTTTTACAATACAATACAATTTCTAGACGCTGACTATATTTAGAGACGTGAGCTCGTGATACCGAGGCTGAGTACCCGAGCCTACACTTTCTCCCAAGTGCAAATGTGTTACACTTCTCAAGGGGCAATTGATAACAAAAAGTATGAATGGTTATGATTGGGGTGAAGGAGGAGGTTAACGGCTGTAGCATTTCTGATGACTTGATTCGTATGAATTCTGAAGAAATTGCTCTCTTACGCTCATTGAATTCCTATGAAACCTGCGTGACGTTGAGTTGCCCGAGCAGTCGAGATCCAGCCCTGAACTATGACTGTACGGTTGAAGTCTGAGGACTGAGACAAGAAGATCAATACTACAGATCTTTAAAGAAGTTTGTGTGTGTGTGTGTGTGTGTGTGTGTGTATGTGTGTGTCTAACACCACATGAACCCCAATTCCCAGTTCCATCCCATTATCCCATCTGTTGCTAGCTTCCCAATACACTGCTGTTTTCCTTCTTTTTCCCCATCTTCTTGTTCTTCTTGTTCTTCTTCTTTAATCTGTACTCCTTTTTTCAATTTTCATTCTGTTTCTAGTGATTAAGTGACGGAGGAAGTAGGACACACACACACACACACACAGAAACAGACAGAGAGAAAGGTTAATTGAATTGTAATTACACCAGCAGCGATTAATTGATAGCATCTGTAAGTTTGGATGCTCTCATTGTAAATGTAACGAATGAGGCAATAGAGGGCAGATGGACTTAGAGTTTTACACTGATTGCTTTCTCTTATGGTGTTTAATCGAGGAGGCACTTCCACCTAAAGACTGATTCCTATTGTTGAGGGTTTACAATTTCCGTAGGTTTCGATTTATCGTCGCGTTGCAATTTACACGTGGATAAAAAGTTTCAACAACACAACAGTCAGATTAATATGATTATACCAGAGCGCGGCTGAATTCTCCAGTCTGCTTGGGTAGAAGGTGTTGATTATTTATATATTTAAGACTTTTAAGACTGATGAAACATCAGTGATGAAGCTTTCTGTTAGTAGATGTTTTATTTGTATAGCGCTTTTAACAATGGACATTGTCTCAAAGCCGCTTTACAGAACATAACAAACATAATACAAGAGTCCTAGATGTTAGACAAAATCATCCCTAGTGAGCAAGCCTGAGGCGACTGTGGCAAGGAAAAACTCCTTTAGATGGTAAGAGGAAGAAACCTTGAGAGGAACCAGTCTCAAAAGGGAACCCATCTTCATTTGGGTGACACCAGAGAGTGTAATTATAAATTATTATAAACACCAAACAGTGTGATTATGAACAATGTCCTTTCTACAGTCATATACAGTCAGTTGTGTGATGCAGATACAGCATATGTTGAACATTATTGTGTGTATTAATTAGAAGGTTGTCCACATAGGGTTGGCATCGTTGCTTTGAATACCCAAATCCTCATGAAGCAGAATCCAACTGTAGTCGGTCCATCTCTGGATGCCTCAGGATCCTCACAGGGTTGGCCTATTCAGAGCTGGCACAATCTCTAGATGCCTCGGGATGGGTAGAAAAAGGGAAACAAATGGAAAGGAATTAGAGTAGATGCTCTTCATAATATTAGCAAGCACTAGATAATAACTTAATCGGTTGGTACGTTTTCCACCACAGGTGAAAAAGTCTTTGCATGGACAGCTTTACGCTTTCGGGTTTCTTGATAACCTGATTTTTTGTCATGTTAAATTTAATTGAGAGGAAATAAAGACAGACTGGTGTAAGTAGTCATACTATCTTACGATGTATGATCCATAATACGATGTAGGATCCATAAGCAGTTTATTCCAAAAGACAGAAGGTAAAGACGTGGTCAAAGAACGAAGCAAAGGTAGAAATCGGAAAGCAAACACTGAGCAAACAAATTCGAATAAACACTAAGTGAAACTCGTAAACGTAGAAACAGGCAAGCAACAGGTCATACACCAAAATCCAACAACAATAGCAATGCACGGCTTGGTATGTTCACAGCAAACGATACTTCACGTTAAAAGCAGCATGCACGCTGCTTAAATGTAGATAGTCCCGGGAGTGTTCTTCATGGATGTTTCCTCAAAACTCGGGAGAGGGCTCCCTCTGGCGTTCAGACGACCGTTGAGATGTTACATATACTGTGTTTATACTGGCTATAACATAGGCAACTTAATTAATTTCTTAAATCTCTTGGGCTGTCAGGTCAATTCCAGCATCTTCAGAGTGAGCATTCTGTTTCGCAGAACACACCGCGGCCTACAAACATGGACGCCGTGGGATAGACTTCCCAAAATACAAGAACTAACGTGTTATGTTGACAGTCACTGGATTTTTAATTATCTAACTCTGTGTCCAGCCACTATGTAAAGGACTCTCTCTCTTACACACACCCACCCACCCACACACACACACACACACACACACACACACTCATTGTGATGTAAAAACAGTGTTGGTCCTGACTTTACCAAGCCTTTTTATTGTGTTTTCTCTCTCTCTCTCTCTCTCTCTCTCTCTCTCTCTCTCTCTCTCTCTCTTTTATTTCTTCAAATATTAATGCCTCTCTGCATTTTTTCTGTATTCTTTCTATTTCTATTTACTTGCATTGAGTCCTTTTACATAAGACCTGATATGCCCTGAATTATTTTTGTGTCTTTTATTCCTTACAATATCCATTTGTTATATTGTAGTGGTCACAATAACCTTTCTCAGCATTTGCGTCCATTTCCGATTATATTTTTCTGACATGGACATCCTACTACCATATTAAATATTACTATAAACGTTTAAAAAGAATGATGTGTTGTTCATGTATAAATAAATAATGATGCTGAAAAACTTCTGTTAAATAGTCTTTATTTGTCACATATGCATTACTGCAAAATGAAATTCTTCCTTCACATGTCTATCCTTGGGGGTTGGGGTCAGAGCGCAGGGTCAGCCATGATGCAGCACCCCTAGAGCAGGGTGGGTTGAGGGCCTTGCTCAAGGGCCCAACAGTGTCAGCTTGGCGGTGGAGGGGCTTGAAACCCGATCCTCCGGTGAGTCTTAACCACTTGAGCGACCACTGCTGCTATATAAGAGGGATATTCCATGCAGTTAGGGAAAATTAGAGGTAATGGCAACACATGTCAGAAGCTCTACGATATGAGCTCTACGATATGAGAAATTTATACTCATTTTAAGAAAACTATTGCATCTTAGGATTAAATTTTGCTTGATGATGATGATATAAACATTTTCTTTTTACTTTTTGGGGAAAAATCCTGAGGTGAAAGTATCTTCATTTATTTTTTTATCTAAATTCACCTGTTTTGTAGGTGTAGACTAATGAACAGGTTGAGCATTTCTCTAAATCTAAATCCATTTTCATTATCCAGACACAACTAGAAAATAAGTAAACAATAATAAGTAAACTTTTTAAAAGTGTGCTATGAGAGATGTTGCTTTGGTCTCTCTGTGTTAAGCTGTCGTTGGCGTTCTCTAATGTTTTCCTTACTGATTAATGGGAGATGGTACATGGGGGCAGCATGTCTATACCAAGATAATAATAAGATTTCATTTCTACCACGCTTTGATATTTCTTTATTTTATGTTTTTTTCTACACACACACACACACACAGAAACAAAAGGCAACTTTCAAGTTCCACATCATATGAATAATAAGAGAATTTTGTTATCTTTTGGAAGCTGGGGATGAAAGACAAGTGTGGTGCATTGTAAATGCTGAGAAACCACAGGCAGATATCTACTGTGTGGGCAATAGAAGATACCGATGCTACGTGCTACACATCGTTCGTAGTGTGTTGCTGTTAACTCTTCAGAACAAATTGCTCATTAAATAGTGAGGTGGAATAATTTGCCTTGATTTTGCACTAGAGCCCATGAGGAACATTGGCGAGGAGGACCACGGGAGGCTGGAATTAAGCTAATCAAATAAGCCGCAAGCCAGTCCGTATCAGGAAGCACCAGACTGGAGGAACACTTTACCCACATCTCCGAATTTGCATTTCTTTTTTGCCCTTTGGGGAACAGACTCTGAATTACAGCTTAGAGCAAAATGGAGAGAGAGAGAGGGGAGAGAGAGAGAGAGAGAGAGAGAGAGAGAGAGAGAGAGAGAGAGAGAGAGACTCAAATTGAGGTTCTTGGTGTTTAAATCCATCAGTCTTGGACATCAAACCACTATTAGTCATGATTATCTTATCCAAAAGAACCCCAAATTACAAAAAATCCCTCACAAATGCAGAGCAAATAAAGAACTCTCAAATTTGCTCTCGCTCCCTCGTCCTGTCTCACGTTCTCCCCTCATCTGAGTGCCCTGGAACTGAAGGCTTTCTTTGCCCCACAGCTCTGCTTAGCCACCTGTGCATCTACACACTCCAACAAGCTAATACGAATCTCAGCCTGAAGGTAGATGCAACCTTCAGATTGGAGGTGATACAAAATCAGACATGATGACACAGATGGAGTGTCTCAGCATCTGGGGTGCAAAAGATCCTGGAGGCCAAGTGAACAGGTTGCATACTGAACATCTACGGTTGAAGTGATGTTGCCCAGAAACACAAAAAATGTCTTAACTTCTTGGTTAAATTGGGGGAGCGGAATACCCTGGGGCAGCTAATCTACCTAGTCCAAGGGTGCCCAAGCTTATTATCAAAGGGCCGGTGTGGGGTTTTCACTCCAATCAAGCTGTTTAATCAACTGATCTTGGCTTTCAATAGACTCAAGGGTGGCTTCTTCTCGGTTGGAACGAAAACCTGGACCCACACCGGCACTTTGTGGATCAGATTGGACATCACTGACCTAGTCCATCTACTGGCATGGTTTTGGGATGTGGAAGAAAACCAGAGATGGCAGAGAAAATCCAGTTGTGGAATTGCAATCTTGACAACATGTGGAGAACATCTGGAGAACATGCGAAACTCCATACAGACACCACCACCTGCTGTGCCTCTGTTCTGCCCCATTAACCATGATTTTAAACCCGACAACCTTTTTAAACGCAGGCCATCATGAGAGAGTGGACCAGAAGTCTAAATATAAGTGATGCGTCTTGCAGGTTTAAGAGGTTGCAGTCTTGATTAAGGGAGGTCACACCCCCAAAAACTCTTCCATCATTAGCATGCTGTGGACACTTCCACCGTAGGCAGATTGGGTTGAGTTTAAATATCACACGCATAATAGTGAAACTGTCTGGAGGTTCAATTCATTTACATTACCAGCATGTAGAAGATGATCTTAAACACAGTGACCGGAAGCTGAGACGGAAATATTGTCCATGATCACTGGATAGGAGGGCAAATCGAGGGGAAATTGAGTCAAAAATAACACAATAATAATAAAAAAAAAATCTTGCTAATGTAAAATGTTCATGGTCTAATAATCTTGCATGTGGTCAGGTTTTAATTGTCTATGCTGTTTTTTTTTATATATAGAAATGTTACATCTGTGATTTCACCCACATAAGTTGGAATAGAGAACGAGAGAGAGAGAGAGAGAGAGAGAGAGAGAGAGAGAGAGAGAGAGAGAGAGACTTTTGACTTTTACAAAACTTTATTTACACAAGTCACATATTATATAACAGAGTGACTTAATGAGTAAATAAATAAATAGATAAATAAATAAATAAAATAAATAAGTGCATTCAAATAATTTCCAGTAAATGAGTTAAACAGCAGTGATGATTAGCGTAGCTCTGCTGCAAAGTTCAGTTCTCCTTCTGCAACAGAGCACACAGCATTCTCACAGCACCACACACACTTAAACATGTCCAAATCATTCATACTCTTATAAAAATTAAAATCAATTAAAATTCTTGACTTGATCAGCCTCTTTAAAATTCTTGTGGCCTCGCAGTCAGTGTTTGTGCTCCCCTGGTTTTTTCGGCTCAGGTATATTGCCATTTTTGCCTGACCAAAGATAAAATTGATCAGTTGGCACCTGAACCTGTGTTTCCTGACGTACTTAAAACCCAGAATAAAACACTGAACAGTAAAATCAACATTAAAAGACCTTAAAATGCTCCGTAAAAACACAAACAGTGACTGTAACCTGGAGCAGTGAATAAAAGCATGAAAAACAGTTTCTCTCTGTGAACAGAACGGACAGTCATGTAAAACATCAGGGTTTAAAACAGAGATAAAAGAGTTCACAGAGATAATACCATGTAAAATCCTCCATTGGAGGTCAGCAGCTTTTTTGGTTAACGGTGGTTTATACAGTGCCCTCCACTCTGGTTTAACATCACCATTAAAACCCAAAACACTTCTCCATGGGATGTCTACCCTCCCACTCAGCTTCTTCTTGTTTAAAACCTTAACACAGGCTCTGTAGAGCAGCTTCCCCGACACTGACCCAAAGTCCATCTCCCCTTCGCTCCGGCACTCCAGGAGGGGGCCTGCACACCCGTCGAGGTCAGGAGCAATGTTCAGCCGGGGAAAAGATTCGTCCTCTGCAGGGACCAGTCTCTGTATGTTGATAGTCCATCAGCTGAACACGCTCCTCTGATGTAAGTGCAGACCTCCAGCGGTGTAGGAGCTGATTGACAACACGCCGGGACCGCAGTCCCAATACGCGCTGCCAGGTCCTCTGCCCTTGACAAGTCTGATCCCGTGATGTTCACGAGCTCCCGGAGCATCACAATGCCCGAGGAGACGAGTGTTCTGGACAGTGCAGGGACGGTCACACCGGAGATGTCCAGTCGCCCGCCGTATACCAGAGGCTCCTCCAGCAGCCAGTGTACTGATCGACAGCCCTTGTTTTGTTTTTTAAAAACATTCCAGATGCTGCTCTCCATACTAGGTCTCTGGGTCCAGTGAGGAGTCTCTGGATGAACTGGAGTCGGAAGGCTGCGGCTCTGCTAGATAGCTGGACCAGCCCCTGCCCTCCTTCTCTTTCCGGCAGTTGGAGAACGCTCTGTGGAATCCAGTGTAGACCGTCCCAGAAGAAGTCCACCAACTGGGCCTGGATGTTTGCTAGCAGGTTCGGCGGCGGATCTACGCATGCCAGCTTGTGCCAGAGGGACGACGCGGCGAGGGTTGTTGATAACCAGCGTTCGCCCCCTGTAGGACATCTTCGGGACCAGCCGCTTCCACCTGCTCAGTCTGCCCTTCACGTGCTCTACAGAACCTTCCAGTTTTTGTTTAAAAATTCATTGGTCCCCAGGTAGACACCCAAATATTTAAAACCACCTCTTTTCCACGCTAAGCCTCCTGGTAGTGTAGGTTGCCCACCTCCCCACTCCCCAACTAAAATGGCTTCACTCTTTGTCCAGTTAACCTTGGCAGAGGATAAAATCTGAAAGTCATTTAAAATAGCAGCTAAAACATTCACGTCTTCTTGTGTGTTTATCATGACTGACCAGATCATCTGCATAAGCTGATAAATATACTGAGGCATTAGCGTGTGGAATATTAAAACCAGATAGAAAACTCCTTAACTTGTTTAAAAGAGGTTCAATCGCCAGAGAGTACAACATGCCTGAGAGGGAACAGCCCTGCCTGATCCCTCTGTATACTCTAAAAGGGGCACATAAACCACCATTAACCTTTAGTACACTCTCATTTCACAGTACAACACCCTGATCATGGCTACAAAACCTGGGTTGAACCCAAAGGTTTCCAGCACCTTCCACAAATATTCATGCTCAACCCGGTCAAAAGCCTTTTCCTGATCTAGGAAAATCAGACCAGTCTTCAAGCCCAATAGCCTGGAGACGTCCAAAATGTCACGAATCAAATACACGTTATCGAATATGGACCTATCAGGCACACAGTACGTCTGGTCCTGGTGAATAAGCCGCTCCATTACTTAGTCAGTCTCGAGGCTAATGCTTTTGAGAGCAGCTTGTAGTCAGTGCACAGTAGTGAGACGGGGCGCCAGTTCTTCAGGTGTGTCAGGTCTCCCCTTTTTCGGCAGCAGGGTCAGGACGGCCCTCCTGCAGCTCAATGGGAGCTCACCTCTCTGTATACTGTCCCGTAGGACATCCAGCACGTCCTGCCCTATGACAGCCCAGAAAGCCTTGTAAAACTCAGCCGGGAGACCATCTATACCTGACGCCCGTCCATTCTCCATTCTCTGGAGAGCCTCATGAAGCTCCTCAGCGACAGCTCCCTGTCCAATTCTCTGGGCGCTCGCTCAGAGAGCTTTGGCAGGCCCACGAGGAAGCTGTCCTCCACCACTTGTGCCCCTGACCACTCACTGCTGTACAGCTTTGAGTAAAAGCTTACTGTCTGCTTGCGAATTTCAGTGGACTCAGATAAGAGATCCCCTGATTCTGTTCGCACAGCATGTACGAGTCCTTTTCTGTCCATTCTTTTGCTCTAAACTGAAAAAGAACTTAGAAGGAGCGTCCATCTCGGCTGCGCTTTTAAAGCGCGAGCGGACCAGCGCCCCTGTGCTGTAATGTCTAACAGGTCGTTCATTTTGGCTTTTTTACTTTTGAGGGCTTCAATATGCCCTCGATCTCCGGTGGCCTCCAAACGCTGGAGTTCCACTATTTCTATCTCCAGAGCTTTCAGAGATCTAACAATGTCTCTTGTGACGTTGAGAATGTACTGTTGACAAAAAACTTTGATTTGTGCTTTAGTAAAATCCCACCACAGCTGAAGTGAGCTAAAAGCTGCCTTCTCTGATTTAAAACAATTCCATAAATAAGTAAAAGACTCTCTAAAATTAGCGTCTTCTAAAAGTGCAGTGTTAAAATGCCAGTAAGCACTCCTAGGTTTAATGTTCTCTTTAGTGACCGTACACTGTACCATGCTATGGTCAGAGATACTTACTGGAACAATAAAACACTGTGTAAAAAGCGTTAGCTGGTGTTTAAAACCATAAAAGCGATCTAGTCTCGCCAGGGAGAGTGAGTTGTCTACGGCATGGGCCCACGTGTACTGTCTCTTGTTCTTATTAAAAATTCTCCATATGTCACTTAACTTGTGGGCCTCCATCACCTCCCACAGACGCTTACGGGAAGCACATGAGGTTCTGCGTGGTTCCGATCCAAATCATCCGTAGTACAGTTAAAATCTCCACCCAGAATTAAAATATCTGCAGTGTCGCAGTCAGCAATAACATTGCTCAACGTGTCTTAAAAAAACCATCCTCTCCACTGCACTGGTGGGAGTGTACACACAGATAAATACTAAAACCTCATTCTCATAAAAAGCTTTCACTTTTAAAAGCCTCCCAGTTAAAATCTCTTCAACTGAATAAGAACAAGGGATAAAATTGCGAGCAAAGAGCAAGGCGACTCCACCACTGAGTGATGTGTTATGGCTTAAAATCACCAACCCATCCCACTCCTTCACCCAATCAGCAGCATTGCTGATATCACTGTGGGTTTCCTGCAGCATGACAACATCAATGTGCTTCTGCTTTAAAAGACCATAGAGTTTAGCTCTCTTATTCTGCTCTCTTGCTCCATTAATATTTAAGCTCACAATATTAATTCCCATCATTAAAATAAATAAAATAAATAAAACCAGACAGAGGGTAAAAACCACTCTAACATAAAAAACACCACACATTACTCATCGTCAGAGTTTT
>JAUCMX010000004.1:27230845-27258345 GCA_033459395.1 Hemibagrus guttatus
TCACCTTCTGCTTCCCTTTAAGTTTGAACCGTATCAATGGATGGTCAATTGTTCACAGTTTGATTGATTTAGTTTGGGCTGTGATTAGTATTCCTCCCGGGTCCGAACGCAGTGGCCGTTACACATTGCAATCATTCGACGTCTTTATCCAAGTGTTTAAGTACCCTTCACGCTCATGCACTAATTAATAATGTCATTGCCCAGCATTAAAATGCCTATCAAATATCCCAGCACATTAGTGAGGCTTAAACTGGAGAAATCTCTCTCTCTCTCTCCTCTCTCTCTCTCTCTCTCCTCTCTCTCTCTCTCTCTCTCTCTCTCTCTCTTCCGTGTCCACTCCTCTTCTCTCCTCTTTTATCAGATATCCTCCCTTCTTCCCTAGTGTGCAGTTGTTCTCTTGCTCTAGGTCATGCCATTCTCTCTTGCTAGCTCATTACTCCTCTCGTTCCTTTCCCTAATTACAAAAGAGAGCAAAAGAGTTCATCCATTAGGGGGGACAGAAAGAGAGAGAAGAAGCGATAGAGAGAGAGAGAGAGAGAGAGAGAGAGAGAGAGAGAGAGAGAGAGAGAGAGATTGGATACGAAAGGGTGGAGTCACAGATGGCTTGAAATTTATTACACTAGCAACTGAGAGCATGATGGCGATAGAGTTATATATCTCTAAATGCTCGACAGCCTGATCCAAATTGAGTTTTAAGGCCATCAAGTGTTTCCTTGCTCAACATCCCAAGGGTACGACCCAAGAAAATTGGGGAAGCGCCCTTTTGTTTTTATGCTCCAAAAATCTGGAACACACAACCTCAATATTCGCCAGCCAGCACTATTTTCAGTCTCGCAAAACCATCTCGAAAGCCATCTATTTCTAAGTTTATCAGCCTCATGCTCACAGAAACTGGAATGGATTTAATATGAACGTAATTCATTTAGTAGCTAAATTATAGCATCCTCTTTTTATGATCATGTGAATGAACCTCATGAAAGAATGTGAAGAAAAGCTTTTTTTTTCAGCCGCTCATGTGATGTGACAGGTGACTTGGGATTTGGTGAATATCCCAAAATTAGACATGCTTTTATTAAAAAAAGGTAAAAAAAAAAAAATACACAATCTAGTGGAAAGCCTTCCCAGAAAAATGGAGAATATGTAAAAAAAAAAAAACACAAAAAAGATTCCAGTTTATTGTTCAGGTGCATAAAGAGAGCTTTAACCCTTTTTTTATCAGTACACCTTGTTGTCCGTTCAGCCAGTGGAATGAAAATTTAATTATGGACATTTTTCCGTCAGTATAAACAAATGAATGATTTTCAATAAAAATGAGTCAGGACAGCATTATCAGGCTTTCAGTATGTTTTAGTAGATCAGTAGAAATTAAGTGTTGGCCATATGTAGATATATAAATAAAAAAATATGCCAATAAGACCCATTCTTTCATGGTGTATGACATTTTTGTGCTATACTGCATATGTAACAGTGTGTTTTTGTGTGTTTGTGGGTTTTTTTTTTTTTTTTTTGGAGCCATCTCATCTATAATACTCGGTGTTTCATGGAAGAAAGTGTGAAAGAAACATACACCGATCAACCGTAACATTATGAGCAGTGAGAGGTGAAGTGAATAACACTGATGATCTCCTCATCATGGCACCTGTTAGTGGGTGGGATATATTAGGCAGCAAGTGAACATTTTGTCCTCAAAGTTGATGTGTTAGAAGCAGGAAAAATGGACAAGCGTAAGGATTTGAGCGAGTTTAAACAGGCCAAATTGTGATGGCTAGACACTGGATCAGAACATCTCCAAAACTGCAGCTCTTGTGGGGTTTTCCCCGGTCTGCAGTGGTCAGTATCTATCAAAAGTGGTCCAAGGAAGGAACAGTGGTGAACCGGTGACATGTGCGGCCCAAAGGGTCATTGATGGATGTGGGGAGCGAAGGCTTGCCCTGTGATCCGATCCAACAGACGAGCTACTGTTGCCAAATTGCTGAAGAATTTAATGCTGGTTCTGATAGAAAGGTGTCAGAATACACAGTGTATGACGGGTCAGGGCTGTTTTGGCAGCAAAAGGGGGACCAACACAATATTAGACAGGCGGTCATAATTTATGCCTGATCGGTGTATAATATGGAAGAAATTTGAGGTTGAAATAATAATAAAAAAATAATAATTAGTGACCAGTGATGTAAATCTGTAAATTTGACCTCAGAAACAGAATGTATACCCATTGTTTTATTTTTTTCCCTACTTTTTAAAACACTTTCTTGAAAAATCTACAATAAAATAAAATAAAATAAATAAAAAATGATCAGGTTTGAGCTGATTGTATATGTCGTTTATATGAACTCACATCTCATTCAGTCTTTCAGTCCATAGGCTAATACAACCGTTCGTGTGTCAGTGTTTGGTTGCATCATGGTTTTATATCAACCAACGGTTTTGTACGATGCCCTGAATACCAAACAGAAAGCGATGATGCATTTTATGTGCTACCTTTCATGTTTGCAGGGTGTGCAGTGGAGAATTATGTGTGTTCGTATGTGTGTGTGTGTGTGTGTGTGTGTGTGTGGGGGGTTGTGTGAATAAGAAGATTTGTTTGTGAGTCATTGCTGTAATATTCGAGCAGCATGGCGTTCACACACCGCACAGCCAAAAGCAAAAAAAACAAAAAAAAAACAGCTAAACATAGAGTGGGCTGTCATGCGGTCTTTGCCATAATCAACCCATTTCCATTTTATCACAGCGCAGAAAAAAATACACTTCACAAGCAGCCTGTCACGCTGTTGTAACACAATAGCTTCTTCATTACACATCCATAATATCTCTTTCACCTGTAAACAAACTTATTAAACTCCACAGAGATAAACTTTTATGTGTGTGTGTGTGTGTGTGTGTGTGTGTGTGTGTGTAATACTCTGTACAACACACACTCCAGACTACCAGTGATGTTCTGCATAGAGATTTGTGCATCCGTGAAGATGCACTTCCTGTCACGTTCTTAGAAAAATAACGTTAATAAAATTAAAAAATTATTTAAAAAAAATTATTTCAATAATACGTAAAAAAACAAAAAAACAAAACATGTTCATTTATAGATTCAGGAAAAAATAGAAATCGAAAAGAAGACCTGACAAATTTTTTGTATAGGTCAGGGGCTCCCAAACTAGGGGTAATGACCTCTGAACCACTTTATTTACAAATGGATACGAATTAATATTAGAAATCTTGCTTTAACTATGAAAAATTCTGATTTCCCCCCCCCCCCGCAATTAAAAATCATTTTTTCAGTCACATTTAATCAAGCCATATTTAAATATTATTTATTTATTCATTTTTTGTTGGTTGGTTTATTTATTCATTTATTACATTTTTTGTCACTTGAGATGCAGCACAAAAAATATTTGCAGTAGTGAAAGTAGTAACTCATTTGAATACCCTTTTGCCTCTATATTGTCTTTTGTCTTTTATTCTTGATTGTCTCTTGTATGCTAAAGTAACACTGGAATTTACAGACCGTTAGGTCAGTGAAAAAAAATATTTCTTTGGTATTTATCACTGATGGTGCATGTTATTACTGATATAAAGTTCTGATGTTAGAGGAGAGTCCTAGATTGTAAATCTGTAATTTGAAGAAAAATAGGATAGCAATTGTGCGTTAGTTTTTCTGCCAGGATTTTTTTTCTGAGCTTTATCTATCTATCTATCTATCTATCTATCTATCTATCTATCTATCTATCTATCTATCTATCTATCTATCTATGTTTGTTTGTTTATTTCACTGTCACATCCACAGAGAGTTCACCATGGCCTTAAGACATGGCCACTCTGGACTCACCTTCCCAGCAACCACCTGTACTTCCTTAATCCCAGTCTCCATCTTATTACAGTGGAACCTCAGCATACGAATGCCCTCCTTTACAAATTTTAACCTTAGGAATTGAAATTTAAGTCTGGGAGCCATTCAAAACTTGTTTGCGTCAGTGGAAAGCCAAGCGAAGCCAAGCAAAGCAAGTTTACAAATTCTATTATTTTTTTTCAGTCAGTGAAAGCTGTTTGGAAAGAGTCAACCCACGATACCAACGTTGTCTTCGGCACGCGTTCAAAAGCTAGGTGATTTTTCGGGTGTTTTTTTGTTGACAGATCGGAGGTGTGGGCTTAGTGGCGTGACTTCCTGTGAGGACCCTTGATATGGAATGCTTGGCTTGGGTCAGTTCTTTGTAAGCAGCCATACAGTTTACATACATTTTTGGGTGACTGGAACGGATTATCTGCATTTACATTATTTCTCATGGAAAAATTTGTTTAGCAATACAAATTTTCACCTTAAGAACTCACCTCAAGAACGAATTAAATTCCTATGCCGAGGTTCCACTGTGTTGTTTTCACCTGTGTTAAATTAGCATGTTCTCTTTAACAGCACCAATGTTTAAGTTTGTAGCACATAGTAATCGTTCAGTTCCTTTGTGTAACCAAGCCCGCATTTTTGATCTGTGATTAGTATATTTTGGATTGTACGCTAGAACCTGTTCCTAATATTTTGCCTCGTTACTATTAAACTGCAGAGTCTGACACTAATCACCAAGACACACAACGTTTGACGTTATTCAACGCAGTGGTAGAGTCGGCTCCGAAAAACTGTTTAAAAAGCCTTTGTGTGCAGTTGCATGGCTTTTTACCAGGTCATTAGTCGTCTACAGACAATCAGAGGCAATAGTGTCAGTGTGACGCCTGAGGAGCAACACATAATTCATATTCATGCCTTAGCCACATGCTCCCAACACAACATTAATTAGTTATCTGACTTAGCTCTTTCATTTCACATTCCACTGACTAATAGCTCTGAGATCTGCCCCTTGTTAATTCCCTGGTATACCTGTCATTTCATTTGTATAATTATTCTTTATTTATTACGCTCTCACAAGGCGCTGCTAATGGCATCAACAAAATAACATTAGCAGTACTTTTTTGGCCTACGCCCTAAGGAACCGATTTTAAATGTGTGAAATTGGCCCGTAGTTGCTAATCCGTGGGTGGCGCCCAATGACCTATTGCATTGTTGGGGTGCTACTAGCAGCCATTTATTTCTATAGTGACATTATTTTTAGGAAATGTTATATCAAATCCGTCTGTCATCTATCTGCCATTACAGTTACACTCACCCATCGCACAGCGACGTCCCTCCAGCAAAAGGAGCTATATTTGAATGCATAAACATTCATTCATTATGAAGTCTTGCTAAACATTATAGCCTTGTTCATGCCAGGCCATGTTTTTCCATTTGTTTGCTTTTTCTTTGTTTTTGTATGATAACTTCCACATGTTCTGACCGACGCACAACAGTGTGTGTTACTGTTATCACTCAATTTTCCCCTGAGGTGTTTTATTCCTCTAATACAGCAACAATTTTGAAGAAGTGAAGAATATGTCATTTTTTTTAATCCATTTATAGTTACATTTAATATTGTGGAACTAGATAGTTCCTGTTATGTTCTAGCAACTTTAAATCCCCCCCCTCTCTCTGTCTATCTCTCTCTCTCTCTCTCTCTCTCTGTCTATCTCTATCTCTATCTCTATTTCTCTCTCCCTCTCTCTCTTAAAAACGTAACATCAGAGCTCTATCTCGCTTACAAAGCACTGACACTGGGGACTCCTTCCTTTCATCAATTTTCTAGATTTTTTTCATCTGCCATATACAAGTTCCTGTTGTTATGATAGACCAAATAAATAGGATTCATAAACACCTTCTGACCAATCAGAATTCAGTTTATTGGGGTGTTTTATTCCTCTAATTCAGCAATAATTCACCAATGAGGCTAATGTTTTATGAAGTGAAGAATGTCATTTTATTTTTCCATTTATAGTTACATTTAATACTGTGGAACTAGTTATTTCCTAGCCATCTCTCTCTCTCTCTCTCTCTCTCTCTCTCTCTCTCTCTCTCTCTCTCTCTCTCTCTCTCTCTCTTTTAAAAGCTTAACATCAGAGCTTTAGCTCTGTTACAAAGCAGTGACACTGGGGTCTCCTTCCTTTCATCCTTTTTCTAAAATCTACACCAATAATGTTTTTCATCTGCCATATTGAAGTTCCTGATCTTATGATAGACCAAATAAATAGGATTCATAAACACCTTCTGACTAATCAGAATTCAGTTTAATGGAGTGTTTTATTCCTCTAATACAGCAATAATTCACCAATGAGGCTAATGTTTTATGAAGTGAAGAATATGTTATTTTATTTTATCCATTTATAGTTACATTTAATATTGTGGAACTAGTTATTTCTTGTTATGTTCTAGCAGCTTTAAAGCTTTCTCTCTCTCTCTCTCTCTATCGCTGTCTGTCTGCCTCTCTCTCTCTCTCTCTCTCTCTCTCTCTCTCTCTCTCTCTCTCTCTCTCTCTCTCTGACACTGGAGACTTCTTCCACCAGAATCCTTTTTCTAAAATCAACTTAAGAAAAACCACATTAAATGATTTTTTTTTCATCCCTCTTCATATACAAGTTACGGAAAATTACCGAATAAAAAGGATTCATTAACACCTTCCGACCAATCAGAATTCACTTTGTAGCTAAATAACTAATGACCAAAGTTCATCTGCTGTTATGTACAGTTTGTTTACCGTCAGTGGAAAGGGAGCACCACAGGACAGCGCTGTCCAGGTATTATTGGGTTCTAGGTATGGCAGTGACACTGATATGGTAGGGTGTGTGTGGTGCTGGTTAAATGAGTGTGTGTGATGTTATAGATAAATAATTAGGGCTTTTGAACAGCATGTATGTATTTGTACAATTGTGTACAATTCTTGCCTAGTTGTGCGAATCTGAGAAATGTTTGCATTGTTGTCATGACAACACAACATTTCTCCACGATGATTGTGGCACTCAGTAGAGAACAATAGAGCTGTGTGAGTTTTTTTTTTTTTTTTCCCCTCATTGTGTCAAAAATCAAGAAATAATTAACAGTCTCAACAATTTCTTTGCCCTTTTGTACTGTGACACATTTCTGCTGTGGCGCTAATCTAGGAAACGGACGCGGAGAGAAAGGCCAGCTTGCTCCAGGAGACCCACAGGTTGGCAGCCAGAGAGAATTCTGGGATTCATTAGTTGCCAAATACCAGATGACTCATGGCGGTCCCAGTGATCTCTTATTCATTTGTTTTTCATTTATTCAGTCCCTCGCTTTTTGCGGGTTGAATGATTTTTATTAGCTGTTTATTTTCTGCAAAGGTCACAGTGTCACCTATTGAAGTAGAAAATGCTACAGTAAAAAAAGCAACACCAACATGACGAAGAGTTTTCAAACACTAACAACAAATAATTAGATTTTGGGTGAAATTTGTGGCTCATGCCAAAGGAATCAGATCCGAGTGTGGGCGGAAATGGTCAAGGGTGACCTTCGTTCTTCCAAATCGTTGAAAGTCAAGAGTAACTTTCCTTCTCAGGTTATATAATATATAATATATAAATATAAATATATGTTCATAAAGCTTCAGATCAGCACAGACTCTATAATAAAGCGGAGTACTGAGTACTGTCAGTAAGTGTCACTGTCACTGAGTACTTTGTGGGAGCTTCATGAATATCAATGCCATCTGTTTCTGGCACTCTTTCTCCATCTGTCAGTCATCCTCACCCAGTGACAGCTGCTGGAGAAGGTTAAACCCTCTTTCATTTAACATCAACAAAAAAAAATAAAGAAACTTAACAATGTTTGATCCCACAATCTCAAATAAGTAGACATTTACAGCAGCCAGAATACACTCTCAGAAAAAAAGTGTTGAACTCTACATCTTCTGGAATGGACACAATCTGCTCTATGAAGATAAAAAAATGAATATTCCATATAGATCTGTTTAAACTTAAGTAAAAGGTAGTAAAAGAAGTAAAAGTGAGGAAGCTCAGACCACCATGCTAAATACTACCACACCAGATATCATATGATATCATACTTTTGAAGACATAATGACTTTTACAGTATGTTAGAAGAAGAGATTGTGTTGCAGGATTTGTATTTATTTATATGTACACCAATCAGGCATAACATTATAACCACCTGACTAATATTGTGTTGGTCCGTCTTTTGCTGCCAAAACAGCCCTGACCCGTCATGCACTGTGTATTCTGAAACCTTTCTATCAGAACCAGCATTAACTTCTTCAGCAATTTGAGCAACAGTAGCTCGTCTGTTGGATCGGATCACACGGGCCAGCCTTCGCTCCCTACAAGCATCAATGAGCCTTGGCCGCACATGACACTGTTGCCGGTTCACCACTGTTCCTTCCTTGGACCACTTTTAATAGATACTGACCACTGCAGACCGGGAACACCCCACAAGAGCTGCAGTTTTGGAGATGCTCTGATCCAGTGGTCTAGCCATCACAATTTGGCCCTCGTCAAACTCGCTCAAATCCTTATGCATTTTTCTGCTTCTAACACATCAACTTTGAGGACAAAATGTTCACTTGCTGCCTAATATATCCCACCCACTAACAGGTGCCATGATGAGGAGATCATCAGTCTTATTCACTTCACCTCTCACTGCTCACAATGTTATGTCTGATTGGTGTACACGTTAAGACACAAGCAAACACACACAAACACACAATTTCCTCATTTGTAGACATGTGCAAATATTTGTACAAGATGTCATGTAATGTACAAGACATTTGTAAAAATATAACAGAGAAATGCCGATCTAAAAAACAACAACAAACAGTTTAGATATCAGAAGAAAAATAGGTGCATCCCAAATCGCACACCTACTATATGAACTATTCTATGCCATTTTGTAGTGTGAGTATAAACAGTGTTCATGCTAAAAATTACAAGAAGAAGAAGAAGAAGAAGAAGAAGAAGAAGAAGAAGAAGAAGAAGAAAAAGAAGAAGAAGAAAAAGAAGAAGAAGAAGAAGAAGAAGAAGAAGAAGAAGAAGAAGAAGAAGTGCACTTCAAGTCCCAGGATGATGCTTTTATTCAACTGAAGAAAAAAATGACGTGTGGGATATTGAACACTTTGTACACTCAACACACACAAGCTTGTGCTTATGTAGCAGAAAAGGGGCGGGGCTATCAAAGAAACACTATAGTGGATTAAATATATCTTTTAAATGAGCCTATGGTGTGTAATTTATTTTCAACATTCACCATGTTCTTCTAAAGCTGCTGAGGCAGAGTCAATTTTTTGGCTGTGAAATGTCTTATACTTCCAGTTAGTAAAAAACTGTTTGAGATGACCCTATTAAGATTCATACACTATATGCTAGCGTACATAGTGCATAGTGTGAGTATGTAGTGTGTATCATGTCATTTGGGACACGGCTTTGACTTTGAAATTGATTTCAAAGTCTTTTGAATCTTTTTCTAAAATCAGGATATTAAGTCATACAGTACGTGGTACAAAAAGGTGAACCCTTGAGGGTACCATTAAAATAACACAGAAAAGTACAGTTTAGTGTACTTTATTGTAGTGCAGAAACATGCTTATTAATATTCTAGATTTACAAATGCATGCCTCAGTCACTGTTGCGTGAAGTCACACTGAATAAACCTGAATGAAGCCGTTACAAACAATAGTCCATTGCAAATCTGCGCTCCTTTCTGACTCGGATTTGGAGTCTCTCAGTGGGTTCCACCTCCAGCTGCCAGCGTTTTGCCTGAGTACTCTCTCCTCTCGGCTCTTCCAGCTGTGCAGGTGTTTTTTCTCTTTTTTTCTTTTTTCCTTTACGCCAAGCCCATCATCTTCTCAAAGCCTCTCTCTCTCTTGCTGTCTTGCAACAAAAGGCAAGCATGAGGCAACACGAGACTGGATAGCATGTGGTAGCAGCGTCTCCCCTCGTGAGATGTTTCGGAAGCCGTCACAGCTGCGAGGACGCCTGCTGCGAAACGACAGGGCGAAGGAAACAAAAATAAAAACAAAATAAGCCCAATAAGAATCACTGAGGCGGAATTAGTGATGCCTTTATGGAAATGAATACTGAGAAGCAGCCCGTGGTGTGTACATGCCCCACTCAGCACATTAACACAATAGGAGATCTTTAAGAATGATGTACACTATATATATATGTTGGGTAGGAAAATATGAATATTTAAGAGACAGAGTCTTAACATCAACTGGTTCATCTCCTGTAGAGCTTCGTGAGCACATCACTTGCATAGCTGATGAACAGAGAGAGAATGAATGGAAACAATAGCTGCTCTGAACCCAGACAGTCTCAAGCGTGTCATTGTGATAGTTCATGTGTGAAGTGTGAAATGCACAAATGATTCTCTTGACTACATTGCATAGAGTTCACTAACTCTTTCAAATATGTCCAAATGTATTATTAAGTCAAATGAGTGTTTCTTCTGCAGAGAAATCTTAATAATCGATAGATCTAAAGTGGCTTTTTTTGCTTTCCATTTTCATTTTTACTAGCTGTATGTAACCAAGGGCAAAAAAGGGACTTTCTGCCAGCCCTGAGATTTAGTCTTACAAACACCAGACAAGATCAAATATGTGATTTTATCTTTGATTAACTAATAATAGTACAGCTCATGTATCTGCAATATCTCAAATGGTATACCTCAGATATAACTGCAGAGTTCAACCGTAGTATTCTTTTATTATGGGTTTGAAGAAACTGTGTGTTTGTGTGTGTTTGCTTGTGTCTTAACGTGTACACCGATCAGCCATAACATTCTGAGCAGTGAGAGGTGAAGTGAATAAGACTGATGATCTCCTCATCATGGCACCTGTTAGTGGGTGGGATATATTAGGCAACAAGTGAACATTTTGTCCTCAAAGTTGATGTGTTAGAAACAGGAAAAATGGACAAGTGTAAGGATTTGAGTGAGTTTGACAAGGGCAAAATTGTGAAAGCTAGAGGACTGGATCAGAGCATCTCTAAAACTGCAGCTCTTGTGGGGTGTTCCCGGTCTGCAGTGGTCAGTATCTATCAAAAGTGGTCCAAGGAAGAAACAGTGGTGAACTGGTGACAGGGTCATGGGCGACCAAGGCTCACTGATACATGTGGGGAGTGAAGGCTGGCCCGTGTGATCCGATCTAACAGACGAGTTACTGTTGCTCAAATTGCTTAAGAAGTTAATGTTGGTTCTGATAGAAAGGTGTCAGAATACACAGTGCATGACGGGTCAGGGCTGTTTTGGCAGCAAAAGGAGGACCAACACAATATTAGTCGGGTGGTCATAATTTTATGCCTGATCTGTGTAGTTTCCTTCAACATTAAAGATTTTTTTTATATTATTGCATGTTTTATTAGAGTAAAACTTCATAAAATTGATAGGATTGCAAAAATAATATGAACCCAAATCAGAGCTTGTTTCTAGGCCACTCTTATTTCAAGGTTATGCATACAATACATACTGTATATAAAAAAAGAAGCTGCATATGTACAGTGTTGCAGCCTAACCAAGATGGAAGCCAAAATATTTATGCATTATATTAAGATAAAAAAATCTAAGTAAGTTGCCTGTGTTCAAGCTTGAAGAGCGTTCCTCTTCCTCTACATCAAACACAGAGATCAGGCCTACATAATCACATGGTGAAAAGTCACTCAGCCTGACTAATGCTTTTAAAGAGCACTTGGATATATGTTTAATGTTTCTTTAATACTAAACCGAATCACTTAAACTCCCAAGAACTGTTGGGAAGTCCAGAATTGAATTCCTTACTCTCGTATCTACAGTAGGCAGATTTTCTTCTATTAGTTTCCCTATAGTTACTTACTATACTTCATATGTGTGGATAACAACAACAGCAACAGCAAAAACAACAAAAATAATAACAATAATAATCATCATAATAAATAGACAGACAGATTGTCAATATGATGTGTGATAAGTATAAAAAGGAAAGGAAAGAAAGAAAGAAAGAAAGAAAGAAAGAAAGAAAGAAAGAAAGAAAGAAAGAAAGAAAGAATGTCAAGTCATTTTTATTGTACTAATATCTTAGTGTATGAGCTGTCCAGTCTGCTAGCAGTAAGTATGAATGACTTCCTGAACTGCTCCTTGCTGAAGGATAACTGAATCAGTCTGGAGCTGAAAACATGGCTCGGTGTTCGTGGAGAATGTGAGAGACTATGTTCATGATGAGCAGCAATTTTGCACAACCAATTCCAGCGAGTCAACGTTGATCCTGATGACCTTTCCAGCCTTCCTGAATAGTTTGTTCAGTCTGCTGGTATCTCTACTTACCTCAGTGTAAAAAAACAAAACAAACAAAAAACGCATACATGCATCTTGCATCCTGTTGCATACTTAGGACCAAATAAAACGTTGTCTCCTCTGTCCCTTCTTGTAGACTTCCTCAGACTGCTTTGTTTAGTTGCAACCCAAGATGCTTGTATGATTCCTCCACCTCTACATTCTCGTCCTCCTCCTAATAATGATAATAATAATAATAATAATAATAATAATAATAATAAGTAGAATATTAATCAACAATTGTAAAGGAAGATTAACAAATGTGCATGATTCCTAATGAATCTGAACTTGACTAATGACTTAAAAAGAAAGTAGTCCAATAATTATTGATGAGGAACTGCGTGATCGCGCAGCGTTTCAGCACCACGGACAGCAACAAGTGCGGGCGCTCCAGCGCAGTTATAAACATTAATGCACAGCTGTAACCTCTGAGTTTTATGTGCAAGAATAGTGAGTAAGACAAAAAAAAACTCTGTTATTATTAAACCATTGGACAAAAATAAAATATTACAATAAAATAATTTTAAAAAATGAAAATGAGCATGTGACATACGTATTCGTAAACGTTGTACTGGTCATTTTTATAATAAAACGTTATGTTATTTTGCTTTAAATAGCCTTCCCTGTGTGTGTGTGTGTGTGTGTGTGTGTGTGTGTGTGTGTGTGTGTCGCCGTTTGCGTCCCCGATGTCCCCGAGCTACCTTTCCACAAATGTTTGGATTCTCACTCCACCCCGCGGGCCTTCGTCCGTGCTGCCCTGCCATTGGTTGATCCGGACTTCATATGCAAATTTGCAACGCGAGGAGGCGGGATCTAGACAAGAGCTTCCGAACATGACGTCACGCGGCAGAGTGGCAACTGACACACGGAGAAAAGAAACGGGAGTGAAACCTGGAAACGGTAGCGCGGGATGAAAAGAAAGCAAATAACATAAAGAGAGAGAGAGAGAGAGAGAGAGAGAGAGAGAGAGAGAGAGAGAGAGAGAGAGAGAGAGAGAGAGAACGGAGGACAAGAAAGGAAAAAGAGAGAGAGGAGGAAAGGAAATCAGAGAACACTGTGAACTAAAGAGAGGCGCGTGCAGTTGGTTTGTGACAGGGTGGGAGAGAGAGAGAGAGAGAGAGAGAGAGGTGGACTGTGTGTATGTGTGTGTATATTCGAGAGAGGAGGGGGTGACGGTGACTGGGAGGGAGGGAGGTAGGGAGAGAGAAAGTGAGAGAGAGTTTGTGTGTGTGTGTGCTTGTGTGTGTGTGTGTGTGTGTGAGTGAGTTGAGTGAGTGTGTGTGAGTGTGCGAGAGAGAGAGAGAGAGAGAGAGAGAGAGAGAGAGAGAGAGAGAGAGAGAGAGAGAAAGATGGCTACAGTGGCGGCGAGCGGAGTGCAGCAAGAGAATGGCTTCAGCACCGCGAACAGCTCCAGCAGAATGAACGGCATTGCACTCGGTCAGAGCCCCATTCCCATGAAGGACCACGACGCCATCAAGCTGTTCGTGGGTCAAATCCCACGCAACCTGGAAGAGAAAGACCTCAAGCCGCTCTTTGAGGAATTCGGCAAAATCTACGAACTCACCGTGCTCAAAGACAGATTCACGGGAATGCATAAAGGTCGGTCAAATTCCGCTTTCCTTTCCTGTCCTTTCTGTCTCTTTACGCGAGGACATTTTGAAATGCAGGACACAACGCAAGTGCATGCAACATTCAAGTGGACGGCTGCTTGTGTGTGAGCACGCATGCATGCGTGCGTGTTTGTGTTCGTGTGTGTGTGTGTGTGTGTGTGAGAGAGAGAGTAGTGTGTACGTGTGTATAGTCGCACGTGTCTATGCATGCTCCCAGCCTTCCCACGTCCACGTGAATAGCAACTACTTCCCCAAAGATTTTCTTTAGAACAATAAGGCACTGAAAACAGAGCTCTAGTGATATTTATGTAATGAGGAGTCATTTTATGCCGACATTTCAGTGAGACAACGTGGCATCCAGAGTGAAAGTTTTTTTTAAGGAGGACTCAAAAAGACTTATCTAAAAAAAAGGATTTAACTAAAAAAATTAATAAAAAATAAAATAAATAAATAAAGCAGAACAGGAACCATAAAGTAGAAGGGGAAAAAAGCTTAGTTATTTTTTGTAGCAAAACATTTTAATTGATAACATACTCTGACATGAATGCAGCACCACTTATGTCAAGTCAAACCATCTCTATAAAACTGTCCAAATTTATTGACCAAAATAATAATGACAATAATAATAATAATAATAATAATAATAATAATAATAATAATAATAATAAAAAGGGAAAAGGCTTACAACCAGATTGATACACACTCTCAGGAAAAAAGGTACCAAACTGTACATGCATCTTGTCAATGCTATGGTGCTGTCAATGGGACTTCTTTTTTAGTGTCTTTAGTGTGTATCTGGAAATCATTAAAAACAATTACAAGGTAATAAGGTACATAATTAGACCATAAGAAAGACTTTATTTTAAAAGCTAATTAAAACTTAATTAAAGGTACACCACGGTGTCTCAGGGAAAAGATATATACTAAAGCAACAGAGGATCATATCACAAGAGCGACCAGGAAAAGTACAGTTTGGTGCGTTATTTATTTATAACTGCGAGTGCATAGTGACGTTCATTTCTATTTCTAAATAAATACGGCAAAATATAAAAGAAGAAAAAAATAAATGCAGAGCTAGAACTCTTTTTTATTTAAATTGATGAATACTGATTTGTTTAAGGTGCCTGTTGGTGCATATATTTGTTCAAGGAATATTATTCGGTTAAGTTTACATGACTGATTGACTCATCTTACTATTTATTTATTTATTTATTTGGCTATTTGTGCGCTTGCGGTACAGTGTCCCCTGAGGTCTCGCAGCTCACTAACGCACAGCCAAATGCCTATTGAATTGAGAAAGAGCAGATTTTAACCTCACCAGAACCCGTCGCTGTGAACAGCGGTGTAATGTCGTAATGGGAAAGGCACTGGTGTGTCGCTGAATAGTTACACAGACCCACAGCTAATATCAGAGTCCTTTTATTGAGCCCCGAAGTTTATGCATGCCTACCTTGTCTGCCGTCACTGCCACAATCTTCGGCTCAGACGTGATCGATTACGAAGACGTTTTGGGGTTTAGTCATCTCTGTGTGAGATTGAGGATGGAGGAGCAAAACAAATCTGCAACGGCTGAGGAAAATGTGCAACTAATACAGGCCGGTACAAGACATGCAAGTATTTAAGGGTTGAAGTTCATCACTTGATGAGCTGAATGAGGTGTGTTAGAGGTGGGCGAATAATTAATAAAGAAGCTGTTCCTTTGTACAGGATGTGTATCACTGTGAACTGACTGTTCGGATACACGCTATTACCTTTTCTGCAGGTTCATACGCATTCAAACTAAACACAAACAATGAAGTAAGTGTTTTTTCTCTGCTCTAACACACCTGCTTCAGGCTTGGGAATGAGATGATGACTTAGATTCTGAGCAGGATTTAATGCAAAATCTGCAATATGGTGGTAGGATCAGGAATAAGTAACACAGATCTAAGCTTGACCCTCCTCTCTGGGTGGAGAAGACGACTGTTCTGTCTTTTCAGTGAATTAAAATGGTACTAATTCTGTAGACACTAAGCAGTTGTAGATGTTATGTAAAATAGGGAGTTAGGGAGCGCTCTTCTTCATGACATTCTGTGAGCAACAGATTGCTACAGCGGCTTCAGCGTCTCAGATTTGATGAACATCTGGAAGGTTAATATCGAAAAACTAAAAGAAAATGTTAGGACATAAAAAAATTAAAAATAAAAGGAATTATAAAATAGAAAATGTTAAATGTGGTAACAAAGGGTTAAATAATTAAAATAATAAAATATTAATTTAAATATATATTTAATAAATATTAAAATAATATTTAAATATGTTAAACATAAATAAATATTTAATAATTAAAAATATATTACAAATATATCAGGGTGGGATATAGATAGCGTGTGAACAGATAGTTCTGGAAGCTGATGTGTTGGAAGCTGAAAAAATGGGCTAGCGTAAGGATCTGAGTGACTCAACAGCAGACAAATAGATGTCTAGACGACTGGGCATCCCCAAAACAACAGGTCTTGTGGGGTGTTTCCAGTTTGCAGTGTTTAGAACCTACCAAAAGAGGTCCAAGGAAGGACAACTGTTGAACAAGCGACAGGGTCATGGGTGCTCAAGGCTCACTTATGTGCATGGGGACGAAGGCTAGTCCATCTGGTGGAATCCCACAGTACAGCTACTGTAACATTAACTGTGAAAAAGTGAATGATAGAAAGATGTCAGAACACACAAAGCATCACTGCTTGCTGTGTATGGAGTTGCATAGCTGCAACAGTCAGAGTGACCATGCTGACCCATTGAAAGTACCTACAGTGAGCATGTGAGCACCAGAACTGGACCATGAAGCAATGGAAGACAGAAGCCTGGTCTAAAACACGTTTTCTTTTACGTCATATGGACGGCTGCATCACCGGGAAATAGCTGGCACCAGGACGCACTGTGGGAAGAAGACAAATCTGTATTACATAAAATCTATATTATAATAATGCTAAAATATCTACAACTGCAAGTGATAAAAATATTTTTTAATCACAATGTCTATTTAAGTCTGTATGGTATTTACATCAAATATGTCAAATAATACAATTTTGTTTGCAATTGTTATAAAACTAAAGACTTTAGCAAACATTCTGCAGCATAAATTACAATAATATTTTATTCTTAATGAAATCAAAATGCAACCAAAGCTGTTCAGTGTAACACATGATATATATAATTGCAATTTCAGCCTTTTTTATTACTCTGAATGTTCACTGCTCAGGTATTTTTAGCTAGCAGGTGAACATCCCCTGGAATACATCACCTTCCCTTAGTTTGGGGGTGTGTGTGTGTGTGTGTGTGTGTGTGTGTGTGTGTGTGTGTGTTCACGAGAGGTCCGTCTGCCGTGTCTGTAGGAGACAAATCATGGAGCCGGCTGCAGTCATTGCTCAAATTTTACCGGCCACTTCCTGAGCTCACAAAGGTCCTCCACTGTGGGATTGAGCCTGATCTGTGTAATGTTTAATTTTATCATTCATTACTTGTGCCCCAATAGTCTTGTATAAAAGATGTAATTGGTTTTAAATAGCTTTACAAATGGACTCTACTGCATACAAAAGTACGAAAATGTCAGAGGAAAGATGGTGCTGCTTTAACGAGCCAGGATAGATTGCGTGCTGAATAGGAAGGCAGCTTTGTGAATTGTTATTTCTTCCACTACGTTACTTCCGCTTGTCTCATATTGATATTTTGTTCTGATTAACAAGGAAAGCATTTGACAGCGCTGACATCATTTCGCTCGAGTCATTTAAATGATGTTTAATGAAGTTCCTGCGCAGGTGATTTTTTTGGGCATCATGACAAATTACGACCATTAAGTTATTTCGACGCATCTTTTGTTTACAATGTAATCAGAGGGAGTATCTCTCTTTCTCCAGTAGGAGAGAATCTATCTATCTTCAGAGGAAGAGTATTTCTCTTTCTTCAGTAGGAGAGTCTCTCTGTCTTTCCTCAGTCTGAGAGTATCTATCTATCTTTGGAGGAAGAGTATATCTCCTTCTTGAGTAGCAGTGTATCTGTCTATCATCAGAAGTAGAGTATCTCTCTATCTTTATAGGTAGAGTATCTCTCTATTTTTAGAAGGAGAGTGTCTGTCTTTCTTTTGTATGAGTGTATCTCTCTTTCTTCAGTAGGAGAGTATCTCTCTTTCTTCTGTAGGGGTGTATCTCTGTATCTTTATATGTAGGGTATCGCTCTTTATTCACAGGTAGAGTATCTCTATTTCTTCAGTAGTAGTGTATCTCTCTTTCTTCAGTAGGAGAGTATCTCTCTATCTTCAATAGGAGTGTCTCTCTATTTCTTCTATATGAGTGTATCTCTCTATCTTCATAGGTAGAGTATCTCTCTTTCTTCAGTAGGAGAGTATCTCTCTATCTTCAATAGGAGTGTCTCTCTATTTCTTCTATATGAGTGTATCTCTGTATCTTCATAGGTAGAGTATCTCTCTTTCTTCAGTAGGAGAGTATCTCTCTATCTTCAATAGGAGTGTCTCTCTATTTCTTCTATATGAGTGTATCTCTCTATCTTCATAGGTAGAGTATCTCTCTTTCTTCAGTAGGAGGGTATCTCTTTTTCTTCAGTAGTAGTGTATCTCTCTTTCTTCAGTAGGAGTGTATCTCTGTATCTTCATAGGTAGAGTATCTCTCTATCTTCAGAAGGAGAGTGTCTGTCTTTCTTTTGTAGGAGTGTATCTATCAATCTTCCTTCAGCAGGAATGTATCTCTATTTCTTCTATGAGTGTATCTCTCTATCTTCATAGGTAGAGTATCTCTCTTTCTTCAGTAGGAGGGTATCTCTCTATCTTTATAGGTAGAGTATCTCTCTATCTTAAGAAGGAGAGTGTCTGTCTTTCTTTTGTAGGAGTGTATCTCTCTTTCGTCAGTAGGAGAGTATCTCTCTATCTTCATAGGTAGAGTATCTTGCAATCTTTAGAAGGAGAGTTTCTCTCTTTCTTTTGTAGTAGTGTATCTCTCTTTCTTCAGTAGGAGAGTATCTCTCTTTCTTCAGTAGTATTGTATCTCTCTTTAGAGGGAGAGTATCTCTCTTTCTTCAGTAGTAGTGTATCTCTGTTTAGTGGGAGAGTATCTCTCTTTCTTCAGTAGGAGTGCATTTCTTTTTCTTCTGTAGGAGTGTATCTCTCTTTCTTCAGTAGGAGGGTATCTCTATTTCTTTCACCCATCCATCACTGGCATATAGGCCACACCTCCATAACTTGCATGCAGGCCACACCCCCATCACTGGCATATAGGCCATGCCTCATTCACTGGCATATAGGCCACACCCCCATAACTGCCATATAGGCCACACCCCCACCACTGGCATATAGGCCATGTCTCCATCATTGATATATAGGCCACACCTCCATCACTTGAATACAGGCCACACCTCATTCACTGGCATATAGGCCACACTCCCATCACTGGCATATAGGCCATGCCTTCATCACTGGCATATAGGCCACACCTCTATGAATGGCATATAGGCCACGCCTCTATCACTGGTATATAGGCCATATCCCCATCACTGGGTATATAGGCCACACCCCCATCACTAGCATATAGGCCACACCTCTATCAATGGCATATAGGCCACACCTCCATCACTGGCATATAGGCCATGCCTCCATCACTGGCATATAGGACACACCTCCATCACTAGCATATAGGCCACACCTCTATCAAATGCATATAGGCCACACCTCATTCACTGGCATATAGGCCACACCTCTATCAATGGCATATAGATCATGCCTCTATCACTGGTATATAGGCCACGTCTTCATAACTTGCATATAGGCCACACCTCCATCACTGGCATATAGGCCACGCCTCCATCACTAGAACTGACATTACAGCATCTATACTTGTAACTAACTGAAACATAATCCACACCAATTTCTACTTTCAGTGACATAAATTACTGTTTCCATGTGGACCGGTTGGCAAAATCTGCACAAAATGCTATTTTCAAAAAAATGACTCATACACACTGATAGGGTGTTAGTGATGCCCTTAGTGATGAGTTTTTAGCTGGGGTTTTTTTGGCAGTTTTTTCAGTACAATTCCTCTCCAGTTGTGACCGCCTGTTGAAATACCCGGTCATGAGGTAATCAGATAAACATGACCAGAAGCTAAACAAGCAATTCACAGCGGGCTTTAGGTGATCTCTAAGATCATTATCCTTAATTAACATGCTCATGTTTATGCACATGCTTAAGCTCTGCATCATACAGAAACCAGAAGGATCAGTAATTTATTCATGTTTAAAGTATTTGTAGATAGTCGAAACCGGTTCACATGAATTTCATTATAAACTGTACGAAGAAAATAAGTTTAGGGTTAGGGGCGGGGCTAACAGTTGTACTTTTCTTTGGCGCTAAATTCCATTCACATCACCCATATCAGGTCAAATTTCTATAAATTATAATGTCATGTTAATCCAGCAGATAGAAGGCCTACTGAAATAAACTTTTAATACAGGATTGTAATTGAGAATAATTATTATGTCCTTGACTAATAAAAAATCTATATAAAAATGTAAAATAGTCTATAATAAATTTGTATGTATGTGATACATTGCATGATGTGTAAAATTAACACTAGGAGTGAAGAATATTTTCAGTAATAGAGTTGGGGTGTGGTACGTTTTTAGACCTTGAATTTGTCTTGATCAAGGACGGAAGTATTTTATTTTATTTTATTTTATTTTTTCTTTCTTTCTTTCTTTTTTTGGGAGGGGGGGCACTCTAAAAAATGCAGTCTGTCCTTTAAAAAAACAAAAAAAAAGAAAGAGACTCATGATAATGATAGAAACAAGCTATAGCCGTGTCTCCTTTGTTCTGTAATGACTTTCAAATGATTTTTGGAAATAAAGCTTTGACATTGCTGGTAATAGAGCCTGAAATATGTTGGTCTGAGCCACCAGCCTGAATGATGACACTGTATGAAACTGCTGAAAGTGTGAGAGGAACTTCAAAGGTGGCTTGTCCATAGGGACGAATGGGATGAGAGCAACATCGTTTATATCAGCGTCCTCATTCACAACACCATTCATTCATTGTCTGCCGCTTATCCGAACTACACTCGGGTCACGGGGAGCCTGTGCCTATCTCAGGCGTCATAGGGCATCAAGGCAGGATACACCCTGGACGGAGTGCCAACCCATCGCAGGGCACACACACACACTCACACTCACGCAATCACACACTACGGACAGAGATGCCAATCAACCTACCATGCATGTCTTTGGACCGGGGGAGGAAACCGGAGTACCCGGAGGAAACCCCTGAGGCACAGGGAGAACATGCAAACTCCACACACACGGCGGAGGCCGGAATCGAACCCCCAACCCTGGAGGTGTGAGGTAAATGTGCTAACCACTAAGCCACCGTGCCCCCACTCCATACATTTTAAATGTTGTTGAAATACTAATTACCTCTTTTAAGTGACCAAGAAGAAGAAGTTGCTTTTGGTTGCTCCCTGTTCGGGGTCGCCACAGCGGACCAACTGGTCCGCACAACAACTTGGCAAGTGTTTTACGCCGGATGCCCTTCCTGACACAACCCTCCCATTTTTCCAGGCTTGGGACCTCCTTTAAGTGACCGCCAAGTCAAAAACAAAAAAAAGTCGACTCTCGACCATCAGAGCTGCTCAAAAATCGCACTCAATAGTCTCCTACAGCGTAGGACATCTTGACTTCATTTACTTCGAGTTTATGTTGTTGCTAATATTCACAAAAAAAAAATGTTTTTGCCAACAGTAATAATCCATGCGTCCGTGTTTCTCTGTTATTAACGACTCCTTCTCTCTGCCGTATTCCATTAACAAAAAAAAAATCTTCTGCTTATCTGGTGTTAGTCATTTTGACACTCTTTAAACATTTCTTGCTCTCCTCTCAATTCCTCCAGGTTATCATGATGATTAACATGTAGCCCAAGGGATTATCATGATTATCACCCCCAACCTGCATCAATGGGAATTTTTTTCCTTTCCAAAATCAAAATTTCTAATTAGCCATCATTAGAATGGAAATGAATTCAGTTCTGCTCAGGAACTTGTTTGTTGTGTTGCAATAATCACGGCTTCAGCACTGCTTTACAAAAAGATTTGAAATTAAAATGCCGGGTTTTTTCCCTCTTTTGCCATTTTATTTTCCTATTTACATTTATTTAACCAGAGAGCATGAAAATAAGCCCTGATTAAATAACCCTGTCAGTAGTTCTTATTTTTGTTCATATTCCTCGAACATTTTTAAAACTTTAAGTCAGACATTATAAAATGCTTAGCACAGATCTAGAGATTATTACTGCATTTGTTCCACCTCATCATAGCAAACCCTGGCTTTTTTATGTAATTATGTAGCTCTGGAATATCTCTGTATTAGGTTAGGTTGTTGTTGTGTGCTCACACAGAGATATAGAGAGGATACTTGCTTGCACTGATGGAGCTTGACATTGATTTAACTTTATGTTTGGTGGAGATAAAATGCAAGGTAATGTTCCAAGTTGAAAACTTCAGTCCAAAGGTTATATCAATATTTACTTTTTGGATGCAAATGCAGGCTTATATATACAAATATGAACAATAAATGTCACAAAAATAGGAATAGGAAAAGAGTTAAATCATTAGAAAAAAAAATCTAGGAATGGGCAAATGTATCACAAACAGTCAAAAAGAGAAAAGGAAAAAGCATCACCTGTGATAGACTGGCATCCTGTCCAGGGTGTACCCTGCCTTTTGCCATAGATACAGGCAAAAGTATCTGAACAATCCAAGGAAATTAGGACCAGGTAAAGATTTCAGAACAGTCCAAAAATTAGGAATGGACAAAAGGATCAGAGCAGTCAAAAAAGAAATTAAAATTAAATTAAATAAATTTAACAAACAAACAAACAAATAAAAAAACAAACAAACAAACAAACCCGACAAATAAATAAATAAATAATTTAAAAAAAAAACAGGAAAAATGATCAGAACAGTCAAAAAAAGAAATGGGCAAAAGTATTGCAACAGTCAAAAATTAAAAGAACAGGCAAAAGTATCTGAACAATGAAAGGAAATTACAAGCGGGAAAAGGTATCAGAACAATCAAAAAATTAGGAATGGACAAAGGTATCAAAGCAGTCAAAATAAATGAATAGATGAATAAATAAATAAATAAATAAATAAATAAATAAATAAATAAAAATAAATAAATAACAGAAAAAAGTATCAGAACAGAAAAAAAAATAAAGGGCAAAAGTATTGCAACAGTCAAAAAATTAGGAATGGACAAGAGTATCAGAGCAGTCAATAAATGAAAAACAAAATAATATAAAAAAATAAATAAATAAATAAATAAATAAATAAATAAATAAATAAATAAATAAATAAAAATAAATAAAAAATAAATAAATAAATAAATAACAGAAAAAAGTATCAGAACAGAAAAAAAAGTAAAGGGCAAAAGTATTGCAACAGTCAAAAAATTAGGTATGGACAAGAGTATCAGAGCAGTCAATAAATGAAAAACAAAATAATATAAATAAATAAATAATTAATTAAATAAATAAATAAATAAATAAATAAATAAAAATAAATAAATAACAGAAAAAAGTATCAGAACAGAAAAAAAAGTAAAGGGCAAAAGTATTGCAACAGTCAAAAAATTAGGAATGGACAAGAATATCAGAGCAGTCAATAAATGAAAAACAAATAAATAAATAAATAATAAATAAATAAATAATAAATAAATAAATAAATAAATAAATAAATAAATAAATAAAAATAAATAAATAAATAAATAACAGAAAAAAGTATCAGAACAGAAAAAAAAGTAAAGGGCAAAAGTATTGCAACAGTCAAAAAATTAGGAATGGACAAGAGTATCAGAGCAGTCAATAAATGAAAAACAAAATAATATAAATAAATAAATAAATAAATAAAAAAATAAATAAATAAATAAATAAATAAATAAATAAGAAAAAAGTATCAGAACAGAAAAAAAAGTAAAGGGCAAAAGTATTGCAACAGTCAAAAAATTAGGAATGGGCAAGAGTATCAGAGCAGTCAATAAATGAAAAACAAAATAATATAAATAAACAAACAAACAAACAAACAAACAAACAGTAAAAATTATCAAACACAAACACAAAAAAACAGGAAAAAAGAATCAGAATAGTGAGAGAAAAAAAGAGAAAGAAATGGACAAAAGTGAAAAAAAAAAAGAACAGGCAAAAGTATCTGAACAATCAAAGAAAATTAGGAGCGGATATCAGAACAGTCAAAAAAGTAATTCTTTTATCCGTAAAATGTTTGCTTCTTTAAGATGCCATAACAGTTCGTGGATTTAATCAGCTAAAATTATTAATAAATAAATGAATACTGTTTGATTTACTGTATTTAATATTGATCTCTCATTCGATGGATTAACATCTTGAGTGGATTTACATCCATAGCATGAATTTCATTGTGACGTCAAACTGACAGAGAAGCCTGGATTTAAGACCGATCTTTAATTTAGCTGATAACATACAAGAAATTTGGGATTATTGGAGCAATCGACCTTGGAATTAGATCATTTTCAAGTCAAGCTCAAACAAAAGGGAGATGAAAAAAAAACAAAACAGATAGAAACGATTCAGTAAAATGCAATTAAAAATAAGAAGTGCTGTGTTGTTTACTGTTCATGCTGTAAGCAGCCATGTTGATTTGATCATCTGTCATCTGCTGACCTCGGCGTTGGTCAGACAAGGAATTCCAGGCCGATGAGGAGTTTTGTTTGGTCAGAAACTATGAATTAGAATTGCAGCAAAAGTTATGGCTCAGAGTCATGAGCACTGAGACGCACCGAGAGATGAAGTCTGTAGTTATGTCTGAGGTCTGAATATCGATGTGCGCAGTTTAGGTATTAAATCCTGACTACACACACACATGCACACACACACACACACACACACACACACACACACACACACACACACCCCAACGTAACTCAACTCTAATACAACCCGTAGTCACTGAAGGGCACTGTACTGACTAAGTGCTCAGGATTTAAGGCTAGTTTAGGACTGAAGGGTGATTTTAGGGCTGGTGTTCCTCTGGGAAAGCTGTATATCACCGTGGGAATAACACTCAGCTTTACAGTGCAGAATAATACAGAAGTCGTCTAGTGCAGGTCACGATGTTGCATCTCTCCGCTTCCTGTCAGCACAAAAGACTGCGATTTACTGGTTAATTTATTACATTGCTTTTTCATTTACAAACCAGTTTATTATCCAGTAGCTACATTAAAGACAAGGCAAAATGATTATCTGGAGTGGAAGTGAACATTCTTTGGTGATTAGGAATGTAAAGATTTTGTTGTTGTTTTTATTTATTAAGTCAGTCTTCCTATTAGTTTTATCTAAACATCTAAAAAAGTGCCTTAAGCAGGACTTTTAACATTAATCCTCTATCTCTGATGATGTGCGTGTGTGCTGTGTCATAGTTCATAAATTATAAACATAAATTATAAATTATACACACTTTTATTGCAGTTTGCACACAATTAACATTATTCCCATAATATGAATAATATTGATAATATGTCTATCATTGATATCAACATTATAATAAATAATAATGAAGTAATGAATAATCAGTTATATTTTAAATAACTTTTTTTTTTTTTATTATTATTATTATTATTATTATTATTATTATTATTATTATTATTATTATTATTAAAAATGAAATACAATTATGTTTTGATTTTTTTCCATGTCATTATCTCACATAATTAAAATTTTTTCACTAGTTTGCTTGAACAATTTTTTTTTATTATTATTATTATTATTATTATTATTATTATTATTATTATTATTATTATTACAAACAAAACCCAAAATGTTAAACCAGAAAAATACAACAGATACAACAAAATATAAAAGAACAAAAAAGAAAACTAAATAAACTAAAGAGTTACCTAAACATTTTATTTATTAAAATAAATAAAATAAAATAAATAAATTTATATTTAATATAAAGTTAACAGTAAATAAAAACAAACAAACAATAATACATAAGTAAACATGTTAGAAAAATAAATAAATTGGCAAGCATCTGCATATATTTTTCTTCCAAGGCTTTTTGTCCATTTCAGAATGATCCCCGCACTAACTTGCCGTCTGATTGTGTGTGTGTGTATTTGTGTGTGTGTGTGTGTGTGTGTGTGTGTGTTTACAGGATGTGCCTTTCTAACTTACTGTGCCAGGGAGTCTGCGCTGAAGGCCCAGAGTGCTCTCCATGAGCAGAAGACTCTGCCTGGGGTATGTTCCCTCTCTTTTTTCATCTCTTTCTCTCTCTCTCTCTCTCTCTCTCTCTCTCGCTCTCTCTCTCCTGCCTTCTGGGCTGCTGAGTCCTCGACTGAACCCATAATCTAACCAATACAAATCATGTCAATCGAATGCCTGTGTTTCTGGAGCTGATTGGCCGTGTGCCATGCCTGCTCAGTCTTGATGCTGTCTGATCTCACTATTCTCCTTAATGATGCTCCATGAGGCTGCTCCTGGTCCTTATGCGGGTGTGGAGGCGTAACGCTTCTATCCACCGATACACAGCGTTTCTATACCCACTGTGCGTGACCTTATATGTTGTCAGAAGCAATCCACATCTTTAGAATGCACTTTAAAGCAAAAGTTTTTCGGACAGCTTGCTCGGCTTTTATGGAGGATGCAGTAGGTTCTTATCTCCAGTGTATCTCCTCGCTCTGGAGCTCGCTCGCTCCGGCCTTTCTTTTCTTTTCTTTTCTTTTTTTTACGCTGGATTTACTGGTAAAACAAGTCACTCTTGTCTTGTGCCTTATTCAGTTCAATTCAATTCTGGATATCTACATTATCATGACCAACAAGTTTACAGTATAAATAAAATGCATTACAGTGTTTGGGTAACAATATCTGGAGCAGGTTAGAACCTATTATAGCACAGCAAGGTTGAATTCTCGAATCTGATTGGTCAGAAGTCTGCATAACAGAAGCAGTGGCTTATATTATATAGCTTTATATTGATGCACTGTTTCTAATACATTATTGTTGCTATAGTAACAGCTCAGACACAGGGACTTGTACAGCAGAGACTCTACATAATCTAAAGAGGATTGCAGACTGGCAGTCTTTCATGTGGTACTGGAGAAGGCGGTGTGAGGCCCGATTGTGCTGGAACTGTGACATCATGACAATGATGATATCATCAGATAAAACACAAGCGCGGGTCACTTCCTGATCGAGAGCAGACACGAGTTAGTGTTCACGGGAATTGCGGGAACGTTAACTCGTACTCGTGTCTGCATTCGATCAGGAAGTAAAGTAACCTGTGAGTGTGATTTTTCTGATGATGTCATCACTCCTTTCCACAACCGTGAGCAGCAGAAGAGGTGAGGGTGAGGGTGAGGTGACTACGGTATCTTAATAATAGCACCCTAAAAAGAAAGACACACCCACAATAACCCATATAGTAGCACATGCAGTAACACACAGTAACACACTCTATCTCAACACACACACACACACACACACACACACACAACACACACACACACACACACACACACACACACACACACACTAAACTAAACATACCCAGTCACTCAGAAACTGGTAACACATGCTCAGAAACATTTTGAGTAATAAATCAAATCACCAAAAGTTTTGGGACGTCTGCCTCTACATGCACATAAATGTG
>JAUCMX010000004.1:27263345-27280845 GCA_033459395.1 Hemibagrus guttatus
CCTCATTTCTGTTCTGTTTTGAGCAAAGACGTTGACGACAAGTCTTTAAGGAAAAAATCCCGTGTGAGCTACAGATATGTTAGCAGTGTTCACGTGAGCCTGTTGTCTGATTGAGCTGATTCATAAATGAAGCAAAGTGTAGTGATTGTATTTCAACCACAGAGTGATTGAGTTCTCAAATCTGATTGGTCGAAGGTGTGCGGTATGTTTGTACAGAAGTTCCAGCTGGATGTTTAGGCTTTCTGGAGAGAGAGAGAGAGAGAGAGAGAGAGAGAGAGAGAGAGAGAGAGAGAGAGAGAGAGAAGGAGGAGAGAGAGAGAAGGAGAGAGTGAAAAGAGAGGAGAGGGGTAGAGAGGGGGGAGAGTGAGAGGGAGAGAGGGGGAGAGAGAGAGAGAGAGAGAAAGGGAGAGTGAGAGAGAGAGGGGGGGGAGGTAGAGAGAGGAGGAGAGAGAGAGGAGAGAGAGAGAGAGAGAGAGAGAGAGAGAGAGGAGAGAGAGAGAGAGGGAGATGGGTATGACTGTTGTGTGTGTGAGTGTATGTGTGTATGCAGTAAGCAGAGCTGATGATCTGGCCTCACATTTTTTGTGTGGGTGATGGGTAGAGCGGATGATCTGAATACTATGTGTGTGTGTGTGTGTGTGTGTGTGTGTGTGTGTGTGTGTGTGTGTGTGAGAGAGAGAGAGAGAGAGAGAGAGACAGAGAGAGAGAGAGAGACTCCATTGTGTGTGTGACTGTGTGTGTGTATGATGAGTAGAGCTGATGATCTGGACTCTTTGTGTGTGTGTGTGTGTGTGTGTGTGTGTGTGTGTGTGTGTGTGTGGGTGTGTGTGTGTATACATTGCACAGAGATAATGATCTGGTTCTGAACGCTTCTGAACGCTGTGCAGAACTAAACCATCTCTCTCCTTTTGGGCGGAGCTTAAACAGAAACTCTGTCGAGCATGAACATCCAATCAGAACAAGGATTCCTTTTAAACACACACACTTCAGCCTGTGCAGCTAGATGACAATAATCCAGCGGCACTCGGCTTCACGTTGCGCTCCATCACACCACCCTGGCATTGATTCTTTCTGATTAACCACAAAGTCTGCAGTGTGTTATTCCTTATTTAATCTCAGAGGATCTTCATCATAAAATCACACAGTCTGGTACAGAATTCAGCCCAGCTTTTATTGGGATCATCCTCCACAACGTGCCGAGTTATAATCTTATAATCTCATAATAAAGCCGCTGAATTCGCTCTGGCTTGACTGAATGATTTCATATCTATTAATGATCTATAAAGAAGCCAGAAATGTCCAACAAAAAACACGTTTTCTGACGTCTTGCACACTTTTAGAGCGTATTCAAACAATTCCTCGCTCCTCCGATGCCTTTTAATTCGGGAAAACTGCTACTTAATTTGTTTTGTCAGACATTTTATTGACTCTATTCATTATATATGACTTTCTGGCTCACGTTTAATAGCCACAGCAGAATCGCTTCGTTTTTTATTTGTTACAAATAAAAAAAAAAATCATTTATTCAGTTATATTTAATTCATATTTACACTCAGCTGAAGGTTTGTTATTTATTGAAATTGGAAGATCTGCAAACAGATGTACAAAAAAGGGAAAAAAAAAAGGACGGTGCTTGTAAGGCTTTGTTTGAAATATGAAAATATATTAATGGCATGATGTCTGAAATAGGGTTCTGCCAGATCTGGATTAAAATGAGTTGATTTTCAATATTTGTGCCGTGAAAACAGCAAGAAACCAAGAAGGAGATTTTTTCAAGCTGATATTGTGTCAGGATAATCTGCCTTTGGACTCAATTTCACAGCCGAAAAAAACACGGCCAGCAAAACTACAGCACAAGAACGCTAAGTCGTAATTACAAGTAGGAAATTTCTTTGAGCTGGGATTTTCAGAATCTGGGCGAGTCAGTCAAAAAACATGATAGAATCAATTGCATGCAGCATCTGTAGTTAAAGGGTAAAAGTTATGGAAATTGAATATTTGTTCATCTCAGACGCTGATTTTAGGTATTATCTGCCTGGTTTATGCAGCAGGTTATTGGAACACAAGCAAATCGGACCATTTAAGCATTTACAATAAAACAAGTTAATTCCGTAAATACGACAGCGTTGTACAATTACGATAGTGATAATGTCACCTGATGCACAATCTTTGTTAATTTTCTAGAAGTAAAGTTTGCTGCATTTTGTGTAAGAAAAACGCCTTCTTGCTTTGATCAAAGCGACTTGAATGCAACTGAAGTCGTAATTACGACTTCCCAGAAAAGAAAGAACAAGAACAAGTACTTTGAAGGAGAACATGAACATGCAGATAGTCCTCAGAGTTTTAATCACACACACCTGTTGGCACACACACCTGTTGGCACACACACACACACACACACACACACACACACACACACACACACACACACACACAGAGAGAGCTTAAAAGAGACAAACTCAATTGTGAGTAATCTGACTTTGCCATGACTTTTTATTATTCTAAGCTGTTCTGTTTTCTCTTTTTATTGTATTCTGTTTTTTTTTTTAATTCTATTTTTTCTCTAACAACATTGTTTGCTCATTGTCTGAATCTCGAGTCTGTTTTTGACCTTGAACTTGAATGTGCATTGGACTGTGTGCTGATTTATCGAGTTTTTTGTAATTAAATCTGCTTAATTCCATTTGCACCAGTTTAAAATCTATTGTGATCTACTGGATTTTTTTAAACTGCCTTTTTAAAACTTGCATGCTGTATTCAGGCATCTGTTCATTTATCCAGTGAATTCCTAAAAATCTGTTTTAAAAAATTCATTGCATGTTGTATCACTTCATCTCCAACCTGAGAGGGAAATCTGTCATCAGAAATACAGTCTGATTTCAACCGATCTTTTACATCCTATTTAAAACGACAGTCTCTGCTTAAATCTGTCCAGCATTACTCATAAATTCAAAAAAAAATTCCGAGTCATTATTGTGCACAATATGCAAATCACCCAGTTTGCTTACTATATTCATTCCTAGCTGTTCCTAGAAATAATTCCTAGAAATAAATACTGCCCAAATAGAGCTATTCATGTTCCATCGAGATGCTATTATTAGCTGTCTGTGATGCTAAAATGCATTGATTCCTGAGTTCAGGGAAAAAAAGCAAGTCTAAAATACTGGAGCAAGCATGGAAAGAGAAAAATAAATAAAAAATCTCCCAGATTGGGTTCACATTAATGCCATTATTAACGGTCCCCCATGTAAATTCCATTTCACCCGTAGTCAAAGCTGAGGGCTGTTCTCGAACCAAACTCGGGTTTCAGATCGGATTTCTCATTTCCAGGCTCCAGTACTTCTAATTTTCCCATTTCTCAAAGTTATAAGTCATGATCCTCATATCAGTGGCTGAATTGCCTCCAAGCTCGAGAAAGGACGGACGTGCAGCCAGCGCTTTCCTGCCCCAGCTCCTGCCAGTTGTGTCGATTTTACAGACTGCACTTACGGTGAATAAAAACTCAAATTACAAGTCGTCAAAATTTCCAGAAGGAGACTGTAAAAGACAACCTGAAGCTTATAGAGGTGGTGTCCTAACAGAGGGACGGATCTGCGAACTGGTTTTAATGGTGTTTAGCTCATTAGATATAAACTGGTCATTTTATTGTGTGATATAATTACACAATAAACACGTAATTACTTGGGATGTTTCAGTATTGATATTTTATTTGGTTTTGTGGTTCATGTCATGTTTAGTCACCCAAGTTGATTATTATTTATTTGCTCTTTCATGTCATTTTCGTAAAGGTATGAAGCATGAAAGAAAGCAGAGGAAAGTTTGGAATCTCGAAAGTGACTGCAATAATCAGGCATAGCAATACAATCAAGGCACAAATACACATTTATTTATTCAGAATTTATTTATAATTTAATATATTTGTATATAATAGTTTTTATATAATTCAATTTTTATTTTATTTAATTGATCACATTTATTTATTCAGAATTTATTTATAATTTAATAGATTTGTATACAATTGTTTTTATATAATTAATTAATTTTATTTTTTTATTTTTATTTATCACATTTATTTATTCAGAATTAAATAAATAAATAAATAAATAAATAAATGTTATACATTTTATTTATTTATTTATTTATTTATTTATTCAGCTAGTTAGTTATTTATTCGTAAATAAATGTTCATTTGTTTAATCTAATTTTGCACCTTCAACAAATACATTTTCAAGTATACTTCTTTAAAGTACAAAATAAAAAATTGGGATTATTCCCCCCAAAAAATCAACCATTATTTTTATTAAAAAATAATATCACTGGACACAGCGCCATATTTTCAACGCAGCAAGCAACTATTTAATATCAGAAATTGAAGACTAGGGCTGGAGCCTGTTATTTTAAAGCCAGAGCTATAACAAAAAATTCAAATTCCAGGACCACCACGCTGCCATCACTGGACCTCCGAGCAACCCTCAACTGCTCAGTTGTATATGTGAAATAAATACAAGTCTCTGTGGATAAAGGAAGTGTTCCAAATGCGATAAATTCAAGTTTCTTTTTTGTCCAAATCAAGGATGCTGGCAACACAGAACAAAGAGGCTGTAATAAGTGGAAATGCTAATAGAATTGATATATACAGTAATCTAGCATAATGGAAATTACATAGCATAACAATTCCAGCTAATGCTAATGTGTGGTACACTAGTCATGACCTTTAAAAAGTTTAGCAAAAACAAAGATGCTAGCCAGACTCTTGAGGGCATTAAAACTAATACCAATACACCCAATAGTCATTTACAAGATCAAAGCCACCCCTTTTTTCCTTGTGAATTAGACTGCTCCTTTACTCCGGTTATTAAAATGACTAACATGTTCATTCTTCCTTCGAACGGAAAAAAAGTCTGGAATGTCTCCCTGAAGACCCTTCTGTAGATACGCCGCCACTCGATCGTGCTTTTAGTGCATAATGTGGAAATAAAGATAATAATGTATGTTGAGGCGGGTAACAAAGGTCAGAGCACCGCACACTTTCACGCTTCTCCTCATAATCATGACGAGCTGCTCGATCGGAGGTACGACGCTCTGGTGACGCTGATTGTCTCCTGAATAAATGGATTTGCGTAGAGTCTCTCAGGGAGCAGGTCTTAACAGCGACGCCGGTGCTTCGTCGAATTTTTAAAGGCACGTGTGACATTATTAAACTCTTCAAGGACACGCAATAGTGCCTGAAATCTCCCACGATGACTTTCTCTTTATAAAGCCCCGTCCGGCTATATTGTTTTCATGCCCTCGTCTCCGTTAAATTGTTAGACTCGGGTTAAGTATTCTATGCTAATTATCGTCTGTCTTTCCAGACGTTTAAGCCGATCTACAAGTGCCACTCGATGCTTTTCAGACTTTTTGTTCTTGTTCTTTCGCCTGCTTCCTGTTTGGGGTCACCACAGCAGATCATTTGGTCAGCATGTTTGGATTTGGCACAGATTTTACTCTGGATGATGCCCTTTCTGACACAACACTCCCATTTTATCTGGGATTGGAACTGTCACTGAGAGTTAACTCTTCAGCGGCTGGGGTATGAAGAAGCCTTTATTATTGCCACACATACATTAGCACAGTGGAATTCTTTTCTTCGCATATCCCAGCTGAGAAAGTTGGGGTCAGAGCGCGGAGGCAGCTATGACACAGCGCCCCTGTAGCAGAGAGGGTTAAGGATGTTGCTCAATTGCCCAACAGTGGCAGCTTGGCAGTGCTGGGGCTTGAAACTTGATCAACAACCCAGAACCTTAACCACTTGAGCTACACATCTGAGAATCGGACCTGGGTCATGGCAGTGAGGGTGCAGGATGCTGCTGCTGGACCATCAGGAGGCTGCTTTCCAGATCTTCCCACATAAGATTTATGAAGACCTGTGAAAACCTTACAACAAATTCCGTTACAGATGTCACATGTAGTGCCAAATGTTTCATGTGAAATGACAGATATATGACAGATTGCTTTATTTGGGGATGCGGAAATGGGGGAATCTTAATGAGGTGTGTTTATGTGATGCTAATATTAAGGTTAGCATGCTAGGAAGATCGTTTGTGATTGGAATTGAATATTATATCACGAGTATATTACAGCGTGTTGCAGTGGAACCTCAGTGTACGAATTTAATTTGTTCTTAAGGCGAAAATCTGTATTGCAAAATGAATTTTCCCATAAAACATAATGTTCCAGTGATGTTCCATAAAAGTCATACCACCAAGCTTGGGCTAAAAATAGAACAGACCACCCACGCCACCAATCTGTCACCAAAAAAACGAAAAATTACGTAGCTGTTGAATGCATGCCGAAGACAACATTGGTTTCGTGGGTTGACTCTTTCCAAACAGCTTTCACTGACTGAAAAAAAATCGTAAAATCCTTAAAGTTGCTTTAGTTAGAGTCGCTTGGCATTCCACTGAGGCAAACAAGTTTTGACCAGCTCCCAGATGTACGCGCAACTTAGCTGCCGTTCGTTTCGTTTGTATGCTGAAAATGCTTCACATTTCAGTTCTTAAGGTGAAAATTTGTAAGGGGGGGCATTCGTATGCCGAGATTCTGTTGTATTTGTCTGTCAAAATAATATAGAAATCTATATTTTTTCTGATATTTGTGTGATTCATGCTATAAATATATATACAAGACATAATAAACTATACAGTAAACATAAAATATCACATTATAACCATAGTGCTGCATTAATATTTACAGCTTTCTTCTTAAGATTAAACTTTTAAACTTCTTCCTGTTTTAGTTTTGAACGCAGCCTTCTGCATGATTGACTGCTCTGTAGGTTTGCACTACATCACCGCACGACTCAGAGCCGTTCATTTCCTGTTGCTTGGTGAAACGCACTGAACGTTCTAATCGTTTCTGCTCAGCCCACGGCTTTTCTTCCGGTTCTGAAAACTTCAATATGTAATTCATTATATAATATCAGGCGCACATCGAGGCTGAGATCCTACAGGACAAGACATGAGAAAAAGATATATCGATACTTGAAGTTTTAACTGGAAATAAGTTTGAAACAAAACTGATTGATTAGTTTCCCATAACATCATTCTTTATCATGTTTCATTCTTTATTTATCACAAGTCACCTTACATGAGACTACATCCTCTGCCCTCTAGTCGTCCTACACCTCAGATCCCCCGCCGCTCGACACCTCATCACCGTGGATTAGATGGAGATTAGCGCTGTATGTTACATGCATGTACCGTCTTCTGAAGAATAGCTGGTGTGGAAATGATAAATGGAGTCAGCATGGATGCTACATGGTGTGTGTAGAACCATGGCTGATGGATGATCCGGAATCGGCCCCACAGTGGCAGACAGCATGGCACATCTGGAACAGCTGTGTGAGGGAACTGTGGGAGTAAATGGCATTCTGGGGTTGAGTGAAGTCAATTAAGGAGACAAAGCAAGACGCAAGGGATAGAAGTAGTAATGCTTTGGATGGCCGGTCCTTTCTTGCAAAGAGGGGCTAATGCTGTGGGTTGTGCTAGCTATATTTTATGGGCTAGCATGTAAGTTTAGCTGCTGCAGTTTTGGTGTCCTGGCAGTCATTTAATTGATTATCACTTTCTTCTGTAGACTTATGACAGCTATCAGGTATGTATTTGCTTTGATATACTCCATTTACTATTCAACCCTAATATTTATCCCTAATAAGAAGCCTGAGGCGATGGTGGAAAGGAAAAACTCCTTGAGATGATATGAGGGAGAAACTTTGAGAGGAACCAGGCTCAGAAGGGAACCCCATCCTCATTTGGGTGACACTTGAATGTAAATAATGTAAATGTTGATAATGTCTTTTCTACAACATTTTATAGTCATGTAAAATTACGCAGCCAAGAGCTCAAGCTAGCTAGCTTTGATAAAAACAAAACAGCAAGCTAGCTAGCTTTGATAAAAACAAAACAGAAAGCTAGCTAGCTTTGATAAAAACTAAACAGAAAGCTAGCTAGCTTTGATAAAAACAAAACAGCAAGCTAGTTAGCTTTGATAAAAATATCTAAGAGCCTTGCAATTCCAATCAGGTGATATTTGTGTAGGTTAAACAGACCTGCATCTATTTCTATTTCTGTATCTAAATTATTATTATTTCCTGTTCAAGCTCATGAACTGTGACACAATGTTGCTGTTTTTTAAAATGGTAAAACCCCCATGGAAGTTTGTTTCATTGATCAACGCTAATCAGAATTAATTTTAGTAAAGTGATTTTCATGAATTTATGACAAATATATCTTGTTTTTTCCACTGTTACCATAAAGAATCAATGGCTATGTGAAAAGCTGCTAATCAGTAGCCCGAGGCCTTAACTAGACTATGCTGTTTGAGTTGCCTAGCAACTAATCACTTTAACCACTTGCATGAGCTCTGTACGAATGCGCCATACGACGCCCGGCCGTCTCGTCTTCCTCTCTACAAAGTGAAAGCAGACAGACAGATGAACAGAGAGTCGATATGAGCCGGAGGGAGAGTGGGTTCATGGTGGAGGTAGGAGGTTGTGGTTGCTGATGTGGTTGATTGACAGCGATGGCAGATAAGGTGCTGTAGCGCGAGGCCGAGCAGAGCTGCACGGAGAGATAAGAAACAGATTAACACGGAGAGATTAAGAAAGAAAAAGAGACAGCAGGAGAGAACGTGTATATAGAGCAGAGACGCAGATGTACAGAAGCCCTTACTTAGTATGTAAGAGGTGTAAGAAAAACACTGAGCTACACCTTCGTCTTTGTAGATATAACTTGTTCAACAGTGTGTGTGTCCGTGTGTGTGTGGGCCCGTGTGTGTGTTTAGTAGAATTTCACACGTTCCTATTTGCATAGCTTTGTTTGAGGAGCTGTCATAGAAGGATTATATGTTCATGGTCTACATCTCCCATCTGCCAGGCTAAACTGCTCCTAATTCTGTGTGTGTGTGTGTATGAGCGAGAGAGAGGGAGAGATGGGGGATAGAGAGAGCAAGCATAAGATCCAGACAGACAGGCAGACAGACAGACCAAGATACAGACAGACAAATAGGCCAAGGTACAAACACAGACAGACAGACAGACAGAACAAGGTACAGACACAGACAGACCAAGGTACACACACACACATACAAACAAACAGACCATGGTACACACAGACAGATAGACCAAGTTACAGACACACACATGCAGACAGACCAAGGTACAGACACACAGACAGACCAAGGTACAGACACAGACAGACAGGCAGGCAGGCAGGCAGACAGCTCAGCTGCCAGACATGCATGCAGACAGAAAGACAGACCGAGGGACAGACAGACAGACAGACAGGCAAGCAAGAAGGGAGACATACAAACACTCGCTGAAAGGATATGTTTTAGAAGGAATGGTATTCGTCACTCCGGGACAGTCCTAGACACTTCAGAGGAACACTGAAGATGTTCACGTCCTTCAAACGACAGTCACATGTTTAGAGCAGAGGGAGATCTGTGCACTAAAGAAATGTGGGTTCTGTGGCACACATGCATATATGCAAGCTAATATCTGAACTTCCAGTGATCAGATGTGATACAAACAAAACAGAAGCAAAAATCTGGGTATTATAATCGGAGTTGTATAAAACTGAATTTTCCTTTTACTGAATTTTCTGCCTTGCAAAACCCCAGTTTCACGTTTGTGGCTCTGGGAAAAGGTGATATTAAACTCACTGAAAAATTACCGCAGAACGTCTCATTCGAGAGATTACAGTTTCTCATTTGGCACGAGCTCTTATCCGAAGCGACGAGTAAAACAGGACATCTGAGCGGTTGGAGCGTTTTTATTTAAGAACCGATCCGTGTTTCTCGGGCAGCCCTGGGTTTTAAGCTCACAACCTTCTGGCCACAAGTGCACAACCTGTAACTGCTGAGAATGGGTGATCTCCCAGTGCCAAGAAATGAAACCAGGCCCCTCTGAAACTACTTAAGCACTGTAACTAGAGTGCTTAGGATCCATTACATGGCTGTGTTCCATCGCCTCCAGCTGCTGTTAGCATTCACATGCAGAACTGACTCTTCTGGGCCATAAGTGGAACAATCAATGGCTTTCATAAAGAGAACAAAAGTCAGCAGGGTAGAGTTTGGAGAATGGCTAATGTCTTCTCATTTACAAAGCTTACATAAAAATCACTGTATCTTTAACTGAAAACGGAGCATGCACTTGGTGTGTACTTACAAAACCTCTCAACTCATTACCGAGTGTTCTAGTATTCATGAAAAAGTCATAGCAGTGTGACGATATTCGATATTCCCTTATTTGCAGATGGGAATAGAACACTTTAGGGGGATGATTTAATAGGAAAACAACATAGCAGTGTGATGTTTCCTCATGTTTTATTCTACATAGACACAACTTCAGCAACTTACACTGATAATATTTTTCATATTTATTGGAAGAAATGCAACACATGATGATGATGATGATGATTTTTATCCATTTATAGTTACATTTAATGGTGTAACCCTTGTTCGCTGACATTTTCCTCTCTCTTGAAGTTAACAAGATCAGAAAGTGCCGCATGTTTCTGAGAAACAACACGGTGCAAAAACATTTGTGTGTTTCGGAGAAACCTAAATCCCTGACAATGGAGACTCCTTTCAAACAACTTAGAGAAAACTTCACTCTATCAATAATTATGCTAGTTTATTTCCCATCTGTTTATACGGAACTTCTGCTATGCACATCCTCGTGTAAGAAACGATTACGTATCAAAACAAAAAAACCTTACAACTACAAATACTACCCGAGTTACTGTTTTAGAAAACAAATCAGCACTTTCGGACCAATCAGAATGGAGAATTTAGCAGCGCCGTCTTATAACAATGCATAACAGTTAGCTGGTAGAAACGAGAAGTCGTTAGATTAGATTTTAAAATGAAAATCGATCACATTTCCGGACCGTTTGCTTATTGAATACGAAATTAGAACATATAGATGCTCCTAACGCATGCTGTTGTTCAAATGCATGATGTTCATTTATATCACGTTAACGCCGAACACGATCGATATGTAAACTTTTTTTTTTCTCTTCAATATGATATATTTATCAATATCTATGTGTTTTAGTTGCACTGAATTTCTTGTGTTATTTATATTAGTTGCTTTAATTGGGTTTTTTTGGCAGAAGAATGAAAGCTACTTCTATAATAGCTACAATATTAATACAGTGGAACCTTGGCAATTAAATTCGTTCTGGAGGTTAGTTCTTAAGGCAAAAATTTGTATTCCAAAATGAATTTCCCTTAAGAATTAATGTAAATGCAGATAATCCGTTCCAGCCACCCAAAAATATGACTAATATTACCAATACGAAGCGTATGTAAACTATTTCTGCTTACAAAGAACTGACCCAAGCCAAGCATTCCATGTCAAGGGTCCTCACAGGAAGTCGTGCCACTAAGTTTGGGCTAAAAATAGAACAGACCACCCACGCCACCAATCTGTCAACAAAAACCCCCCCAAAAATCGCCTAGCTTTTGAACGCATGCTGAAGGCAACGTTGGCATCGTGGGTTGATTCTTTCAAACAGCTTTCGCTGACTGAAAATTTTTTTGTAAAACTTGTAAACTCGCTTCAGTTGGCTTGACACAAGTTTTGAAAGGCTCCTGGACGTCCGTGCAACTTTGTATTTCGTTTGTATCCCGAAAATGCTTCGTATGCCGGTGCAAAATTTCAATTCTTAAGGCGAAAATCCATAAGGAAGGGCATTCGTATGCCGAGGTTCCACTGTATAAAAGACTTGTTTCAGTAAATATTCCGTAGCAGATAATGTAATCAACACGTCTTTGTGGTGGATATTTTATACTCTGTCTAGTATGAAACCCCTAAGAACCAAGAAACACACACACATACAAATAAACAGGAAAGATCTACATCTATAGATTAATAATCCCTGTAGGAAGCAGTCTAATGGATAGAAGCAGAAACTTCTAATCCAATAAAAGCATTACCAGAGACTCGGCATTGCATTAACACCAGTCAATAATTTGCTGTTTCATTAATCAAGTGCTTATGTTTAAATACATGAAAAGAGTTTAAACATATTGTTAAATCAATATGTCGTGTTACCTGGGGATCAACAGTAGACAGCTCTTTACTTTACTGTCCCTTAGCTCTTCTGTCTGGACCAAGAAAAGAAATTTGATTTAGACTCGATTTCCTTTCAGTTTTTTACATACTTCTAAATATACAAATTTCATGTACTTTCTCTTAACCTTAGGAGACTTCTTCTTCACGGAAATGGAAAGGCTCGTTAATTGAACATGTCCAAACTAGAACATATTGAGATTTTGAAACGATCTGGCCATGGCCGACAGAAGCGCATTCAAGGATTTTTTTATTTTCAGGAAATATAATCAGAGAAATAAATTTAAAGTGTGTTTTAATTTGCTTTATTCGCTTCTGTTTTAATATAGCTGATATAAACTCAGCAGCTACATGGCTTTTGAATTCTTGATGCTGATTGGCTAGAATTTGATAGTAGTTCTGCTATACAGGGACTCGTATGATGGATAAGCCACATAAACTGATGTATTTAACCAAAAAGTGTGTGTGAAATTGTTGATCCAATTTGGGGGAGGTTTTCTCAAAGGAGATGTTTAGCATTTTTAGAAGGCGTCTCCAGTCTTCTGATGTGAGAAAAAATGGCTGGTGAAGGAAAAATCGCAAAGTTTTACGTTTTCAAACATTAAACTTAAAAGTAATCCATTGGTTTGACTGCTTGTAAGTTGAAAAAGTTTATTTTCAAGATTGCTCACGTTTTTAAGGCAGCCTGTGAACGTTAATTTCTAAGTTTATCCATCTAGAAATATCTTACTGTGAATTTTAACTAGAAATTAATTCTAGTGAAATGCATGACGTGCCATTGGCTAATAAAGAATTTCTTAAACTCTTTTTACCATGACCACGTTTTCAATCATTCATTCATTGTCTACCACTTATCTGACCTATTCTCGGGTCACGGGGAGCAAGGTGTCAGGTGTCAAGGCAGGATACACCCTGGACGGAGTGCCAACCCATCGCAGGGAACACACACAATCACACACTACAGACAATTTAGAGATGCCAATCAACCTACAATGCATGTCTTTGGACCGGGGGAGGAAACCCCCAAGGCACAGGGAGAACATGCAAACTCCACACACATGGCAGAGGTGGGATTCGAACCCCCAACCCTGGAGGTGTGAGGCAAATGTGCTAACCACCAAGCCCCCCACGTTTTCAATCAGTACAAGTTATTTTATGTATATGAAATTAGGGGGGTTGGGGTCAGAGTGCAGGGTCAGCCATGATGCAGCACCCCTGGAGCAAGGGGGGAGTTGGGGGCTTTGCTCAAGTTCTAAAGGGGCTAGAAGAAGCCTATTTCTTCTCTCTGAGATTCCCCAAAGTCAACTAAAATTAGGAAATAGGTTTGATATCACGGATTACTTTGAAGATAGAAAGTGAAAAACCTTTTTTGGAATGTTTCTATGAATATATTGTTCCTAGTAGGCTAGGTAAAATCAAAAAACTAAAAATTCTTAAAGTCCTGAGTGTCTACTTACATATGAGCTTCATATTAACCACCACTGTGGAGTGAGACATGATGAAGACATTCAATACTGAACATGGACACGACAAAACAGGTACAAATTCCATTTTTTTGGCATCTTTGTAAAATAGTTAATAAAGAAATTGTGTTATTTGTTAATTAAAAGCATAAATAAATAAATAAAAGCATTGTAATTGTTGGCTGATTACTTTGTTATAAATGTAATGAAGTGCTTGGGGATGTGCTGGTTATAGGAAACGGATTCATTTTGTGGGGACGTAGTAGCTTGGTGATTAAGGTGTTGAACTACTGATTAGAAGGTTGTGAGTTTGAATCCCAGGTCCACCAAGCTGCCACTGCTGGGTGCTTCACCCTCAATTCAGTTGTATGAAATGGGATAGATAGCCAAATCCCAGTAATGTGAATGAAATTTGGTGGTAAGAGTAAGTCCGCCCCATTTTGGGCTGCAAGACATCACATGGTTATCGATTCATTTCCTGTAAAAGCACATGCCCTAGTGTGTTATTCGTTAAATTAAACAATTATACATTACGATTAAAGTGAGCAATATATTGTGTATCTCCGCCTTTAGAGATGAAGGCGTCTGTAAATGGTATGGCGTTGGTGTGTATCGTATGAATAATGTTAGTTTTCTCATTTTTGCCTGCGAGGCAGTGGAATACTGATGCAAATGCAGATTCTGAACTTTTGACCCAGCATTTTCCTGGAGATCATCCAGCAAAAGCGAACAGCGGGTCAGACCCGTCTTTTGCTGACTGTTTTTTCCCGCCCGCTCTGTTTCGATGCTGTTGCTGTCATTAGAATGACCATTATATGAACATTTGCTTTATTTGAGCGACTCTTGTCTGACCAGGGGAATCACTGTTTAACCGCATAACACTGTGAGCAAATATTACTTTTCATCTTTCACGCTCTACACTTCAGTGGACATGCGTGAGAAAGATAATGAGAGCCAATGCAAAACACTGGATGGGGTTTAATGGGATTTTACAGGAGATGAATACGTCATGGCGGCTTGTTGGTTTCTTTTGTGAAGGAACTGAAATGAAATGTCATGTCAGATAGGACTTGAGAATTAGCATCAATTGGTCTGAAATTGGTTTAATGTACAGAAACTTGAATGTACCAGTGTTTAGTGCACATCAATGCACACCTCGTCCGGGGAACAGTAACTCAAATACAATACAAAGAAATAAAGAGCTGTTTGAAGTGGGAAAGATTATAAAGATCTTTTGGAGGAAACCTGACATGGATGTAAATAACAAAAAAAAACCAAAACAAATATAAACTATATTCATAAAATTCCTTTTAAAATCCCTGCTTCCTTTGCTAGGATATTTTATTTATTTTATTTATTTATTTATTTTTCAAAAATTAGACTTAAGGTTATGAAGCACCTTAAGCAATTTTTTTTTAAATGATTGATTATTATTTATTTAATATATTATTATTTAAAACACAGAATTCACATCTCTGAGACTTATTTTTTTGTTTTCTTTTCAATAGAGTCTCACTTACAAGTGCTTGCCTTTAAGCCTAAAAAAAGGAAAAAAAAACAAATCAGGGCTACAAAATCCTGACTGTATTTTTAATTTATTAAAAAATAAATACAAATATAAATATCCCTATAATATATTTTAATTTATTTTTGAATTAAGGGTAAAAAAAATCCAAATGTTGAAATAAATTTCAGTAAAGTTAGAGTGCGTGTATTAGTAATTATCTCATTACTCACTATTTTCACTGACTTCTAAAACATTATTCTACAGATAATAGAATAGCACTTGATCCAGCACATCACAAGGCATCATGGACGCATGGATGGATGTGGATATTGCTTGAAAGTCATGAGGTACTCTACTGGGATGAGATGATTTAATGCAGATTCTGGAAGTTTTCTTAACGTTCCTGGATTTGGAATCAGGAAGTAGTCTAATAATTCTAATGTTATTCGATTACTTTGAATGAATAAGCAGTAGATAACTAAAAGTATTCCTTATTTCCGCTATTCACATGTTGGTGGTTGTTTCATTGCGAGCCGTCGTTGTTGATAAGAAGCCGAACTGTTAATTAAAGGACCTGAGCATGTGACCTGCTAGTAAACATTTTATTTAGTTTATTTATTTGGCAGAATGTGAAGAAAGATATAAGATTTGTATTAAGTTGATGTTGGCATTATACAGCCTTCCAGCCTTATAGGAGATATTTGAGTCGGCATTGTGGTGTGTGTGTGTGTGTGTGTGTGTTTCTACTCAAAGCTCCTAACGAGGATGTATGGCTTCCTCCAACGCCATCCGAGGCCATTTTTCTTGCGTCTTTCGCCCTCTCACACCCTCCTCCCACCATCCCTCGTTCAGACAGGCGTGCGTGTCTGGCCGGGATGCGAGATGTGCCATTACGTGACTATTACCGCATTCTCACTGGCTGACAAATTACAGAGCTAAAGCTGTTATCAAGGGTGTAAGGCGCTTCTGTGGCTCCCCAGACTTTCTCCATCCCATTTCCTCCTACCCACACCGGCCAGCTTTACCTAGCCAACCATGGCTAATACCTTATTATCATCTCATTTCTATGTGTAACTGATTAATTAGCAGATACTTTTAAGGCTTTTAGGCATCACCTTTTAATACCCTGAGATTATGCTGGTGTGGGGTTGAGCACTGAAGACTTGATGAAGCTTAACTCCAGCAATATGAGCAGTAATGCAGTTTACGATTTGGAAAAATAAGCATGCAGATTCGACACGCAGGCATTATTCTGCATGTCCTCAGGATATGTAAGCGCTGGTGCAAAACAGAGCCAGTGAGGGGAAATAAGTAGCGCAACAATAACAATACAAACATCGGAGTTGAACAGAAATGGCTCTATTTTAAAAAATTTTCCACATTTTTAGAAATGGTAAAAAAAAAAAAAAAAAACTAAAATAGCATATAGTTAACATTTTCTGTGAATACACTCTGAAAATAAAAAAACATAATTTTTTTAGTTACCGAAAATAAAATGAAAAAATGTTTGGATCCTTAAATTAAACTGATAAATTAGCTAAATTCTTTGATTATGTTTTCACACTTGCTCATTATATTTTGTAATTCCACTTCAAGACACTTCATGTGAATATCTTTTAAATCTTAATTTCTTTTAGCAAAAATATTCCTATAATTATTTATTTTAATATGGCCTCATTTGACCATTTATCCATCCACAGATCCATTTGCATTTATATTAATTTTTATTTATTTTTTCACTAATGATTTTGCTAACTTTGCTTAGATTTTATAGCTTTACGAACTGCAAATTTCTGTCTTAAAAACAACAAATTCACATTTAGCAGTCTTCTAAAAGCTAATCAGATGCTAATCCCGTTTACTATTGCCTTCAAGTTTTGGGGGGAAAAAATACATGATTTGAATTTTAGAAATTTAAGTCAACTCATTAGATTACAGCAGATTTTGAACTGGATGTATAAACCACCACTTTGTCCCTTAGACTAAGAGGACATTTTGTCCATTCCAGTGGTTCGTTTTCTTCTTTCAGCTTTGCATAAGTGCAAACATCTGCTTGTGCTGCAAAGAAAGCCCTGTTTTCTCTCTTTGGCCTGCACTAATCTATTGATCCTCCATCCACACAGTAAAGCTTGCACCAAAAAGCACTTAAGTTCCTCTTAAACGAGCATCGAAAAGCCTTAATTCTCTTTTCATCCACCCTCCTAACTCACACTGCAGCACATGTGGCCTGAATGCTGCCCTTGAGCTGGGAGAGAGCAACAGCGAGAGTGTGTGTGTGTGAGAGAGAGAGAGAAAGAGAGGGAGAGGGAGAGGGAGAGGACTATAATGCCCTCAAGGTCTCATTGCAATTAAAAGGCACCAGAAGTATTAAAAAGGCATTAGAGGAGCTGGCAGGGTTTCTGAGCCGAGCAG
>JAUCMX010000004.1:27285845-27304078 GCA_033459395.1 Hemibagrus guttatus
TGATGTCTCCAAAGGTAAATCTTGAACTAGGAAGTCTTGACGATTTTCTGATTTTTCAGAAAATTTCTTTATTTTGCTGTTTTTATTCATTTCTGGTGACTGGTGAGGGAAAGACTGTTGATAGTTAGATGATTTCTGTAAGTGATTTGTTTTTGTGGACGTTCCGTGTAACGTTATCATTGTTAGCGCTGTTAGCGCTTAGTTTTGTGATATTGATATAACCGCACAAACAGACCATTATGCTTTATTCCTAGCATAATTGTTACAAGGTCCTTTGCAAAAAAAAAGATGATTCTGTCACAATCCAGTAGCAGAGAAATATCAGGACAAACGTTTAACGTGACTTCAAACGTCTGTCTCACACCTCCAGGGTCTGGGGTTCGATTCCTGCCTCTGTTTTTTGTGTGTGTCTAGAGGTTGTGTGTTCTCCCCATGCTTCAGGGGTTTCCTCAGTGTGCTCTGGTTTCCTCTGTCAGTCCAAAGACATGTATTGCAGGATGATTGGCATCAAAAAAGTGTCCAGGGTGTGTGAGTGGGTGTGATTGTGCCCTGTGGTGGGGTTGGCATCCTGTCCAGAATATCCTCCACCTTGTGCCCAGAGTCCCTTGGGATAGACTTTGCATTTCTATGAGCCTGTGTAGGATAAGAGCTACAGAAAATGATGGACAAATGGATGGATGGATTATTTAAACCTTTTATACAATAGGAAAATAAGATCACCATAACTATCATATAATGTAAATCATTATCCTGGTATCTATTATCTTATTTCTAAAATGTCTAAATAATTAAGAAACAAAGTGTTAAAAAATACAAAAAAAAAAAAATTATTAGGATTTTTTTTATATCTTACTATTTTAAATAAATTATTTTAAAGCTTTGTGTCAGGCAACAGTCCTAAACTGCATATATTTTTTTTTCAAGAATATATAGTTTTATCAGTTTATTTTTTAATATAAGTAATATTTTCTATTTATTCATAGTCTTATGATTTAAGTCATGTCAACTTTAAGTCATAAATAATAATAATAAAAAAGACTACAACAAAATCTGGACGTTTTAAATACAATCCAAATGAAACGATTAATGTCTTAAAATAAGAAATATTTAAGAAAATTTGTGTAAATGCTTTAATATACAAGCTGTTTCTTGTTACTGTGAGTAACGTGAGTCAGTGAGTCAATGAATCGTTGAGTCAGTGAGTCATTCATTCCTGCAACATCTTACAAAACAGTGCTTACGAAGTCTTGCCATTCTTCTGTCTGTACATTCTTCTGTAAGTCTTATTACATCATCTCGCTCATCTGCACAATAACATCAGTTACTTCCTGGTTGTCCATCAGGTGTTCATTCACTTTGTTTTTATACTTTTGGTGCTTTGAAATCCTAATCTTCTGATTCCTGGTGTATCTCCAACCCCATGAGTCATATTTCAGCCTTAATAACATGGCCTGGTTGCAAATTCTTCCTCATATTCTAAAAAATGAGATTTTTATGATTATGCCTGTTAAAAAAAAAGAACTCAGCGTGTCAGAATCAGACATTTCATTGCTCCTCATTAGGACTCTGGTCTACTGGGCTCCATTCACGTTTAATACATGGCCATGGAAGGAGCCAGTATCACTGGATGGTGTGTGTGAGTGAGTGTGTGAGTGATCAGAGGACAGGAAGTAGCAGTGAATCAGCTACAATGTGATAGATGATTACCTGCAGATTCATATCAGGATTTAATTCATGCTTATCGAGGCTGAGAATCATACAGAGGAAACTGAGAGAGTGGAGAAGAAAGTGAGCAGGACAGAAGACCTGGGAATGAGTGCAGGTTATACACACCAGAGATTTAAAGCGCAAATTGATAAAATATTCAGTTAAAGAACTAGCGAACAGCGTGAAAGAAATCCAGGGATGTAACTGAATATGAAGAAATTGTCTGGATTGAACAGCTTTAAATACCATATAAATATTTATTTTTTTATCTATATGTTTATTTTTATATTTTATATATATATATATATATATATATATATATATATATATATATATATATATATATATATATATATATATATATATGATTATTATTTTTTTTTTTACTTTATCTTTACATTTTAAAACCAGTGAAATGGACATTCCTTGACAACAGCCGTGACTCAAATAAATAACCAAAAATAAGATTAGCAGATAGAAAGCACATGCAAAAAACCCACACAAAATAAATACATAATAATTAAATGAAAAATAAAAACTTACTAAATAATTACTAAATAAATTTTAAAAATTACTAAATAAATTAAAAAAATAAAAACATAAAAGTAAAAAAGTAATAAATAAAAATTTTTAAAAATTAAAAAAACAAAAAAACACAGGGAATAGGTAAAAGTTCCTTATTGATCATTTGCAGTGTATAAAGATACACAATAATGTGTCCACCTTTGTACGAAATTGTCCAGGTTCAGTTGGAGTCAGGCAGTCATATATTCCATTTCATAAATAGATTTGATGATATATTTTCAATATATCTCAGCACACTCTGCCCTGGGCTGACTGTGTGATACCATTCGTTTATGACCTCATCTTATGACCGTGATATACACTATATTGGCAAAAGTTTTGGGACATCCCTCCAAATCATTGAATTCAGGTGTTGTTTTTCAGGGGTTGGGCTCTGCCCCTTTGTTCTAGGGAAAGGAATTCTTAATGCTTCAGCATACCAAGACATTTTGGACAATTTCATGCTCCCAACTTTTGGAGTTGACCCCTTCCTGTTCCAACATGAGTGCACACCAGTGCACAGAGCAAGGTCCATAAAGACATGGATGAGCGAGTTTGGTGTGGAGGAACTTGCTTTGTCCTGACCTCAACCTCATAGAACACCTTTGGGATGAATTAGAGTGGAGACTGTGAGCCAGGCCTTCTTGTCCAACATCAGTGCCTGACCTCACAAATGCGCTTCCAGAGGAACGGTCAAAAATTCCCATAAACACACTCCTAAACCTTGTGGAAAGCCTTCCCAGAAGAGTTGAAACTGTTATAGCTGCAAAGGGCGGGCCAACTCCATATTATATTCATGTGCATGTAAAGGCAGATGTTCCAATTTTTTTGGCAACATAGTGTACTACTTTTATGTTCTGTTTTGATGAAGATGTGCTGAAAACAGGCACTCGCTGACAGTTTCTTCTTCTGTAATTTAAGTCAAGTCAACCTCTACACTGTTTCTGCTGACGTCTTTTGTTTACCTATAGATAATACTTTTGCTATTCAATCACTGTGTCTGTGTGGTTCTTTGGCAGAAAGCTTTCCTGATGTCAGTAGTGCGGCTCAGGCTTGTTCTCCGAGTGAACCCGAAATTTCTTGACTTATTTTCAATTCCTGGTATATAATAATATAATAATAGGCTTAATGTAACACATGAACGTTTTATTATATCAGTTATATCACATTATCAAATGTCACAGACTCCTACAAACATGTCCGCCTGGACTCGCACTCCCAGCAGCCCCCTGCACTCCCAGTCACCATTCTTCTCCTTACATTCACCTGTGTTCAGATAGTAGGTTCTGTTAACACTGTTTAAAAGCACTTTTCTTTTAATGTATTACTTGTGAAGTATACCAAGTACCACGTATACCACGCTTACCAAGCCTGACTCCATTCTCCTCTACACTGGATTTTCGGATTAAATCCGGTGCCTGTTTTTAAGCCTGCTCTTGCCTAACATATATTGGATTGTTCAGTATTGGGTCTCCAGTTTGGCTTCCTGTTCCTTATTTTTTGAGCAGTTTCCTAATATTTTGAACTGTTCCTATTTTTGTGAGACTAAACAAACGAACTGCATTTGCATCCTCCAAGTGTTTGTATTTGTGACGATCAGTAACATACAATATGCGTAGCCTCCCGGTGGTCCAGCGACAGGATCCTGTGCTCTCATTGCTGCGGCCGAGTCTAGGACAGGGAGTTAATCCAGCCATTGAAGAGTTAACTCTCATTGCCAGTCCCAAGCCCGGATAAGAGTGGGAGGGTTGCGTTGACGGGCATCCTGTGGAAAACATGTGGCCCAAATGATCTGCTGTGGCGATCCTGACCTGGGAGCAGCCGATAGACGAAGAACAACAACAGTAACATACACATATGTGTAACGTAAGGGAGTGTTGTGTTGTTGTGGGAAAATAATCAACACCAAGGTGATGCCATGTCATGCTACATAAAGCACACTGGTATATACTTGCAGAAGGGCCATCACTGTACACACACACACTGCATATCTTCCTCCGAAGTTCGCTACATGCTACATCAGAGCCAAACCGTCCATCACAGTACTGTTACACACACTGACGGTCTCTGGCTCGCAAAATGTCCTGCTCTCGTTGTCATTGTCATGAGCGTGTCAGTGCGTGTCAATTAAAAAACCTGTCCTTATATTAAAAAATAATTATTAGTCTAGAAAATTCAGAAGTGTGGCACACAAACCAGAACTTAAAGTAGGTGTACCAGGTGAAAGCTAGTCTGTTTAGTGAAGTTTAATGGAGTTTCGTGGAGTGTTTATTTATTTATTTATTTGTTTGTTTGTTTGTTTATTTATTTATTTATGGCTAAACTACACTAGTGCAACATGTCAGGATAGTGAAAATACAGCTATAGCATATATTCATTCAAAATATTAGCACATTATATCTGTCTCCAATATTACCAATAATAATTTGTACAATAATAAAATAAAACAAAACGAACAAAAAAAAAAAAAGATTTATAAATCCACAAGCTATTCATTTGTTACAGTTTTATTAGTTTTTTATAGTCTCAAGAAAGTCACAAAATATAATTACTATCACTAAATATTAATAGTGTTTCTGTCTAGAATGAAAAATCATCTATAGCCAATAAAATGACAATTTAATCCTAGACAAATAAAAAAAAAAGAAATATAATGCTTATAACAGAAACTGCTACATGAATGTGATAATTTTCTTTATTTTGTTTTGCTTTTTGTCATGCAATTTTATTCATGCAGTCATTTTTTAGAATCTGAATCAGTTGAAAAAAAAAATAAAAATAAAAATAAATAAATAAATAAGTAAGTAAATAAGTAAATAAATTCAGTGTTTAGTGAGCGAAATAATTATTAAGAATTAAAAGCTTTAACAACTTTCAGGAAGTTAACTATAAAAAGCAATATTCCATCCATGAAGAACATGTTGCTGTCGCTTCTGCGTCTGTTTGTTTGGTTTGCTTTTAGAGGCCGAGTCGCTGCCTGTGATGTGGATTTCATTTTGATATAATCGAATCCTCTTTGTTTCAATATAATCGAATCCTCTCTGTGTGGGGCACAATTCGGTTAGGCCAGATCCTCTCTCTCGCTCTCTCTCTCTCTCTCTCTCTCTCTCTCTCGCTCACTCACACACACACTCACTCTCACAGATTTGGTTACAGCAGTCGCAGAGGAGCCGGGGCCTATCTCCATGGAAACTGCTACTAATTACTGTGTTTATTGGAAATTAAAGATATAACATCTAATGAAACAGAGAAAGCATTACACTGATCTGCTGTCATTAATTTCCCTACCTGCATAGTCTCCCCCTCTGAGAGAGAAAGGGGGGGGGGGGGGGTGGGGGGGATGGGGGGGGCACAACTGGCATTAGCATAAATATGAATTTTTGTCAAGCAGGAAAGCACTCGAACGTAGAGAGGAGCGGATATAATGAAAAAAAAAGGTGTGTTTTCATTTTCTGCTTTATATTTTCAGAATCAGGGCAAATAAAGAGAGGGGGGTAGGTGAGACGGAAAGAGAGGGAGACATCGTGTGTGTGTGTTGAAAAGTCGAGTGTGTGTTACGGGGGTGGAGACAGGCGGATCTTGACAGTATGCGGCGTGTGTGTGAGTTTTGTGTACACATCTGAATGGCCGGAGACAGGTGGCTGTTGAGAGGGTGCAGGGGTCTTTGTTAGGTGGAGGGACTGTCATGTTGCTGTCAGACAGCACCCACACACACACACACACACACACACACACACACACACACACAAACCCCCCCTTTACCTCCTTACCTGGTTGTGCATTGCGTACTGCCTACAGACATCATATACTTTTACTATTTCTACCTAAAACACACACACACACACACACACACACACACACACACACACCCCCCTTTTTCACCCATGTGTCCACTCTGGCATAAAACACATGCAAAGTTTTTCGAGCATCGGCCTTCCTATTAAACACTTTCTTTAAGACATGGTTGCTTCACTATTAATAAGTTAAGATTTTTTTTTCACTCATATTAGTAACTTTGGGTAAAGAAAGCTAAAAATAAGGTGTAGTATTAATCCATTAGTGTGTAGAAAATATCAAAAGTTCTATAGAAAGTAAAGAAAATTCATCTTCACCTAACAACCAATCAGATTTGAGAATTCCTCAGTTTTTAATTAGAAATATTATGTACTGGGTTTATAAAAAGACTCCCCCCCCCCCCACACACACACACACACACACACACACACACACAGCAGAGGCTTCTGCTTGTTTATTTCCGTAACTATGATGTTTAATGCTAATACATGCTAATACATTTTGCCATAAAAAATTAGTCAGTTCTGACACCGTACATTTACATCGATCCATTTGGCAGAAGCTTTCACTGAAAGCGACTCACAAACGGGTCAGGATCCAAACCGCACGCAGAGCTGTGAATGCTTTCAGACCTACATTATAGTCTTTCTGCTCTCGCATATCTTTCTGTATTTTGCAAGTAATATTAGGTATCTTATATCTCCATATTCAACACCACCTCAGCTAATGAGTTGTGTCACTCAGGTGGTATACACTGATGTACACTAGGACAGGGATGTTAGATTGAGTGTGTGTGATTGTATGTGTGTGTGGAGTTGAGAAACTGAAATGTTATCAATGCGGCTACATGGTGATGACTCCAGCTGAGAAGTTTGTGAAGTCTGGCTGTAATATTATGACTCTGGTGACTGCATTGTTACGACTCTTGCTACTTTGCTATGGGTAGGGTTGCACTATTATGACTCCAGATACAATGTTATGAATGGCTGTTATGTTATTACACTGGCTACAATTTTATTACTCTGGCTGTGATTTCATTACTCAGACCTGCATTAGGTATTTGATTGTACCTCTATTATATTTATTATGATTGGCTACAATTTCATTATTCTGGCTGTGATGTCATTATTCTGGCTGTGATGCCATTACTCTGACTACAATTTCATTTACTCTGGCTGTGATGTCATTACACTGCCTACGATGTCATTACTTTGGCTGTGATGTCATTACAATGGCTACAATCTTATGACTGTGGCTATTGTGTTATTACTCTTGCCACAATGCCACAAAGGCCACAATGTTATGACTCTAACTGTGTTGTTGTGACTCCGGATGTGATAATGTAACTCTGGGTGGGATGTTGTGACTCTGGATGTGAGGTTGTGACTCCGGATGTGAGGTTGTGACTCCGGATGTGAGGTTGTAACTCTGGGTGTGAGGTTGTGACTCTGGATGTGAGGTTGTAACTCTGGGTGTGAGGTTGTGACTCCGGAAAATTTTAGGTTTGTGACTCCGGATGTGAGGTTATGACTCCGGATGTGAGGTTGTGACTCCGGATGTGAGGTTGTGACTCAGGATGTGACAATGTAACTCTGAGTGTGATGTTGTGACTCCGGACGTGATGTTGTGACTCCGGATGTGATGTTGTGACTCCGGACGTGATGTTGTGACTCCGGACGTGATGTTGTGACTCCGGATGTGATGTTGTGACTCCGGACGTGATGTTGTGACTCTGGATGTGATGTTGTGACTCCGGATGCTCGGCTCACAAACAATTCTTTGCCTCCTAGCCATGCCATACAGTCAGGCACAGCTAAAAATGGTTTTGATGAGGCATTGTTTCTATTAATGCTGATCTGCTCGTCGGACACCTGTAGGACCTGTAGGCTTGATGACGAATGGCAAGACATCTCATTACTATAGTCCCCTGCCTTCCCCTCGCACTCACTATCTGCTTTCCTTGCAAATGAGTTTATCCTACTTCCCTCCTGGGGTAGCTGAGTGTTCATTCAGCTCTGTTCCATTTGCACTAATGCTCCCTGTAGCATCAGGGCAATATGACCGCTTGTGCCACAGAGCCGTGTATGGCAGTGCCATTTTACCATCTCCCAGCTGAATATTTCTCTGCACTGCTCCATGACCCCACTCAGTTCTCCTCTCTACATTCCTTTCTCCTTTTAAAGGACCGCTTTAGCTACATCTTGCTTCATATAGTACACTTAAACATCTTATTCTTTCTATACTCTTTACAAGAATGATGGAAGGCAAATAATACCCTGACTAAATAATGGCTTATTATATAATCATTAATATAGTGAGGTTTTCTTTGCAGAAGCAATCATTTAGTATTCATAGAAGGAGTCTCCAGCATCTGGGATTACAGTCAGAAGTACATTTTGTGCTATACATGCTGGAATTTTGCCTTTGTTATCTCAAGAAGGAGAAAAACCAGAGACCAGCAAGAGAACAGCTATTTAAAGTTGTTATAATATAAGTGATAACAGGAACTAACTTGTTTTGTTCTATTGGTTTGTTGTTTATTTAATAAATTAAAGAAAATTTCATTTTGCCAAGCTGCTGTAAGGAATAAAACACTTCTGGACGTTCTTTTGCTCCATCCCATCATCTTGTCATTGATTATTTTCCTATAATGCCGTGCCCTAAAAAGCTTTAAAGCCTGTAACATTCATTCATTCATTCATTCACTGTCTACCGCTTATCCGATCTATACTCGGGTCACGGGGAGCCTGTGCTCCTCAAGCGTCATTGGACATGAAGGCAGGATACACCCTGGACAGAGTGCCAACCCATCGCAAAGCACACACACACTCTCATTCACTCACGCAATCACACACTACAGACAATTTAGAGATGCCAATCAACCTACAACGCATGTCTTTGGACCGGGGGAGGAAACCGGAGTACCCAGAGGAAACCCCCGAGGCACGGGGAGAACATGCAAACTCCACACACACACATGGTGGAGGCGGGAATCGAACCCCCAACCCTGGAGGTGTGAGGCAAACGTGCTAACCACCAAACCCCCCCGCCTATAAAATATGGAAATAATTTTATTTAAAGGAAATCTAGTCACTCTAGTTTGTTATTTCAGGCACACATTTGCTTAAGAATTGATATTAGCAGTTACTTAAGTGCTAATATTAAGTCCTGTTAGGCTCCACAAGCTTAAGACGTTCAAGGTTCAAATCAGTTTTTTGTTAGAACAATGGTTTATACAGGTTTTTTTGGCCTCGTCTGCCGCTAATGCAAATTAAAACCGTAACTTGGCAGCATGCATCAACATTTGTTTACGTGACACACGCTTTTATTCCAGCATCTACAATTTCACTAGCTGACCAAAATAGTTATAGGAAAAACAGAAAAAGTGACAAGCGAACACAAGAGTGAGAAATTGCTGGTACCCACACACTAGTCACAAAGCAGTCAGTCAAAGTATGAGTGATGCAGTGTTACAGAAGAAGTGCCAGGTAATACATATAACCGCAAGCAACGAGGGTCATCAATCACCTCAACAGGTACCGGCACAGCAAAAGAGAAAAGAGTCAGTCGGGTAGCTATACACACATGCGCGCACACACACACACACACACACACACACACACACACACACACTGAAACGAACAGTCCTGAGGGTGTTTCTGTAGCAGTGTTCAAGTGGGCTGGATAGACTCGGGTGTTCAGGTGTTTCTTGAAATCTGCGCAACAGAATAGACTTCGTTCTTTCCACCCTCACAGAACCATGCATGAAAAAGCTATACTTTTTATTATACACAGAATAATGCACTACTTATATTTACATTTCTAGCATTCAGCAGACGCCCTTAGCCAGAGCGACTTACAATTTATATCATTTTAGACAACTGAGGGGTAAGGGCCTTGCTCAGGGCCCAGCAGTGGCAGCTTGGTGGACCTGGGAGTCAAACTCACAACCTTCTGATCAGTCCAACACCTTAACCACTAAGCTAGCACATCACTGTGTTTGTTTTTAAAGTAGAGAACAGACTTGAATGAACGAATAAGACATTTCCTGGTTTGCTGTCAGAGGAAAATAATAAGAATTCCAGAAGTGTTTTATTCCTCTTGTACCACAGCGAAGTGCCAATGATGGCATCTTGTAAAATGAACAAAGGGTGTATACTTTTTATCCATTTTTAGTTACGCAGAACGTTTCTGAACAACCATGAAACAAGTGAGTTCCTGTTATCACTTATGTTATAACAGCTGTACCAGCTAAAACCGGGCTGTATTCTTTCTCTCTCTCTCTCTCTCTCTCTCTCTCTCTCTCTCTCTCTCTCTCTCTCTCTCCCCCATGCAGCATGTGATAGAAAGGGTTTTTTCCCTTTTTTCCTCTTTTCTCATTTTCTACAGAAGCTTTCTTTATCTGGAGATCATGAAGTTGTGTTCAGAGTGGACACAAGAGGCTCAGGAGAGAGAGAGAGAGAGAGAGAGAGAGAGAGAGAGAGAGAGAGAGAGAGAGAGAGAGAGAGAGTATGTGTATGTGCGTTTACATATAGTGAAGGACTCCCTTTAGCCCTCATGAGAATCCCACTTCACTTCTTATCCTCCTTCAGGCGTGTCTCTCATTCTGTCCTTTCCTGAACCCTCGCTGTGCAGATTAATGTAAAATAGAGCTGATCGGAGGATGTGAGAGACGCAAATACACTGTCGCGATTCATCCTAAAGCGGCATTTTGCTTCAGCGACAATGGCAGAGTCACATCGGTTCAGCTTTATTCACTTCCACTTTACTCCAGTTGGAAGTAAAGCAATAAGGGGAGCGATTTTTCTTCCATCGCAGCTGGAGATAAATGTAGTCATATGATAATCTGACAGTTTAACTGCAAAACCTTTAGATATCTTTAGTTACGTTTGGATGTTTGCACAACAAAGTTACGCTGAAAGCAGGCTGTCTGCTCATGTGATTTAGATAAGGTCTACAGCCAATACAGACTGATACGTTTTATTATTCAGATCATCTTTTACTAGTTTGTCATTTGTAGTAGGATGTAGCATAAAAGCAAAAACAGAGGGGAAAGATAGACAGACGGACGGACGAATGAATGGATGAATGAATAGATGGATGGATAGACAGATAAATAAATGGATGGATGGGATGGATGGACGGATGGATGGATGGATGGATGGAAAGACAGATAGTGAGACAGATAGAAGGATCAACGAACAAAGAGACTGATGTATGGATGGATGGATTGACAGATAGACAGATGGATAGACAGATGAATAGATGGATGAATAGCTGGATGGATATACAGATGGAGAAATGGATGGATAGACAGATGAATAGATGGATGAACAGACAGATGGATAGACAGATGAACAGATGGACAGATGGATGGCTGGATGGATGGATGGATGGATGGATGGATGGATGGATGGCTGGAGGGGGATGGAAAAGATGGACACAGACAAAAAGAAGGATAGACGGACAGTGAGACGAATGGATGGATGGATAGACAGATGGATAGATGAATAGCTGGATTGATGGATGGATTGATGGATGGATGGAGAAATGGATGGATGGATGGATGGATGGATGGATGAATAGATGGATGGATGGACAGATGGATAGACAGATGGATAGATGAATAAACAGACAGATAGATGAATGGATAGACAGATGAATAGATGGATGGATAGGCAGATGGATAGACAGATGAATGGATGCATGGATAGATGGATGAATAGATAAATAGCTGGATGGATGGATAGAGGGATGGATAGATGGATAGGAAGACAGATAGACAGGCGCATGGATGGATGGATGTATAGACAGATAGATAGATAGATAGATAGATAGATAGATAGATAGATAGATAGATGTACACAGCAAGACATTGCATTAGATAGTTAATTGAAAGACATAATTAATGCAATAAATAATCACAGTCTGAGGTAATCAAGTTGCTTCACATATTTTAAGTTTTTTGTTTTTTTTAACTGATGCTATATTCTAGAGGAATCAGGACACTCATTAAACATACAAAAAATATATCTGATTTCATTTGAATCAATCATGTATATGCAACAAAGCATTCATCCTGACTGTGAAAATAAATCTATGAAATCTTGTAATAATGACAATTAATAGAAATGAGATGAAATAATGATATGAAACCCAGGAATACTTCACTAATGATTCACTGAGCCATGGAAAAACCTAGAGCACTCATGATTGAGTAGATTTATGGATCAAATATCAATTAATGCCAAAAGATGTGAATATGAAAAGGTCAATAGTCAAGCAAAGTGACCAAATGCCTGAGCAGACAATGACCAGAGGCACCGATACTGTATGAACTCATCCATTTCGTCACAGAACAGCCATAAGATTAAAACCACCTGCTTAACATTGTGTAGGTCTCCCTTCCGCCTCAAAACAGCTTTTATTCACACTGAGTTTTTAAATAAGAAAGTGAATTATGATTGTGAAAAAGTCGGTTAATCTCAAATAAAACACACACACACACACACACACACACACACACACACACAGAAATACACACACATGCATGCAGAAACACACACACATAGAAATACACACACAAGCACACACACAGAAACACACACAGAAATACACACATATACACACACACACACACAGAAATACACACATACACACACATGCACGCAGAAACACATACGCACACAGAAATAAACACATACACACATGCATGTAAAACACACACACACACACACACACACACACACACACACACTGCAAATCCTTTCCCCTTTAAGGCTCAGTCTGAAATTCAGGAAGTTGTAAGTAAGGAGATGTGAGGTATACAGTGGAGATTGCGTCTGGTTAAAAAAGTCTTAAGTCTGGTTAAAAAAGTTAAGCGGGCAGGTGGTTAAGGCTCTTGGTGGTTGTTCAGAAGATCGAGGTTCAAGCTGCCACCGTTGGGACCTTGAGCAAGGCCCCCAACCCCTCCCCTTAGTTCCAGTGAAAGGAACTCTTAATGCTTCAGCATATCAAGACATTTTGGACAATTTCATGCTCCCAACTTTGTGGGAACAGTTTGGGGATGACCCCTTCCTGTTCCAACATGACTGCACACCAGTGCACAAAGCAAGGTCCATAAAGACATGGATGAGTGAGTTTGGTGTGGAGGAACTTGACTGGCCTGCACAGAGTCCTGACCTCAACCTGATAGAACACCTTTGGGATGAATTAGAGCAGAGACTGTGAGCCAGGCCTCGAGGCATTGGTGGCTCAGTGGTAGGTTTCTCGCCTATCATGCGAAAGGCCCGGGTTCGATTCCCAGCCAATGTCTCAACCCCAGCCACTGGATGCAGTGCCGGTCCCAAGCCCGGAAAAATGGGAGGGTTGCGTCAGGAAGGGCATCCGGCGTAAAACCTGTGCCAAGTTGTTGTGCGGACCAGTTGGTCCGCTGTGGCGACCCCGAACAGGGAGCAGCCGAAAGCAGCTTCTTCTACTGTGAGCCAGGCCTTCTCGTCCAACATCAGTGCCTGACCTCACAAATGCACTTCTAGAGGAACGGTCAAAAATTCCCATAAACACACTCCTAAACCTTGTGGAAAGCCTTCCCAGAAGAGTTGAAGCTGTAATAGCTGCAAAGGGCGGTCCAACTCCATGTAAAAGCAGACGTCCCAAAACTTCTGGTAATATAGTGTATATAGATAGATATAGTTATAAATATAGAAGGATAAAGATATAGATGTATAGAGAGAGATTCTGAGCTTTTGTTTGATCAGAACATGGGACAATCATTCATTTTGAATTTTTAGTTTTGCTCTGATTCGATGCTGTGTGTGCCGCTAATCTCAGTGCTGTTTACTTCCCGTTCGTCTGCACATGCTGTCCTTCACACACCTCAATGCCTAGCTGCAGTGTGATTAATAGGGCTTGGAAGAGCGTCTCTCCCACTGTGGCCTCCATCTAGAGTGTGTGTGTGTAAATGCATGTGGCCTTTAGACAGTCAGAGACGGCAGCCATGATGAAAATGAATACATCTATCAGCCTCTCTGATATTAAAGTCCTTTTGATTTCATCATTTCTGCTCGGGCAGTGATGCGAGTCGGGGAAAAAAAATAAACCTGATCAGGAATAATATGCACAGGATGTAATTACAAAAAATCAATAATTCAATTTACAAACATCAGAGATGAGATTTGATCTTTAAATTAGATGTCTAATGAGTGTGTGTGTGTGTGTGTGTGTGTGTGTGTGTGTCTGTGTAGCAGATGTTCAGCAAAGCTTGACAAAAGAGAAAAGCTTTAATATGCAGTCGAATCCACTCAAAATTGTGAAACTATAAAAAAAAACAAAAAAACAACTTGATCATATTGTGGATGAAATGAGCGGTTTGACATTTCCAGCCAGCCTTATGTAGCGTTTCATTGTTGCTTCACGTGTTTGTCCCAGACTCATTGAGCCCGTGATTGAATCCAGGCTTTGTTGTGGGTCTGGTCCCGCTGGGAGGAACCAGGGTTTTGATAGAATAATGGGATGATGTGTTTTATGTGTACGGTGGGGAGCGAGGAGCTCAGGAAGGAGCATTTGAATGCTGAGGGCTAAATCGCTTCCTGCTGTCTAAACTCTACTGCCTGTTTGGCCGTCACTCAAACACAGGGAGCGATCGCTATAAATAAACAGGACAGGCTTGATGTCATGGCAGCTTGGAGGGATGTGTGTTTCTGTGTGTGTTTCTGTGTGTGTGGTGTGTGAATAATAAAGGGTCATGTGAAAATCATGTGACATCAATGAAAAGTAACATCATAAAAAAAAACATCATAAAAAAACCCACAAAAAAGAAAAAAAAAAAAAAAAAAAAAAAAAAAAAAAAAAATATATATATATATATATATATATATATATATATATATATATATATATATATATATATATATATATATATATATATATATATAAAACATATTAAAATGTATTAATATAATATAATATAATATAATATAATATAATAATATATTAACATATTAAAATGAATGTATTCACATAAACCTATATATATATATATATATATATATATATATATATATATAATATATAGTATAATGTTATATTGACATATAATATGTTATTGTTGCTATAGTAACAGCTCATAAATAATCAAAAACTAACAAAAATTGTTTTAAAACGTTTGTTTTTTATTAAAAAAAAAAAGAAAAACCTTCTAATCATCAAAGCAATATTTCATTTTAATAATATTACCAAAGCAATAACATTTAACTATAATAATAAATATTTGGAGCAAGGACTAGGTAAGTTTTTTACACTTTCTGGTTTCTTTTTGATTGTAAAATGACAAGCTAGGTTTTTGTCTCATTTAGACAGAAAAGGTTAAATCGAGCCGTATTACAACAGATTCATATTGAAATATTATTTATCGTTTATCAGCTTGTGTTGTGCTCAGATGCTGTGCTGTATGAGTGTAGCATGCTAGCAGGTGACTTCCAGCCTGTTAGCACTGAGACTGAAAGGGCTCCTGGGCTGTTCACTTTTAATGAGCATTTTTATGTGCTTTACCCCAGGTGGTCTTTCACCCCATACTACAGCCCAGAGTAATATTTGCGGGAAATGGAAGAAGAATAAAGAGATTAAGAAACAGAACAGAGAGACATGGAGGCAGATAGGAAATTTGGTTTTTGGTGGTTGGTCTGCTTAACGCTAAACAGAACAGAAAGAAATCTGTATGTCTTTATCATCAGGATTGAAGTGTGAAGGTAAAACAGCTAGCATTGTCTGCTACAAAAGAGATTTTATTTCTTTTTTTATTTTGAGCCAGTAGCCAATATTTAACTACTCAAATGATAGCTTCTTAGGATACCGGTAGCTTATTTGCTATCTTTGTGGTGCATACAGGCAGCTAGCTTATTATGTTTACCTCTCATGCTCAGTGATAAGCCCTCATTGTGTTGCTATCTTGCTTGTTTAATGGAAAGTGAATGAACGAATCGGAGATTAGCGAAGAGACGACAACGTGGTTATGAGTGACTTTTACCTCAGAGAATGAGACAGCAGAAAAGCAGACTTTACTTCTGGTTACTTCTAGCTCGAAACATGGAGCACCATTTACATCTACCGGCACCGGCACAGATGAGCTCATCGTTTAATATTGATGAGAATGGACCATCTAGTTAGGCCGTTTTTAAGTCCCACACACTCATTAAGTTGCATTTGGGCAGTTTTTGGCTCTGAACTGTAGAACTGAATACTGCTGGCCCACAATACATATTCCATTTGATTAAATCACCACCATGTGCTTAAACTCAACCACATTTGTCCATGAATCATCTGCGATACAGTGTACAGCTTTGCTCTAATGTCCAGGCGTTATCTCTTTAGGCCATTGGCAGTGGCTCCAAATGTAAAAGACATCTTGATCTGCCTGTCTTGTCCTGTCTCTGGACTAGGCGAGTGTGGAACAAAGAGAGTGTGTGTGTGTGTAGTGTGTATATATATATATATATTTATATATATATATATATATCTTCTTCTAGTTCTATAGCTACTCTCAGTATAAAGGATGATAGTGAGAGGGCATATGAGAGGGTGTGAGAGAACGTCCTCTTGGTCTCCAGATGATGAGACGTCTGACAGCTGGACTCACTGTCCGGTTTCTCAGCCTCCAGGTGTTTACCCACAGCTCACCGTCCCTTCTGAGGAACATGTCAGTGGCATACATACATACATACACACACATACACACACACACACACTTGTCGCATCCTTCACAGATGGCCATAAAGCATGTTTATGTCTGTATGGAGCAACAGATTTTATTTTATAGTATTATTGTTTAGTACATTTATGTTTATTTTTACATTTATTTTTTCTTTTTTGTGGTTTCTTCTGACTAGCACTTACAGTCTGAACAGTCTGTTCAGGTCAGAATGACCCCATGTTAATTTGTTTCTAGAAGTCAAGCAGCACAGAGATAATTTTTTAAAAGACTTTTTTGTGCCTGGCTCAGTTAATTTAAATGATTAAAAAAAATAAAAATGATTAAACAAAACAATTTCAGCAAGCATGTAGAGAGCTTTCTGTAAGAGGCATTGGTGGCTCAGTGGTAGGTTTCTCGCCTATCATGCGAAAGGCCCGGGTTCGATTCCAGCCAATGCCTCAACCCCAGCCACTGGATGCAGTGTCGGTCCCAAGCCCGGAAAAAATGGGAGGGTTGCGGCAGGAAGGGCATCCGGCGTAAAACCTGTGCCAAGTTGTTGTGCGGACCAGTCGGTCCGCTGTGGCGACCCCGAGCAGGGAGCAGCCGAAAGCAACTTCCTCTATGTAGAGAGCTTTCTGTGACTGTAAATGCTGTATTAAGATCATTTGGATATTGTGTAATGATTTTAAGAAGGTGATGATGGGACTGTAAAATCTGTAAAAAAATAAAAATAAATAAATAATAATTATTATTTAAATAATAATAATTATTTAAAAATTATTAATAATAAAAGAACAATTATTTCACAACCTTATTATACCTATAAAAAAAAATAGACAACTTCAACATTTACCCTGTAAAGTTAAATAAATAAACAAATGGACAAATAGACCATAAATAAATTTTTTATCATTTTAGAACTGTATTCCTATGAGAGGAAAAAATAAAAAAATAAATAAATAATTGCAACAAAACAATGCAGCTTCCCTTCCTGATTTCTAATTTCTCATTTTCTTCTTAAACTGCCCAAAGTTTGGAAGATTGAGGATTTAATGTATCTGATGTAATGCGTATTATACTTCAATTATTTGTATATAATTTTGTTTTTTAAAAAAAAAAATAAATAAATAAAAAGAAATCATGTGGGTTTTGGGTCGGGTCAAGTGGACATCAATAGCTAAGCAGTGAACAAAGCATGAGGGTTAAAATATAGAGAAGCAGACAGCGATGATGTGTGTGTGTGTGGCTGTGCGCAAATGTGTGTGTGTGCGTGAGAGAGAGAGTGTGTTCTCTGTCAACTCTGAACAAACAGACAGAAGCGAGAGTGTGCTGCCGAGCCTCATCCTCATTAGGCAGCGTGGCAGCTCTGTGAAGCCATCTGCATCCTGCCAGAGACACCAGCAGAGACCAGAGCCATGAGATGTCATCAACGCCCGGCGCCTTGAACACAAACTACCACCCCCCATTCCCCCCAAGGAGT
>JAUCMX010000004.1:27304578-27322078 GCA_033459395.1 Hemibagrus guttatus
AAAAAGTTCTCCATCTTATCTCATCGTATTTTTTAAAGAGGGTGAGAGAGCAAAGAGGAAAGGGAGAGAGAACGGGTGGGTGGTAGAAGACGGTGGAAGACATTAGCAGATTAATTTGATCATACAGGAATTCTTTGATCAAGTGACAGCCTTGCCAACGCGATAAGGAGAAATACATCGATCACCTCATCTGCTTTTTTCCTTCACTTCTTACCTACTCGCTCTTCTCTCCTCTCTGTCTGTCTTTCTCAAGCCGTGACATTTCCGTCTCCCTGGAGACGCAGTGTGCCAGGCGGTTGCCATGGTAACAGCGGTGCACTTCGCGGCTCTGGCGGAGCCAGGACTCTTCTCCTGCCGGGATGGAGTGAGCAAAGGGAGGGAGCGCTCGAGAGAAAAAGTCCACCTGCTGGCTTCCTACTAATTGGCTATTTCTTTTTTTTGCTCACTCCCTACTACCATCTCCAACTATTCTCTTCTAGTCTAATTTTTTTTTTTTGCCCATACATAGCCTCACTGCTTTCTTTCCCTCTTTCCTCCTTTATCCTCCATTGGTCATAGTGTCACATACAGTATCCACACACTTCAGGGTAGCAATTTGAAATGAAAAGCAACAGGCGTCTCAGCTTCCGTCTCAGTCGTTTCGGTGAAAAGCCATCAAGCTCTGCTTCTGTCTTGTCGATTCACAGACCCATGCAGCAGCGTCACACGGTAAAGTGTTACACACGCTTGGGATTCTGACTCATTTTAGAGCCGTACAACTTGTAAAAATACTGTTTTTCTTTCTGAGCATATGCTCATCACACTTACCAAGAAATCAGCACCTTCCAGCCTCTTACCTTAGGTGAACAGATGACGAGTTTTTCATTTTTCATTAACAGATAAAGAAACATTATATGACTTCGCAGTCTGATTGGCTGTCCACACGTTCACGTACAAACGTTTCTGGAAAAACAAACCCGGTAAAGGTTATAGTTATAACCACGAAGACATTCATATCATGTCATGATTCATTTATAAGCTATTAGACTTCACTGCAATATTTATAATATTATATCTTATTTATGCAATATGACTTAACATGAAGTGTTTATAAAGTAATATGTCTCAATATGTCTCAAGTAATATCAGGAGACCTGTCTTATTATCCATCCATCCATCCATCCATCCATCCATCCATCCATCCATCTAATCAAATTCTTATTTTAAGACAGTCTCCATAATGCATCATGTTTTCATGACAGTTAGAAACCTTTAAAGTGAAGTGAACAAAGAAATCCATCCATCCATCCATTTTCTGTGCCACTTATCCTACACAAGGTCACAGGGAACCTGGAGTCTATCCAAGGGGACTTGAAGGACACCCCGGATAGGGCACAACCCCATCACAGGGCACACACACATTCAAACACTAGAGATATTAATCAACCTACAACTCATGCCTTTAGGCAGGAGGAAACCTGTGAAACATGGGAAGAACATACAAACTCTACCCACCTAGGGTGCAGGCAGGAATCGAACCCCCAACCAATAGAACCATGTTGCGATAGAACCATTCTAACCACAAAGCCTTTTAACCTATTAACCACTTCGCTTATTTTTCCTTTCATAAATGAACAATATCAGGAAGTCTATAAAACTACACCACTTGAGAACATCTGAAAGAACGTCTATTGAAGTCTATTGAAGGCTAAACAAAGTAAATGAATGAATTTCTTTGGTGTCAGCCTACATAATGTGTTCTCTTATAAAGTTTTAAACGTGTTACAAACAGCTTATAATACAAACTATAATAAAGGTACGAGGGTTTTATGGATTCTTAGTTGCCTAGGAACACTTACCCATAATAAAATCAGAGTAACTCCTATATTATTGCTTTAAACTTGGTAGTCATGGGAAAATGAAAATGAAGCAAAAATCTTTTAAAATGTATGTTTGTATAACAAAAAAAAATGCTATAAGATAGAATATGTGGCCAAAAGTATGTGAGCATGTGACTTGTCACACCCACATGTACCCATTCCAGATCCATGGAAATTATCAGTTGGTTTCCACTTCATGGCTGTGGAGATTTGTGCTCATTCAGATACAAGAACATTAGAGAGATGAAAGCCTGAGGTGCAAGTGTTCCAGTTCATCCCAATGGTGTATAGTGAGGTTGAGTCAGAGTCAGGACTCCAGTTCTTCCCCTTGAACCTTTTCAAAGCATCTTCTTTTCTTCATGGAGCCCAGGGGCTTTGTGCACAGCTGCATTGTCATGCTGGAGCAGGGTTTCTGCCTTTTATTTCCCGTGAAGGGAAACTGTAATGCTACATCATGCAGAGACATTCTAGACAATCGTGTGCTTACCAAATTGTGGAGCCCACCAATGGACCAGGTGTCCATATACTTGTGGCCATGTAGTGTATGTATTACAGAAAAAAACGCGCCATCTTGTACCATTTATCTGAACTAAACCTTGTGCCTGACTGACTGAGTTCAAGTCTTCCTGCTCTCCCAGAATTTCAGATTAATTTTGGCTCTTCTAAATTACCTCCTTGTGAATTTTAGATGACCTTCACTTGAGTCTCCCTGACAATGTGAGCTATAAAAAAACCGACACTGAAAGCTAAAGAAAAAGCTTAAATTGAGGTAGAAGGATAAGATCACAGGCAAACCTCTAGACTTTCAGCGAGAGCAGACAGAAAGGAGGTTTGAGGCCACTGCCAAGGTCTGAAATGACTCAAGCAAAAAGCTCCAGCGCACCTGGAGCAAGCGATTGCACTATTGATCCGTCCACTAACTGGGTCTCATCTGTCCAACTTGGTCTGCTGGCTGAGTCCAATTATCAGAGCCATCGCAGCCTGAGAGAGGAGAGTGGCATGCTTTCTAGCACGCTCATCTGTGCAGGAATTGGACACTATGTTGCTGTGGCATCTAGGACAGGGATGTTTAAAGTGTAACTCTTTACTGCCCACTAGTATGCCATCTTTATTTCACAAAGTTAAGCTCTTTTTTTCAAGGAAGGACCCATTCCTTTAAGAACAGCATGAGAACTACATAGATGGAACAGGATGTATAGGCTACTCCTGAATTTATTGGCACCATTGGGTAAAAAAAAAACCCCTTATAAGTAAAAAAAACCCTTATGAGAGAAAACCACGTCATAATTATTGGCACCTCTATCTGACCTTCTGACCTTAAATAACTGTTTGTTTCATGCTTTCACGTCCGTTAGGAAAAAAGTTCAGGTTCTACACTCAAGCAGGTATTGTTATCTTTTACAGCATTCTAGTCTTTTTCAGTCTTTTTAAGTTTTTCATGTAGTTGACCACGCGTTCGCTAATTGATATCCAACTTATCAACTAATTTTTCACCCTTGCTAAGGCACAGACTTCCGTGATGTTCAGTGTTTTGCCGCCTGCCTTTACCGAGCTGTTTTTGTTGATATTTTCTGGTTTACACTTGCTCTGAGGCTGAAGCGCTGTTCAGTTTCTGATTGGAGGTCAGTTGCTAAAGATCTAGCTGCAACATTCTAACACCATATCGTTCAGCACCACTATGTTCTACTAATGCTGCAAAAGCTGTGCTAATCCTACTTCAGAGCAGAATTTCATAACCCCGGATAAAAAGCCGTGCTAACCCTGCTTTTGATTTACAAGTGTGAAACGTTACTCTAAGCACGGTTTTAGAACAACATTAACCCAAAAGCTAAGATGTTTAAGAAGCTTGTGCATACTATTTTGAAAGTTGGCTAGAGAGACAAAAATGGAGATTCAGGATTCCCGTTATGGCCAGGATCACTTGCTATTATCTATACAGCCTCACACCAAAAGGCTATATATTTTTAAATAATTAAACTCCATGTTTAGTGTTTACTGGGTGGATTATTAATTAACCTTCAGCTCTAGCAAAGCATTATTGAAGCATATACACTGAGTTTTGAGAATAGTGTACACATTCAGCACCAACCTTTTTAAGAAGAAGACTTTATAGACTATTCATCTCATATACATTACAGCACAGCAAAATTCTTTCTTCACATATCCCAACTTTGGTGGTTAGGGTCAGCCCTCTGGAGAAGAGAGGGTTAAGGGCCAAGCTAGCTTGGTGGTGCTGGGGCTTGAACCTTAACCACTTGAGCTTTTGTTCTTCTTAGTTTTGAGAGCACACTGTGTTTTCTTGTGTTTGTACTTGTGTCCCTTGATGCCTGAACGTTTTACTGTATTAATGTTTTTTGGTTGAATTGATGCACTGGTTGTCAGTTGTGTTGTCAGAGTTCCAGACCCAATCCTGAGCAGTGGATTTCCTCTGGCCTTGATCTACCTTACGTGATGCGTGTCCACCTGCTCGCCGTGGATCACTTTCGGCATGTCCTTTAACTTTGCATCAGTGGCAGGGGGTTTAGTGTTGTTGTTCTGTTCAGTCTTGGGGCGACTCAGCATTCTGTGTATCAGTGTATATGTTGTTGTTTTGTGCTATGCTTGTGGAGCTCTACAGCTTTGTGGTGCAATGTTCAGAGTGGTAGTGAATGGTGGTGTTGGTGGTGAAGAGTTGGGCTTCAGGTGCACTATAATCAGTTAGGACATTGACATTAAATAACAGCAGCTTTTGACGGATTACTCATTGTCTATGGTACAAGCATTAAGTAATCCAGATCATCCTGGATCATTAAGTAATCCAGAATTTATTGATACTGGATTTGTTGACAAGGGGGTCATGGTGGCTTGGTGGTTAGCATGTTTGCCTCACACCTCTAGGGTTGGGGGTTCGATTCCCGCCTCCACTGTGTGTGTGTGTGTGTGTGTGGAGTTTGCATGTTCTCTCCGTGCCTTGGGGTTTCCTCCAGGTACTCCAGTTTCCTCCCCTAGTCCAAAGACATGCACTGTAGGTTGATTGGCATCTCTAAATTGTCTGTAGCGTGTGGTGATGTGTGTGATTGGGCCCTGCGATAGACTGGCATCCTGTCCAGGGTGTATCCTGCCTTGTGCCTGTAGTGTCCTGGGATAGGCTCCAGGTTCCCTGTGACCCAGTAGTAAGATGAGCAGGTATAGAAAATGGATGGATTTGTTGAACTGATGCAGATTTTCCTGCATTTGCATACTGGAACATGGTTGGCTTTTATATTTTATGATATGATAACACATGGCTATCTGCTCTAACCCAGAATTTCTCTATCAGTCTTAAACCCACTGAAGTGAATTCTTTAACCGTTCTCCACAAATTAAACGAGTTCAGGATGATGTGTTCTCTGATTATGAGACCATTAAATAGTGTTCCTGGTGTGTGGTCTCCTGAAAATGCAGCTCATAGATGAAATCCTGTACATTCTGCACTATATGCAAGCCAAGCATAAGTTTCTGTATATGTATACGAGGTGAACACTAATCAGCCTGGACATATAATAGAGCAGTTTATGGGGGAAATGAGGTCTGGGAACTATGTGATCCACAAGTGGACAGGAGGAGCTGTCACTGCCAGTTTGGACTGGTCATGCAGCAGAGTTCAGGATATTGATCTGCAGTCTGGGCACATAACACCACACACAGCTCCAGCCAAGGACTTGAAGAAAAGCAATGTCCCTCTCTTTCTTCTTTTCCTCCAGACCGCCTGCTGTTCCACTTCTCCTGCCATTGCTCATTGCTCCATCCCCTCCTTCACTTTCGGTCCTTTTACCGAGTACATATTTCAAGACGGACAAGCTCATTTGAGCAAACAGTTTTACACTAGGAGTATAAAAGTAGAAAAAAAAAAACATCTAAAGTTCTTTAAAGATATAACTTTTGTAGCAAATGTCCAAATTAACCTTTTCTTCCTGAATAGTTCTTCCGAGGATCTTTCACAAGCTTTATGAGCACTTTTTTTTAACTGGAATAGTCGAGCAGTCTTCTTATTTATAATACGATGATAGTGATGAGGGGGTGTTTGCACGTTTGCCTCACACCTCCAGAGTTGGGGGTTCGATTCCTGCCTCCACCATGTGTGTGTGGAGTTTGCATGTTCTCCCCGTGCCTCGGGGGTTTTCTCCGGGTACTCCGGTTTCCTCCAAAGACATGCATTGTAGGTTGACTGGCATCTCTAAAATGTCCATAGTGTGTGATTGTGTGAGTGAATGAGAGTGTGTGTGTGCCCTGCGATGGGTTGGCACTCCGTCCAGGGTGTATCCTGCCTTGATGCCCTATGATGCCTGAGATAGGCACAGGCTCCCCGTGACCCGAGTGTAGATCAGATAAGCGGTAGACAATGAATGAATGATAGTGATGAACAGCTTGGTTCAGCAATTCTGAAAAATCTACAACAGTTTCACAAGAAGAAGACAATTTCTAGAAATAAGTTAATGGGATTGGTTATGGTTAGCACTCATATTTTGAGATTGGACTCACCTTTTGTTCTAATTTAACCCTTTTTACCAGTACACGGGAACGGAAATCGACTTATGGGACATTTTCAGTTAGAATTATTTCATAGCCACAAGTCTGATATAAAATGAGTCAGGACTCTGTTGGCTTTCAGTTTAGGTTATCTGTTGGATAACCTTACACAGAATTTAGTGGTTGAAGATAACATCCTCAAATTGTAGATGCTTATGAACAAACATCTCAAGGAGCAGAAATGGGTGTGATATCACCATTTACTTTGAAGATACAAACATTTGTGTGGAAAAATACTAACCGTTTATATTTTTTTGGAACGTTTCTATGAATATATTGCCCCTAGTAGGCTAGAGAAAAACAGACATACTTCTGAAAAACTGCAAATTCTTAAAGCCTACTTTCATATGAGCTTCATATTAAGCACCGCTGTGGAGTGAGACATGACAAAGACATTCAATGCTCGACATTTACACAACAAAAGAGTAACAATCGATCAGTGAAGAGTCTAAAAGAGGCTATGAAGATTTTTACAGTAAACCTTTGTATTAAAGTATCATGGATTCTCAAACGTTTTGCATCTTTTAACTGTGAAAACAAAAAAATTATCCAGACACTCACGGAGAACCTCGAGTCAACACACGCAAACGTGGAACGAAAATGAGAAACTCTTCACTAACAGAGACACTAGAGCTGTGAGGTTGCAAAGCAGCTTTGTAGATATATAAAAATTCAGAATAAAAAGTCGATATGAGATGAAATGATCATGATTATACACGAGTTATTCCATTTCACAGTATCCTTTATTAAATACTACACCCAGACTTTAAAAGCACTCACATGCTGAGTTTTGCTATCTGCTTTTATTAACCACTGGGCAGAACAGGACATGATTTCGTCCCCATGTAGTCCTCTCTGGTTTAAGCTGGCTGGGGTTGATTTTGGCCGGTGTAGCTGTATGCTGTCATGCCCAACCTCGGCTGCATTAGTCATTAGTGAGCTGCCTTAATCTCCTTCATTACCCTGTACATCAGCAGATTTGCACGCACTTTCATGCCACCACTTTTAGCGTCCCGTTTATTTTTAGGCTCCATGCCTAATTAGTGTGAGCTGGGATAGAGCCGCTAGCGTAAAGCGGCAAACATTAGCATGTGCACTGCTAATGAGATGCTGTGGACAAAAATGGGGGAATTTCATTGTCATATTCTATTATTATTTGGCCATTAAGCTTCAGTACAGCTGACCTCTCGCTGTGACCAGGGAACTAAATTGTGGTTTCTTGGCATTCATGCTAAGTAGACAAGGCTCGCTAACTGTATGGTAACTAAAGTGTGGAAATCAGATCGCTTATGAGCGCTTACACTGTGTCACGAATGTTAGAGACGAGTGTATCGTTAGCGCTTTTGGTGGTTCAGATTGACCCTGGACCCTGACCCGATGTTAGGCCTCTGAAATGAGGAAATGCGAGTCATTTCCATTCTACATTTTAAAAGAAGCCTACATTTTTCTATCCGTCATAGAGCAGATAATGGGCAACACTATTATTCTTCCTCATTTTCCCTGTTTCAGTTGTGGCGAAGACACAACGGTGTGAACCACAAGCCATGACTGGCATGTCAGTCATGCTCCATAAACCCATGCTGTGTGTCACGCTGAAATATTTCCCCCCTCATCTCTTCTTGATTCATTCCCCTGGATTTTGTCGGAGACTCATCAGTAACCATAATGCACCTGGCATGCTTCAGAGGGCTCGGGAAGATGGCATCACACTCGAGGGAAAGACAACACAGAGATTATTTGTCACCGCGTGTATCCCGTATAGCTAATGGCAGACACAGTACCTGCAAGGTAATTCATGTGAACAGTAATGACTCTAGTGATTGATATCGTGTGATAATGATTGTGTCTTGGATATTTCATTTGGTTGTAGTTTGAATTGTGTCTTAAACAATACAGAATAACATGTGTGATGTGCTAGCTTTGTGGTTAAGGTGCTGGGATCCTGATCGGAAGGTTGTGAGCTTGAATCCCAGGCTCACCAAGCTGAACTACTGGGCCCCTGAGCAAGGCCCTTAACCCACGATTTCTCAGTTGCATAGAATGAGCTGAAAATGGAAGTTGCTCTGGATAAAAGTGTCTCTCGTCCTTTGCCTCTTGAAAATGGTGGTATGGGGCTCACGTTCACCAAAACCACATTGCGGCTGCATCAGGTTCTGTTTCAGACCCGCGTACAGTATAACGTGATTGGTTTACGTCAATTTACGTCCTGTTTCAAGTTTCACGATAGGCTGAAAGGGTTTTTATGCTCAGCAGAAGAGATATAAGCCCTCTGTGATATATAAAGCTTGACGTTCATGGAGCCAGAGTGCTGTAATTTGCTCACTTTCTGATGCGAATGCTTGAGAACTCTGGGTAAAATACACACCTCGACTAAAATACATGACAAAAAAGATCTTCTTAAAGAGGATTAGGACTAAAAGAATAAAAATAAATAAATAAAAACAGCAGACAAACACAGTACCTACAATTTTGCTCATTTTTGTGCATAAAAGTGACGTATGGATTTAAAAATATTTGTAAAAGCAAACTTGTTTTATAAGCTCCGCCCCAATCCAGCCCACAGATCCATCCTGGGTGTGAATTCTTGAAAGAATTATTTTGTTTTCCCAGATAAACAAAAAGTTCTCACCAGAGCACCATGCGTACTCATGACTTTTTGATTGCTAACACATACTGGCTAGCTAGCCTAGCTTGCTCCGTACATTCTAGGAATTTTAGCAGTAATAAAGATTAAAGGTTTTACTTCTGGAGGAGGTAAAAAACAAAAGAAGAGCTCTTTGTGTGACTTGACAGTATGCAACCAGAGATAAAATGGGACATCATATCATACTGGTGAGCGTTCCCAAAAATAGACAAGTGGCAGGTGGGGTGTGGTTTTGGGGAAGGCTGAAATGGTAGATGGAGTTGGGGGTAAAGGGGAGGAGTAATTAGTGAGTGGGTTTAACTGGCCATGCTGAGCGTGATGCCTGTATAACCTACGACCTTTCTTCCTTTGTGTCTGTGTATGTTCTAGTTAGTTAGTTAGTTAGTTAGTTAGTTTCTTTCTTTCTTTCTTTCTTTCTTTCTTTCTTTCTTTCTTTCTTTCTTTCTTTCTTTCTTCCTTCCTTCACTCCTTCTTTTACTCCTTCATTTCTTCCTTCCTTTGCTTTGTCCATCCATCTATCCATCCTTCCTGACATCCTTCCTTCCTTCCTTCCTTCCTTCCTTCCTTCATTCCATCACTCCTACCTTCCTTCCTTTCTTTCTTTACTCCTTCCTTCCTTCCTTCCTTCCTTCCTTCCTTCCTTCCTTCCTTCCTTCCATCACTCCTACCTTCCTTCCTTTCTTTCTTTACTCTTTCCTTCCTTCCTTCCTTCCTTCCTTCCTTCCTTCCTTCCTTCCTTCCTTCCTTCCTTCCTTCCTTCCTCCCTCCCTTTCTTCCTTCCTTCCTTCCTTCCTTCCTTCCTTCCTTCCTTCCTACCTTGAAGGAGCTATTGTAGGTGTCCTGGTATAGGTTAGACCACTCATCCAGTCATTGTTGCAGTAGTGATGAGTGTTACTGATGGTTAACAGTCATTGAGACACACACATACACACAAACGCACACATACTATTTGTTTTTTTCTTCTCTCCTTCCCTCACAATTTGTCCAGGATGTCCATCTTTCCTGCTGACTTCTTCTATCCATCCGCGCGGTCATTATATTATGCTAGACAGATGGACAGACACAAACATGCCTGCAAGGGCCCTGAGATACAAGCTATGAATTAGAAAGGGGTGAGAAAGAGAGAGCGTGAGCATGGAGGAGGGGATGGGGAGGGCGAAAGAGAGAGGCTGATGTAACACGGCGCAATTCTTCCCACAATCCCCGGCTCTTGGCTTGACTCGCCGAGACTTTAATAAAGCAGCTTCACGGAAGCCTTATGTAAAAGCTAGCTGGAGAGCTTTGCACAATCGCCAGGCTCGATTTGCCACTCTACATTTCGCACTTTTAACGCATGCGGTATTGATCTATAAACCGACTCTTCATCTGCTACAAGCGAACCCGGAGCACCTGCCCGAGAAGCTCTTTCAGCTGCAATGATGTAATCCCCTGGGGCCTGTTAGAAATGTATTACATCTGAATCGCATGGGAACACATCTTTAATAAAAGTTGCAGAATTTCTCATTGAATTGAAATGTGAAATTAAAAGGAAGGGTGAAAAGGACATTTTTTCCCCCCTCTGTACCAGTTCCTGCTGAGCACCTGACTTTTTCGAAGAATTTTATAATTAGCCTTTTTATAATTGTACCGAGACTGAAAAATTCTTTACTCTGTGCTAACAGCTTGCTCTGATTAGCACTTGCTGTGATCATTATGCATTTCTCTGATTGTGGAGGTTTAGTGAGACATAAGAACATAAGACTGCAAAGAGGTTGTTGGTCATGGAAGAGAAACTGGAGCCTGAGAGAGTTTCATTAAATGTAACATTTGAATAAATGCTACACATCACCACCACCAATAATAACTCATTATTATTATTATTATTATTATTATTATTATTATTATTATTATTATTATAATTATTATAGCAATTTTAACACCAGAGAAGGTCACTTTAAATATCATTTGTGGCTTCTCAGTAATGAACGATGCCCTGTGACCGATGTGCGTCCCACCTGGAGGAACTTCTCCTGCCTTATGGTCAGTGTTCCTCTGGATCCTCTGCAACTGTGACCAGGATAAATTGCTTACTGAAGATGAATGAATATAGGAAAATAATTATCTTTGTGGTGGCAGCAGCTCTCTGATTTATTCTGTCCTTTACTTTTTTCCTATAACAGCACACACTTCATATGTATGTATTTATTTATTTTTATTTATTGACTCATCTTATTCCTGTGTATATGTTCGAGAGTACACCTTTTTTCTAATACCCAGTGGTATAAAATTTTGATTGAATTTCTGAGCAAAAATATTGGATATCGATGTTCCTTTAAACAAATATTGAAATAATTTTTAAAAAATCTCAAATGGGAATGTTGACAGATACAGTACTGATTTTTATTGTATGCTAGATCGTATATTATGCTTTCTACTTCATTATAATTATCAGGCGTCGGTTAAAAAAATATTAAAGGTCGTAGTAGTTTAGTCGTTTTTTTTTTTAATTAAAATAATCAGCTACACATATCAGTTGATTCTTAAAGTTTTTAGTATTGTTATCAGTATCAGAAAAGAAAAAGTCAGAATAACATCTGTATTACATGTATATGTATTTATATGTACCAGTAGCTTCGCCAGGCACTTTATTAGGAACACCCGTAGACCTACAGTACGCAATCGTGCAATGATCTAATCAGCCAATCGTGTGGCAGCAGAGCGGTGCATAAACTCATGGAGATATGGACCAGAACGAGGAAAAATCTCAGTGACCTCAGTGACCTATATACTTCTATATTTTGACAGGAAGAATTCAGGATGTTTTGAAAGCAAAAGGGATCCAGTATTAGCATAGTGTTCCTAATAAAGTGTCTGTATGTGTAGAGTAGGAACACTATATTCAGGAACTATATATTAAAATAGAAATATTAAAATACATAAAGCAGCTCTTTAATAGAAATGAGATTCTGATGGCTGACGTGAACGTTACCCGAAGCTGCCTGTCCGTATCTGCATGATTTTATGCCCTGCTGCCATATGATTGGCTGATTAGATAACTGCATGATTGCGTACTGAAGGTCTACAGGTGTTCCTAATAAAGTGCACAGTGAGAAGAGTATAAAGCATTATAAACGCTGGATTTATATGAGATCATGCACCAATCAAGTATAACATTGTGAGCACTGAGAGGTGAAGTGAATAACGCTGATTATCTCCTCATCATGGCACCTGTTAGTGGGTGGGATATATTAGGCAGCAAGTGAACATTTTGTCCTCAAAGTCGATGTGTTAGAAGCAGGAAAAATGGGCAAGCGTAAGGATTTGAGTGAGTTTGACAAGGGCCAAATTGTGATGGCTAGATGACTGGATCAGAGCATCTCCAAAACTGCAGCTCTTGTGGGGTGTTCCTGGTCTGCAGTGGTCAGTATCTATCAAAAGTGGTCCAATGAAGGAACAGTGGTGAACTGGAGACTGGTCATGGGCGGCCAAGGCTCATTGAGGAGCGAAGGCTGACCCGTGTGGTCACAGACGAGCACATGTGTGCATGACAGGTCAGGGCTGTTTTGGCAGCAAAAGAGGGACCAACACAATATTAAGCAGGTGGTCATAATGTTATGCCTGGTCGGTGTATGTGTTTGTATATATAAGAATAATTATTATCTGTACATTTTATACTAATACACGTGAACCACTGTTTTTTGTTTTTGGTTAGTTATCTCATTCTTTTTGATGGCGAGACTGTTGGATATTCAGCATTTGTTTCTCTGATTGTCTGAAAATTCATAATCATTCATAATAATTGATCCTTTGGACCCAGGTTTGGGTTTCACTCTTTCTTTCTTTTTTTTTTCTCATGGCAGTCATCCTCACCTTCTCTTTGATAACCGAATTAAATTACCGTCTGCTTACAAACGTAAACACAATGTGTGACGAATTGACATTTAGTTTTATTTTAAACATGTATTTCTTTCATTTGTTTTCCTCAATAATTAAGCGCACACATATTTCATCTAATCCTTCATCTCACTTCAAACAAGCCTCGTAACGTTTCCTATACGGCAGAAGTATTACAAGCAAAGCTTATTATGACAAATGGAATTCTGCCTAATTTGTCGGTTTACCTAATTTGCTGAATAAATGAGAAGTTTTTGCACCCCGAGCGAGGAAACATGGACTGAAGGATAATTGCGTTCTTTTATTCTTGTCCTGTTGATTCGTGATTCTCAGATTCTCCCTTCAGCACATGAGGACTAAATAAATCAGTGTGTTTTTGTCTACAAGCCGGATCCGAGATCCAAGCATCCGATGAGCACGTGTGCGTGCATACTCGCGCACACACACACACACACACACACACGCACACACATAGATGTATGCACGCTCACAGAGTGGAGGAAATACATCAGCTGGAGACATGCACACATACACAGAGCTGTTTAGCTGTACAAATAGATAAAAAAGACGAGCACATTCATGATGCACGAGCTGTTTTCCTCGCTGATCTGTCTTTGTCTGACAGAATCCTTATTTGTGCTTCCTTCTTTTTTTTTTTTAACAACACCCGTCTCTCTCTCTCTCTCTCTCTCTCTTTGCTCAAACACACCTGTCTGTCTCTGCTCTCAGCAAAGCCGTCTCTCTGTCCACGCTCTCACAAGAGATCTGTGTAGGAAGTGAGTCGTGTGTCGACACGCTGAGAAGCTGCAATCTACACATTAGTGAAGGGAAGTTCGATCATTTTCCTGACTCGGATCTTTGAATCTAATCTTTTTTTCGAGTCATTTCGTTCATCTGGTTCATTTCAGCAGAATATAATTACAGTGTTATAAGCGTTAATAGCCAATTACTTCGACACATCTACTTACGCAAGCGTTGATAACATTTAGAATAAAACAAAACTATAAAATCAGCCAAGGCCTAAACGAGACTGAGATGAATGAATCATTTCTGTTTCCGGTACAGACTGCATAGCCAAAGCCTATGAGGATGTTACGTGATGAAGGAACGTATCGGGAGATGAACAAATCAGATTTCCTGTGCAGAACCTATAGCATGTTGCGCATGCGCGGTCAATACAAAATGAACGAATCGCTCTCCGAGACGACTCCCGAGTCATATTAAGGATTCATTCAAAATGAACGACACATCACTACTACACATGGCTCTTCAGTGTACGGTTAAACACTTTGTGGTTATGTCGTTAATGAAAGAACATAGATTCGTGACTGGTGGTGAAATCTACTAAAGATTAGCGATTTGTGCTGAGAAACTGAAGCGTAAAAATGAATGGTCAGTTTAGTCCAAAACGTTGCCAGATCTTTCCCCGGTTTTACAGTCTTCAAGGTTTGACATGTTGTGAGATGCTTTTCTGCTCACCATGGATGTAAAGAGTGGTTTTTACAGTCTCCTGTTACCGTGCTGGTGTCACCAATAACCATGATTTCACACATTATTCTGATATTTCATGCAAATATTCCATAAAGCTCCTGATCGGATGCTTTGCCCTACTGCCGTATGATTGGCTGATTAGATTGTTGCATGAAATTGCAGGTGTACAGGTGTTCCTAATAAAGTGGACAGTAGGTGTATGAGGTAAAACCAAACCACGAGCCTCAATCACCTCTGATCTCTTTTCATGCTAATACAATAAACACTAGCCTCATCCTAAATGACTTACTATACACTATACACTTCTACACTATACACCACTATACATTATACACACTGTATCATCTTAAATAAAAGACCTTCTTAACAACCGCTACCCAGTCGATGACTAATGACATCAGACGTACATCATGAGATGTCGCTAGTTTTGGGAAAAGACGTTAATTTTTTTCAAACGTTGAAAAATAAATCGCACAACGTTAGCTCACATTTGTAAGACGCCTTTGGCAATGTTTTCTCATACAATAAGTGCCTGGTAGCTCCTCCCCTTTTTGTTATAGAAACACAGTTAAGCTGTGTTGAGCGTTGAGTGCATAAAGTGTCCAACATTCATTTCTTTGGTTGAATAAATGCCTCATCATGGTGCTTGAAGTGCACTAATTCCTTTTGGAAAACACTGCACACTCTATTTATACTATAAGTATGCGATTTGGGACACTTAGCCAAATTTCATTTAAAAGATTTCATTAACACTTTGTATAAAATGTCTCTATTTTGATGATGACATGGTGGGGCAGGAGCGTCACGCTAAGCTAGCAAGGTTGTAGACATGTTTAGTCTGAGTGACTGCATTTAGCTGTGTGTTTGTTAAACTTCCTCCTTACGCAACAAGGCAGAAAGCCAAGACGAGGTTAGGAAGAAGCCTAAATAAAAATGTTGTTTTGGTAAAATATATTTCTGTTCTTAAAGTAGAGATGTGAGAGTATATTATTGGCAGACAAACTTTATTTATTTTTTAATAATTTTTCTTGCTTCAGCTCAAGGGAATAAAGTAGAAAAGTTTGGAGGCAATTGAAAAGTTGCACTTGCTCTTGTTCATCCATTCTCTGTATCTGAATGCTGGTGATAATAAGTAACTTACCACCTTCATGATAATTCCCTGCTTCAGTGTGTGTCGTTTCTAAGGGATATAAAAACTTGAATAAAGTCAGTCAGGGAGATCTCTCGTCCGCTCATCCTTATTTGGCCGGAGATCCGCTAGCCTACAGGGAGATGGCCCACTTTTTTTAAAGCCACACTTGGCCAATCACAGGTGTGGCACGACAGTGCGGGCTCTACGCTACACTCCCACACTGTTACTGCCGCTGCTCTGATGTCGGGCCAATCGCTGCTGGCTGCAGGATGGAAATGTAGAGTTTTCTTGGTATTAAAAAGTGTCCAAAAATCTGGGCCCACTCCCAAGAACTGCTTTAATTTAATCAGCTATGGAAAAAAGGATCTTTGGCCAATTATATTTCTTCAGTAGTATTTTAAACTGTTATTCTTCACTAATTAAATTGCGAAAGTTTGGCCTTGTTTGAAAAAGTCTGAAACAATATAGACATCACAGAGTTATCTATCCGTCTGTCTGTGTATCTATCTGTCTCTCTCTATCTGTCTGTTTCCAAAACACAGAATAAACAAAACAAAATCACAGTTCTGTCTGTCTGTATCTATCTATTGTCACGTACCGGTGGTACCAGGCGAGAGGGAGCGGACCCATACGCAGGGATAGACATAGAACAGGGGTTTATTTAAAATAGGAACACTCATACACAGGAGCACAGGGGAAGAAAACCGAACACAGAACAAAGACTCACATTAAAGACGAGGACTAGCAAACACCACGAGCACAGAAACCACTATAAATAAGAGGGGTAATCAGTATGACATGAGGGACAGGTGAACAGAGGCGGGAACACATTAAGGATCAGGCGGGGCTAAATATCATAACAAACACACATGGCATAAATAAACAAAAACCCCTGCTGAAAGCCCCCTAGTGGTCCAACAGGGTATGTCCATGCCCTCCATGACATCTATCTATCTATCTATCTATCTATCTATCTATCTATCTGTCTGTCTGTCTGTCTGTCTGTCTGTCTGTCTGTCTGTCTCTCTGTCTGTCTGTTTGTCTGTCTGTCTGTTTGTCTGTCTGTCTGTATGTTTGTCTACCTGCTTGTTAGTTTGTTTCCAAAACACAGAATAAACAAAATTTAGGAATTACAGGATTAAAAAAAAAAAAAAAAAAAAAAAAAAAAAAATATACTATATATATATATATATATATATATATATATATATATATATATATATATATATATATATTTGTTCAGTTTTGCGCTCTGAACATGGCCGAACCTTGATGGTGGTCACCTTGGCCATCAAACCACAGGCCTGATTAAATTGAGCTCAGTCGCAAGGATGTCGATTTTTCTCTCCCTCTCTTTCTCGACACTCACCTATTCTCTCTCTTTTGTGATGCCCAGATGCACAGTATCACTCTGACCTTCTCTCCGTTCGTCAGGATAGGTTTTATATCCGTAATAAGCACTAGTGTGTTCCTGGTCAGCCTCCTGTCCTCTATTTCCTCTATTTTATTCTCCTGTTCTCTTTTCTGTCCATGTCCTGGTGACACAGAACCTCTGTCCTGTTAGCTTTTTATTCTTTTTCAAAGATCCCTCAGAGAACCATTTCTTTTTTTTTTCTCTGAAATTTAAGATCAGTCTGTTGTGAGGCCAGGCACGTTTCATTGACGTTATGAAAAAGCTTCCATGATATTATCTTTTTCTTTTCCTTCTTCTTCTTTCAGGATTTTTTGCACCTCTATTTGCGTTTTAAATGCTAGTCTTTATTCCCTGGAAGCAAAGGTGACCAATTTCCATCCTTTTTGTCCATACAGCATTATTTGCGGTCAGCGCTGCATTTGTGGCCTGTAGTTGAAATAACAGCATGGACTGCGAAGAAAGGACTCAGTATAAAAGCATAAGAGAGCTCGGCTGTGATTTATTGTCTCATCCACTCCTCTGATTCTGCTCTTCGTTAC